>BMAV01006724.1:192012-203265 GCA_019973955.1 Trichonephila inaurata madagascariensis
CTCACCAACGGGAGGACGTTTCAGCTCTCGACAGATTTAACGTGCATCGCTGCCCTACACGGCGGGTCTTCAGTGGTATTGGGCTCGAACTCATGACATGACTGCCATGGTCCGATACCTTAACCACTGGGCTACCGCAGCCCCATAAGCATGCTGAACTTGATAAAAGATGGGTGGAAATACCTAACCATTTCAAAAATGAACACTTTCCATATGATAATTTAGTTATTTATGTTGAATTTACGTTGTGCTCTGATCTGGAACTAATGCAGAAATTGAAATAGTTTTTTTCAGTTCGTAATGATTTTTGGTTAAGTGAGAAATCAAGAATCAATGTTGATACTTTAGCTGTAGCCCTTATTGTAAAGCTTACTGTAAAGGATAGTTTTTGCTCCGAAATTTCCGATGTATTAGAAAATGATATGCCGACAAAAAAATATTCAATGGGAAAACGAAAGCGCAAAAATAATTAGCGTATTTTTATATTAATTAATAAAATGTTACATATATTTACGTTGTAACTTTTTCTTAAATTTTTCGTGAACGTCCTCCTTTTCATTGTAAAAAATCTGATCGCCTTATTAATAGTAATTAATCTACTTCCTCAGTTCTATTCGAAACTTCACATTGAAAAATGCACCTACGCTGTATTTCTTCGTAAAAAAAAAGAAAATATAACTTATACAATTAATGTACTTCCTTACTTTTATACGAAGCAACTGCATTGAAGAATTCAAATATATATATATATATATATATATATATATATATATAAAGAAATGAAATATAAGCTGGTGTTCAAAATTCAAAGAATTTTCAAATCTGGTCGATTAACTCTAGAATCACTTGTGAAAATGCCCCTCTCGGGCGACCTTCTCTTTCATTATTCGCGTGAGCTAGAGGTGTATGATTTTCAAAAGGAGCAGAGATGTTTATATACTTAATATGTCTTTATTAAGAACTATAACGTAGACTTTTAACAGATTAGATAATGATTATATATGTGAGAATCTCTACGATGAACACACACACACAATACAAGTACTATCGAATTAACCTTACTCGGACCACTATCAATATCTAACCCGCCTAATCTCATTTTCAATAATAACGCAAGTCCTAATATTGAATAGTCAATCCTACCTGTATCCAATCGTAGCTCCGATACTAGGGAGTGGCGTCTTTACGCGAGTGCAATGGTATGTACCTTGACCTAATGGCTTTATATTCGGAATAACCTCCGTTGGGCGTCTTTTCACAATTGTGTCACAATCTCTCACATAACATTCCCCAAACTGACATTTTACTTACTAAAACTTCTGTTATTTAAAATCTATCTAATTTGCATTTAAGCTTCACATTTCACTTCTTGGGTTTGGTTGGAAAAGAGTTGCCACTAATCTTGGCCCCAAAAGGTACCCAAAGGACATGTTAAAAAAAAAGACGCGTGAGCTCGTCACACACTGGTCAGATTTTAAAGAAATTGCGTATGTACGTAAAGTTGACATAATGTTGAAAAAAAATCATAAATTTTATTACACATGCATGATCGCGCGTAACACTTATTTGAGTCGAAAGATATAAAACAGCAATTGCAGATTAGAACAAAAAAAAAATAATTAATAGGGGGTATGGTCGCGCTCTTACATACAGAACTCGCACCGTGATTTTATACTGGAAATAAGTAATCTATGTGTTTCTGTGGCAATTAAAAATGTCAGCAAACGGATGCGTCCTTTTTTATTGCCCAGTCATTTTATTTTATTTATTAAGTGAGAAAAACATTTCATTAAAATGTGAGAATAAGGAAAAGTTTGAATTTGCACTTTTTCGTTTTATTTTGATTGAGAAGTTATTTTAATATTAATTATATCAATCTTCAATTACTTAAAGGGAACTTAACAGATTTTAATTAATTAATGTTTAGTATACGAAGTTTAAATAAATTCAGAAGAATCTGGAGATTACAGTAGTTTTTTAAATGGTTTTGTCATGTTAATGCCCTCTCTATTAGTTTATAGAAAGCTATTTTTTTTTAGCAATAGTTTGCTATTGAGCAGTGGTGTGCAAAAGATAAATAATAAGTACTTTTTCGGGGATTTTTAGAAATCTACTGAATTAACTCACGTGAAATTTGGTATGATGTAATATATTACTAAATGTATTACTAATGATAGAAATCATTGTACTCTTTCATAATCTTTATTAAAATTAATAAATTATGATTATCCGAAAATGAATTAGCATGATGGTATTTGTGAAAGATGTAATATGAGTATGATCGCCTAAGAAGCTTTCACAATGAATGAACACTCAAGCTGTTTACGTTTTTTATGAGGTTTTGAAACAGTACGCATTGGTAGTTTCCTGGATTTTAGCAGTTAGATAGTAATTTTTGGGCTTTAACTTTCAGTATTGCCTTTAATAGCTTAACTACTTGCTCCTTGGTAAAAATTTTACTTTAGATTAAAATTTTAATGCCTCAATAATGAGAATTACTTAGAATTTAAAAGTTAAATTAAATTAAAGGCATCTAAAATACAATCTTAAAAAAAGGGGAAAAAATAAACCCTCCGGAAAAAAAGACAGTTTAAACTAGACCATAAGGATAGATGGAGTTCAGTCTAGCCAATCTGAATGCAACAAAAAAATCTAAGTTATAAAAATTTGGAAGATTGTTGTAGGATGAGAGTAAAGCGAAAGGAAACAATCTGATTGGGTTTTTTTATGTTCGACCTGTAGGAGTTACAGTGAAGTAGGATCCAATATGAATTACATTGGAAAGTACGACTTTGTGACTGAAAATCAAATATAATAAAGTTAAAATTTACATTTAATTTTATTGAATTAAATAAAAGTTTCGAATAAATTAAAATTCTCCAAGGTCTGTTAAAAATTACATTAAGAGTTCATTTTTTCTTATAAGCCCAAGATAAATCTTTCACTCTTCCACAAAACCAATTTTTAGCTCAGGAAATCTATGAATTTCCTACAAAAAATTTTCAATAGTAATAAAGAAAATCTTCGAAAATACTCTGGTGAGCGAAACGTAATCAACAATGTAAATTTTAAGTAAATAGCTATGAAATTGCAGAAAAGAGGCTATTGCGATGAGTACAATGAACACTAAATTCAGTAGAATGGTGATGCGTATGCAAATGTCAGGGAAAAAAACGTCATATATGACGTTAATGTAAAAGGAAGCACATACAGAAGAACTAATGAAGACATTTGCTGCAAGAGCAAGTGAGTTCCTTCGTTAAATATGGCACCGCTTAGAGCTTTGTAAGGAGCATAAAAACTGGATATCTCATGAATAAAATCGTGCCCTCTTTACGGAGGAGAATCGCTTCAGTGCCTCAAGCGATTCTCAACGCCAGCTGATTTGGAGAGAGTCCAGGACACGGTTCCATCCCAGTACCATCATGGAAAGAAACCGTTAAGTTGATCCTGGAGCTGTCTTCTGGGGAAACATTATGCTGAACGGGTGGACAAAGCTCTATGTCAGTGCTTCACAAACTTGCAATATGTGCGACCCAATATTCAATCGTAATTTTCATCGCGCCCCTCGCACCCTCCATACAATAATAATTCAATAATACTACACTTAAACGCTAAAGGTACAATACGACTTTAACCTTTTAACTGCCACCAGCGTATATAATCGCCTCGCTCAGCCAAAGTGTTAATTGCCCTGGACATATATATACATCTTTTTGAAATTCGATCTTTTCTGTGCACTGGTATCGAAAAAACTATTCCGAAGAGAATGCAATAAAAGGACCTTGAAAGTGTTTGCGATGGATTTACTTAGTTTAAGGAATTTGTTAATTCATCCCTTTTCTCCACACTGCCCAATACATCTCATATACTTGGAAAATGGTGGCATTGGGGAGTGAATCGCGTAAATTTGATTCTGCAGTTAAAAGAATAATTATAAACCGTGCAAATTACCAAGATAAGTGTTAATTTTTGTGTATAATTTTGAATATGACAAAACCATGGGGTCACTGTGTGACGGGCTCACGCGTCTTTTTTGTAACATGTCCTTTGGGTCCTTTTGGGGCCAAGATTAATGGCAACTCTTTTCCAACCAAAATCCAAGAAGTGAAACGTAAAGCTTAAATGCAAATTAGATAGCTTTTAAATAACAGAAGTTTCAGTAAGTGAAATGGCAATTGAGGGAATGTCATGTGAGAGATTGATACAATTGTGAATGAACGGCCAACGGAGGTTATTCCGAATATAAAGCCATTAGGTCAAGGTGCATACCATTGCACTCGCGTAAAGACGCCACTCCCTAGTATCGGAGCCACGATTGGATTCAGGTAGGATTGACTATTTAATATTAGGACGTGTTATTATTGAAATTGAGATTAGGCGGGTCAGATATTGATAGTGGTCCGAGTAAGGTTAATTCGGTATTACTTGTATTGTGTGTTTGTTCATCGTAGATTCTCACATATATAATCATTATCTAATCTGTTAAAAGTTTAAGTTCTAGTTCTTAATAAAGCCATATTAAGAGCATAGCTACTTCTCATTCCTTATCAAAATACTATTTATTTAAAAGAAATGGCATTCCTTATGAATTTAAAGGGTTGTTATTCTAGAAATATATAGAACTTTTTTCTAAAGCTTCGGCTAATACCTCAAATAAAGGACAAAACATAAGAACATTTCGTACGCACATAGCAGGTTTCTTCGTAAAAAAGGGGGTTCGCGTTATACGGCAAATGTACCCAAAAATTGAAAATTGCAGCTTGAAAGTATAGGTGCGCGTTATACGCCGGATTTTACGGTAGTTATTTTACGGTAGTTATTGTGCAGTACTAAGGCATTTATAAGTGTATTATATCAGTGTAAATGTGTATTTTATTTTTTAATAAGTCAGAATTAATATTTTGCTTTTCTTTACTTTTAGTAAATAAATAATTTTTTAAAATAATGTTTTGCTTTCGTCTTTTGAATATGTCCGCGCTCCCTTATAGAGTTATCACGGCCCCTAGGGGGCGTGCCCCACAGTTTGAGAAGCGCTACTCTAAGTTTTCGATAGAGGCTCTGTAACAGAAATTCGCTATTGTAAGGAGATGATTCTTCCCCACTAGCGTCTGTTCCGAGGTGCTATTGGACCAAACTTCGTTTTTATGGATGAAAATGCAGGGCCACACCGAACTTTTGATGTTCAGCAGCAACTGAAATGTGAAGATATCACTCGAATGGATTGGCCAGCGTTCTTTTCCAATTTAAATCTCATAGAACATGTGTAGGATGATTTGGGGAGATGCCTTGCGACACGATTACATCCTCCAGGAAACAACCAAAAACTGAATCAAATACTGATTGAGAAATAGGCATTCTTACCTGAAGTACTGCTGGACAATCTGGCGCTGAGTATGGAGAGAGGGTGTGAAACAACCATTGCAGTAAGGGGAGAGCATATCCTATACCAGGGATGGTGAACCTTTTTGGATCAACGTGCCCTTTTTTCTTTAAGATATGTTTAATGAGGTATAGACGTGCTGTCAAATAATTTTGACTTAATTTTGATTTTAATGTAATTTTGAAAGTAATAAAACTAAATACCCGCATCACAAAATTCTTTATTTACTACAAAAATATACATTTTGCACTGTATAGTAGTAAATGTTTCAGTTATACGTGTAATTAAATTTAAGTAACATTAGTGGGACTTCTGTTGTTGCAGATTATATATATATATGATAAATAACTTTTATTAGGATTGTAAAATGTTACTTTTAGCAGAATTCATGTTGAATTGGAGTCATCTGCCAAACGGTTTCTAGTGAGTCTTTAATGTTATTCATCTCTGAAAATAATCACTCGTAAGCATAGGTAGGTGAAAATATGGTTAAAATAGTTAAATGCTTCTGGAATCGAATGCCATGTTCTCAAAATTTCGTTAATGACATTTTTACTTATATTGCTTGTTAATCTTTCTGTTTCAATCAATTCCAACTTTTTCCTTGTTTCAATAAAGTTTTGAATCCATAATGAACTAGACTAGAAATCAATAAGTTGCATTTCAAATTTTTCAATTTCTAATTAATCGAATTGGAACAAGTTCAGTTTATCAAATAATGTCACATCAGGGTACATAATAAACTTGAGCGTGTCGTACAATTCTTTGAACTGAGAAAATCTCACTGAAAACTCCTTGACTGAAGAATCAATTATGGAAATTAATTCTTCAAAAACTATATCTTTGTCTGGTTTCTCATGAACATTTTTATCTTTGAAATTGTTTTTCAAGTTTGGGGTTACTTGCAATAATATAGTTTCTGAACTACAATGCAAACCCTTTTGATCGGTGACGTGCCCAAAATATTGTGCCGCGTGC
Source organism: Trichonephila inaurata madagascariensis (assembly GCA_019973955.1). NCBI lineage: Eukaryota > Metazoa > Arthropoda > Arachnida > Araneae > Nephilidae > Trichonephila > Trichonephila inaurata. Next base: position 198,374 of record BMAV01006724.1, read on the forward strand.
CAATGGTTCGCCATCCCTGTCCTATACTTAGGAACTTCTGCTTGTTGTTCTTCCTCTTGAATAGACAATCACCTGTAAGCTCAAAAGGCCTTTACTTTGTTTGGTTCCATACTATATGCATTGTATTCATTTTTGTGCCTCTAAGCTTTCGTCACTGTTATGTATAAAATGCTGTGTCTCATTTCTAAGTTTCATGTCTCACACATGATTTCTGGTGGAATTATAGCAGGAAAAAAACCAACTGTTGCTTAAGTTTTGCACACAAGTATATTTCGTAATTTTATAATTCCCAATATTGTAAAAAATATCGTATACACTGACTAAGTGGCACTTAAAAGTTCAAGTTTATAAAATAACAATATTTAAGATTGTAATTTAATAAATTCGACATGCATCAATGAAAAATTTTAATTTTCTGTAAAAAGAAATTAGAATTCCCTTACTTTTGATTTCAAACAACATATATAAACGTTAGGTTTACTTATTCATTAGACATGCAATAACAAAAAATTGCATGCTATTTAATTTTTTCGAACAGTGTCCTCATACCAAATATCATATGTTAAATAGTTAATATTTTAATTAGTCCAATAATAATTTGAGTTACTTTGTCCTCAACAGCCAAATACTCAGCTCTGTAAAATTAAGTAATTGGATCAAATATTTGGAAACTACTAATTTACTAATTAAATTCGGCACTGGATCTCAATTCATTCATTTATAAAGCTTAATAGCATTTACTTTATTTCCTACATATCTAGTTCTTAATCGCTTCACTGCACGTTTTGTTAAATAAAAATGCTATGCTCATTAGCAATGGTAGTGCTAAATGTATACAATAAACGCTTTTCAAAATTCGAATTAAGAAATAAAAGAGAAAAATGCTTAGAAGTATAAAATACCCAAAATGTAAAGAAACGAATGTGACTTTCGAAAAAAAGAACAATTTTCAATTTAATCTGTCTCAGTTTAATTTTAAATGATACAATATTTTAAAAAACGATTACTTTATGGATCTATCTGCACAAGATTTTACTTCGACACAGTATATATATGTTCAATAAATATAAACCATTTATCTATATTTTACTATACTTAAGTTAATCTTTAAAACATATCACTTTTCCAACACACAATACACATGTCATAATTTTTTGTTTGTGGAATTCCGATTCCCTAGGCCTGTCGTGCATAATGAATTCAGAATAACACTAAATTTTTCACCATAAGCAACAACGAAAGAACAAAAAAAATATCCAAGTGATTGCTTGATATTATGTCTTTACTTATTTTCTTATTCTCTTTTCCTTTTCGATATATATTTATCAAAAGATTAATCCTCTTGGTTGAATTTCTTAATACAATACATTTTAAATCAGAATTTCCATATTTTATTCTGGTTTGATTTAAACAAGCGAACATTCAGAAAACTGTAGGGATCATTTCAGCTACTTCTCTCACTAACTTTATGTTTTTTAAGGAAAACTAAAAGAAAATTCCAGGAAACTATATAAATAATTGATAAGACAAAAAAAAAAGGAATCATAAATGCTTTGCTCCGGAAAAACAATGTCAGCGATTTCCCAAAAAAGAAAAATAAATAAATAAATAAATGCAAAAAAAGAAAAATAGTGTTTTTTTGTTAAAAACATATATTCAAGATTGATTTTCATTCTGCCTTTGCAAAAATATCTGAAACAGATTGGTAAGATTTCTAGGCAACATTATGCATATTTTAAATTCTCAGAATAATCATTTTCACTAGCTATATAATAGAAATAAATATGGCGCTTTCTTGTAAATAAAAGAAATGTATTTTAACTAGTCGATTATTTTGGCCGCTGGATAAAAAAAAAGTGAAATTTGAGGAGTAACCTGCATCACTAATTTATAATACAGGATGCCTAGGCTAAAAGTATCCAAAATGTAAAGGCACAACCCATCAGAATAAAGTAAAACAATTATCCCTGGATTGGAAATTTCTCCAAGATTCTTTGGGTCTTGTCCGATCGGCCGCACGTGCGCTCATGATTCAGCAATCGCAGATGATAAACTTTTTACACTGATTTCATTAGTAAAGATGTGGAAAGCAGCAAAAAGTGCAGTGGATACTTTGGTTAATGGAACTTAAATCATTCACTCTTGTATAGCGACGTGTTCGAACAGAATGGAATGTCGTTACTGGCTTCCTAATAGACTTCACAGAACTCCTTTAAAATGAATCAAGCACATGATCAACAGTGTCTTCTATCACGAAAACTTAAGGATACTTGCTAGTTTGAGATACCAAAGTTCCAGTCTCCCTTAAAGTTTTTCTTATTGGTGGATAGATTTTGATATAAGATGATCGACACTCCATTCTGTTCGAACACGTCACTGTACACGCGTGACTGATTTAAATTTCGTTAACCAAAGTACGCACTGTGCTGTGGTATCCACATCTTTACTTATGAAATCAGTGTAACAAGTTTACCGTCTGCGATTGCCGAATAATGCGCGCACGTCCAACCGATCGGACTAGGCCCGAAAAATCTCGGAGAGTTTTCCAATCCAGAGATAATTAGTTTATTACATTCTGTTGGTTAGTTCCGTAATAATAAGCCATAACTTTTAGATACTTTTAACCCGTACATCCTGTATGAAGTTATAGACTAATCCATGCTCTTTTTTTTTCAGTTTTCTAAATATGAAACTGCAAGTATTTTACATTAAAAAATTTATAAAGTCCAATTTATTGAACTCAGGGCATGCCCGCAAACTCATATTTCTTTGATAAAAGAATATATTGAGAATTTATTTGCTTAGCGAAATTTAAAATAAAATCAAATTAGATGGGGCAAAAATGGAGGTCCTTTAAAATATAAATTCTTTCTAACATTATTATTTTTCGATACTGATCTTCTAACAATTTCTTCTTAACACAAGAGGTTGTCTTATTACTTAAGTTATAAATAAATTATACTAATTTTCTTAAATTTATATTAACATTCATGATCAGAAACGTAAGATTCATAAGCAAAGTTACATACGCACATGATGATTTACTTGCATATTTTTGAAAATGTGGAAATTGACACCCTTATCACACCAGAAGGTATTGTGACCACAAATTTCACAATTTGACAGTGATTTTTTCAGAAACGTGATCTTACATAGCTGTGATATTATAATCGCAATCACAAATAGAGCAAAAAACTTGGCTGGTTTATTCAAAACTAGCGTATCTAACTCGATTTGAGAAAATGTCTCACCTAACTTAAACTCTCCATTAAAAGAAAAACATTATACACACACACAATCCTAGACAAGTTATTTCAAAAGATGACCCATTTAGTTAAGATTAACAACTGTTGCCAATATTTCTTAACAAGATAATTTCCTTTTTTTAAAAAATAATTTAATCTTAAGTATGTAACACTAAAAAAAGGGACATAAATTTAAAAAGCAGCACAGAAAATATTTTTTTAATTCAAACTAAATGTTCGAAGTTTTTACTTGCTACTGCTTTGCAGGCTCTATATTTTTCTAAAAGTGATCACTTGTGTTTTGGGTATTTAGCGAAATTTATGTGTTTCACTGCTTCTGGAATTCCTTGGGAGTATAGTTGAGTTATATTTTCAATTAGTTAAAAAGAATTTAGAAGTGTTGCTTTTTTTAAACTTTTCTCAAAACTTATATGACTCCCACCCCCGTTCACATCATGTCAGCTTGACGTTAAATTTCGGGATATTAGAAAAAATAAAATTTATATAAATGAATTCAATAAATATATTATATATAAAACATCTACGTCAATATATTAGACAAATAAAATCAGGTAATTTTACGTAGCCCACTGCGCAAATACGAGTTCTTTTAGATGTGGATACTTTTTTTATTAATTGAAATTTTTGTTCTTTTTTCTCAGCTATTTAATTATATTTTTGAATATAATAAAAACGAATTATTGCCTAATACTGTTTTGTACGAATTTCAATATTTTATTAAATTTAAAACAAATGAATATTTCATGAGAGTTTTTTTGTTACTCTCAAGAATTATTAATGTTCTTTACTTGGCTTTCCGTTTTATTTTTTCTAAGTTCAGCAGCTTCAATAATTCCAAAATTTGTTTTTGAATGTGTACCTGGATTAAAAACACAAAAGATTTTGTTATTTTCTTTGTTACATTGCACCAAACTTGATTCTAAAAAATGAATTTTAAAAAAAAAGCATAGCTGAAAGAAAAATTGCATTTTGTCTTCAAGTTTTTTTTCCGGCTAATATTTCTTAATAAAGATTTGCCTGCGTTTGACAAAAAATTTCCTTATCAAAATCTCCACTAAATATTTATAAGTATTTTTTTAAAAAAAAGCAGACATGCAGAAGCGATTTTAGAAACTGATTAAAATTCGGTGAGCATTATTTTTTTATTAGTTGTCTTTTATTTTCACTTTCAAAGTTGCATAAGTTTTAAAAAAATTGCATTGCGCTTAAGAAGTAAAAAAAAAACCTCTTAAGGAGATCAAAAAATGTATTTAATACGTAAAATATGTATTTTCTTACTTTTTAATTGAAGTATAGATATTTAGCAAGCGCAATACTTTAAAAAAATAAATATTTGTATTATTTTTAATGTGTGTTTTGCTTTTACTGTGGTAAATACTTTATGCACAATTTACAATCTAAATCTAAACTGATATTGAAGAAATGATGTATCGCGATCAGAGTAAAAAAATATATGATTAAAAAAGAGAATATTTCTGATAAAAATGATAAAATAGCTCGAAATAGAGAGTGTTATAAATAGTAAGGTTTATTACAGAAATTATACACTGTTGGCCACCGTAAATGCAACACCAAGAAAGACAAGAGATACCACAACAAAATTTATTTTGTAGATAACATGTTGAC
>BMAV01006724.1:215378-243119 GCA_019973955.1 Trichonephila inaurata madagascariensis
CATATTTTAGTTCGACTCGAACCACAGATCCAGGACTACGTGGAAGTGCGCAATCCGCAGAATACGGTACAACTTTTGGAAGTCTTAGCTAAATTCGAAGAGAGGTATTCTTACAAATTAAAAAGGGGTTCACAGAATAATGATAATGTAGAAAGACGAGGTCAAAACCCGCATAGGATGCCTAATTTTAATGCTAATTGCAGAAACTGGAGAAATCCTGAGGTTGGACGTAGACCAAATAACGGTAGAAATGATTTTTATGAGAATAGCCGTCAAAGTAATAGAGGGTTCGAGAGGAATAGATTTCAGAATAGTGATCAGAGATTCAACAACAGGGGTTACCAATTTCGAAATGAGCGAAATGATAATTTTAATAGAGGGGACCGTAGAAATAGGGGTTCGAGTGAAAATTTCAGTCGAGGCGATAGGATGCAAAGGGGACGATTAAATATTGTAAAAGTTAAAGATCAACCTCAAAAAGTATCGACAAGAGAAACACCAATTAAGCTTTCTCCGATATGTATATCACCCGTAGAACTTCCCCACGTTCCTATTTTATTAAATAACACGTTTTTGAAAGCGCTATGGGACACCGGAGCAGATAAATCATTTATATCGGAAGAAGTATATAGAAAATATTTTTTTTATAAGCAAATTAAAAAATCGCGAGCCCAGGTAATAACAGCACAGGGTGCGAAATGCCCAAACATGGGGATTGTAGAATTGAATATTCGCATCAGACAATTTGAAAGAACTTGGTCATTTCACGTGTTGACAGATTTGGAATACCCATGTATTCTAGGTGTTGATTTTATAAGTGGATCAAAGATTATTTTAGATTTTGATCAAAAATCGTTAAAAATTCCCGATTCTCAAATAAATAAGGTGGTTGAATCAATTAAAGAGGAAAAGGTTGAGATAGATTTGTCTAAGACAAAATTGGGGGAGGTAGAAAAACAAAAACTACAAAATTTGTTTAGTAGTTTTAAGGGATTATTCTCAGACAAACCAGGTCTTACTCATGTTTTATACCATGAAATTGACACGGGAGATAACCCACCAGTAGCTTCCCGGCCATATAGATATGACCGGCAAAAGCAAGCAATAATTGATTTTCACATACAAAAAATGTTACAAGAGGAAACGATTGTTCCAATTCAATCCCCGTACGCGTCACCAGTTGTGTTATGCAAGAAAAATAATGGGTTACCACCGGATAATCCAGAAGCATATAGATTTGCAGTAGACTATAGAAAACTAAATTCGATCACAAAGTATCCGCGATACCCTTTACCGTTAATAGATGATTTAATAACGAACATCCCATATACAACAATAATGTCATCTCTTGATCTAAGAAGTGGGTACTTTCAAATGGCAGTAAACCCCAGTGATATTGTTAAGACCGCATTTGTAGTAAAAAGTGGCATTTATGCTTTCAAGCGGATGCCATTCGGTTTATCAGGAGCAGCTCCCAATTTTCAAAAGGCAATTGACATAATACTAAAACCAGTGATAGGGAAGTTTGTGAATGTTTATATGGACGACGTTATTATAACGTCTCCATCATTCACTTACCATGTTGAGCATTTAAGGGAAGTTTTTTCGTTGTTGCAAGATGCAGGATTGACATTAAATAAAGATAAATGTAAATTTGTGTGCGATGAATTGAAGTATTTAGGATTAATTATTAGTAAAAAAGGAATTAAAACGGATGAGACAAAGGTTCGAGCCATACTAGAGATGAAACCACCCCGTAACTCAAAAGAGGTGTCCAAGTTTTTGGGTATGTCCCAGTGGTACGCGAAATTTATTAAAAATTATGCGGATCTTTGTGAGCCACTTTATAATCTTAAACGAAAATTAAAAAAATTTGTCTGGTCCAATGAAGCACAAAAGGCATTCGAAGAGGTCAAGGCGGCGGTAACAAAGGCGCCAGTTTTAAAATTACCAAACTTTCAGGAGCCATTCGAGTTATTTACAGACGCCAGTTCAATCGGTTTGGGAGCAGTGCTTAATCAACAAAACAGACCCGTTATATTTGCTTCACGTACGCTGAACAACGCAGAGAGGAATTATACGGTATCCGAAAAAGAATGTCTAGCAGTAGTATGGGCGTTGAACAAATTCAGAACATATTTAGGAACGATGCCAATTAAAGTAATAACAGATCACGCTGCCTTAACACGCCTAACACATGGCAAAAATTTGTCGAGTAGGATGATTAGATGGACACTCAAATTAGCGGAATTTAATGTAGAATGGGAACATAGACCGGGAACTCAAAATGCAGTGGCTGACATACTTTCAAGGAATCCTTTGGAAAGTATAATGAGAGAAAAAATTAATTGTGCCATAATCAGGGATTTAGTACTTACTTCGCGGGAACATTTAATAACAGAACAAAAAAATGACCCAGAATTAGGTCATATCTATAGATATTTAGAAAACCCGGAAGATAACTCGGTTAATGCAACGATATGTGAGAATTGGTCCCACGATTTCCGTCTAATTGAAGGCTTGTTATTTTATGCGAAACACGCAACGTCGTTAGGTGAAATGCGTGTATACATTCCAAAATCTTTAAGGAATGAAATAATGAGAGAATTTCACGACAGGCCAATAGCAGGACACTTAGGAAGATTTAAAACGTATCATAAAATTCGGGACGTTTGTTATTTCCCGTACATGAGAAAATTCATTGATCAATATGTCTCTACATGCCATATGTGCCAAGTTAATAACTATAAAAACGCGTTACCAGCTGGTCGATTAAATCCAATTATATCAAATTATCCAAATGAGATAGTGACGTTAGATTTGTTAGGCCCGTATCCTATATCGAGAATAAGACGTAATCGCTATATTTTAGTAATAACCGATCATTTCAGCAAATGGGCTGAAATTATACCTCTTAAAAAAGCCTCGTCTTGTATAATAGCGGATATTTTTTTTTGATAACTTTATATCGCGTTTTGGAGCTCCAATAAAATTAATAAGTGATAATGGTCCCCAATTTATATCCGAAATTTTTGAGCACTTAAGTGAAAGATTAGGCATAAGGCATGTGAAGACTCTTGCATATAGACCACAAGCAAATCGGACTGAAAGAGTTAATCGAGATATAGTACAAATGATTGCAAATTATGTTAATGATCAACACGATACTTGGGATCAATTCTTACGCGAGTTTGCTTACGCTATTCGTACGGCGGTGAATGAAACAACGGGAAAATCACCTGCTAAATTATTTTTGGGTCGAAAATTGATTACCCCATTTCAAAAATTAGTTATGATTTCGGATGGTTCGGAATTCAAAGTACAAAATATAGAAAGAATATTCAGGGAAGCTAGACTAAGTACGAAAACTAAACAGAGGAAAGGTGGGAAAGATATTATAATAGACGAAGAAGAGATATAAAAATTAAGGTAAATGATTGGGTCTTATTAGAAACACACCCTTTAAGTTCAGCAGCTAATAAAGTCTGCGCTAAATTTAAACAAAAATTTGAAGGACCTTATAGAGTATTAGAAGTAAGAAATAACAATAATATTGTAATATGGAAGTCAGGAAAAAGATTAACGGTTAACGTTGATCAAATAAGAATATATCGTCATAGGAAATGTGACGAGGTCGAGTTAGGAACAGGTAGCCCAGATAGTATCAGATCACGTCAGGAAACGAGTACTTCGAAAAATGTACATCAAGGATTAAATGAGTCACACTATGGGAAAGAAAGATCTGCGGTGAAACTTAAATTAGAGGCAAAAGGGATTAATCGCCAATCAAAACAATATAAAAATACAGATAGGACCGATAAACGCAGATCACTGGTCAGATCGCATCCTAGTTCATTTAAGAACGACAGGAAAAGTAAAAAGGCAAAACTCGATAAAGGAATGAAAAGATCATATGGATCAGGGGCAAGTTGACCAGAGAGAAAGTGGCACAAAAAGGGACACAATAATATTAACAAAAGACCATTGTCATCCAGTACTATTTATATAAGTAGGAAAAAGAACAAGACAGAGACAACTGAAGTTCCAGATGGACCGACGTACAACCTGCGGCCACGCCTGAGAAAAGATCAGGAGTCCAGACCGGCCAAGGAAGCAAGACCTAAAAAGAGCGGACAAGGAGATTACAAGCCCTACAGCAATCATCATAAAGAATTCCAATGCAGCCAAAGAATAAGAAAAGGAAGGAACAGTGATAGCACCTCGTCATTGGAAGCTTTATATGGGGACAAATAAAAATCAGGTTGTATTGTTTCATTTTTTTTATCTTTCCAACAAGTGGTCGGAAGAATTATTGCAAAGAAAGAAGTCTCGGGCGGTGTTTAAAAGTTATAAGCCAAGCAAAAGTTGACACTACAATGAGTGTATATTTATTTTTGAACTTTTGACTTGTTAAAAAATTTTTTTTCTCTTTTGGAGAAAACAATTGTAATTGCACATTTGTTTGCTTCGATGTATGACTTCGTGAGATGCGACAATTCCTTTGGTTATTTGCTTTAATGGTTTATTGAAAAATGTTTGTAATTGTATAATATGTGTATATATATATGTTGTTGTATTGTTCCGTATTATGAGGCATCTGGTTCAGGGAAACGAGGCGTAGTCAGGACACTAACAATAATATTAACGGCGCTACGCGGCTCATTGGGAGTTTTGTGGAACCAGATGTGGGGATGGAGATGAAAATTTATTGTGATTTACAAATAATATATAATGCATAAAAATTGTGAAACTTATTGGTATTATGTAAACATAAATTGGAAAAAGTAACTCAGAGAGTTTTCATTTCAGGGCGACAGACCCTGAAAATAGTAGCAATAGATGATATGTAACCTCAACACGGAAACAATGGAGCAGAAATTCCAGCTCCATATGAAATGATGATACGGATGCAAAGTTTGGGTCTGCGCACCCAGGAAAAGTTCTAGAAAATTTAAGTGTATAGTTACTTTAAGAGTATATATGTAAAAAGTGAGAGTGAACCATAATTAAACAGCAATTATTAATGTTGGCCTAGTTAATGGAATAAAATTTATTGTCACGAGTTTAAATTTAAAATTAAGTTGAATAATAAATTTAATTCTAGGATGAGTAATGAAAATTAAAGTCAAGATAAATATTGGAAATTATAAAAGTTAAAATGAGGATTCAAGATTAAAATTTAAATAAAACTTAGAAAGCGAAGAGATTCAGAAATAAAAATTTAGGCACGTAATTTATTAAGGGCATTGAGAACCCTTAAATAAATCACGTTTTTCTTCTTGGAGGGGGTTGTGACGTCTCTCGCGTTCTTCTTCTAACATAACTCCTAAGTTCTTTGACGGCCACGATTAATGGCAAAACTTTTCCAACCCAATACCAAGAAGAGAAACAGAACGAGTATGCAAATGGGATATACTTTAAAAGGATAGAAGGTTTGGTGAGATAAGACGGCAAGCCTAGAGATAACTTAGTGTGGAATTGTTCGGAATAAATGTTAGACGTCCTACAGCTTTGGAAGAAGGATACGCTCATTGCAATTAATTATAATAAGGATTAAGAAAGCCTGAGTATTCTCTCTTACAAATAACATAATAGGAATATCTTCAATCTAGGAAAGAAGGTGACTCTAAAAAGGTAATATTTTGTATAAGAAGTTAGATTAGACAGTTAAATTATTATAATTAAGATAAGTGATCTAGTTGTGCGATCTGACTTGCATATTCAGTTTAATTGGTGGCTTATTCTCACTTTAAGAAAGTTGTTATTTAGAATTAAGTAATTTAAGTTATTCTTAATAAAAGTTGTGTTAAGAATCACATATGTCTCATCTTTTAGATAATCCCACACCTCTAGCTTACGCGAATTACCCAAGACATAGTTATCACAGGATGGCTATGTCTCAATGGTTGTGGTTGTTACAGACCACTGAATACTCACTCGGAAAGGAGAATTACGGAAGTGGTCCAATCCAACAGAAGAACACGTTAAATTGTGGGTAATCTTAATCAAGGGGCAGTGAGTGAGAGAATATTAACGTCGCATTGTTCAGCTACTCTAGGGCTTTTGGCGATGGACCTCGTAATTTTTAACCATGATCAAGTGACGAAGCTCCCCCTCTCCTACCTTCAACACCACACCAATGGGATGACGTTAGAGTCTCGACATATTTAATGTACATCGGCCCCATCTGCACGGCAGATCTTCAGAGGTACTAGGCTCGGACTCATGACAAGCGGATTACGAGTCCGTTACCTTGACCAATAAGCTACCACTGCCCCAATCACAGAGCAATTTTAACAAGCTGTTGTTGCAGTTGAAAGTACTGGCAATGTGAACAAAGGGTGACCCAGACATATATCCAACGGCAGATCATGCCATAATTACAGATCATAGGCTGATATGACGATGTGGAATGCAATCTATCAATGTGTGTTCTCAACGGCGGGACCCTACATGAATGCGGTCATCATGATGTTGTATACAGAAAAGGGATTCGTCTTAAAAGGCGACATGGCGTCATTCCTGGCTCCAGGTTGGTCGATTTTGGAGGCACATCTGTCCATGATTCAGTATCAAGGGTAATTGTTGACAGTCCACGGTGCAGCAATCATCGTCTCACTGTCAATGTAGACAGTTGTTCTGAAAATGAGACCTTATTTCTTGACGTCACGTAATTGTACGATCTCATAAGGCCATGCAGATAACATGTTTGTCTTCTCGGCTGTTAGTTATAGAAGGTTGTAATAGTGCTGACCGGAAGATTTCTACAAACCATTTTTCGTCTATAATACCCTTCGGAAGGAAAGGGGAACGAAATTTTCCTTACTATAATTACTATAATCTTGCAACATCTAAATTTCATTAAAAGTTATGCGCGAGACTTAGTTATGGTGTTATATTATTCAAAAATAACTTTTTCTTCTAAAACACATTTTGAAACCAAATCGGTTGCAAATTGACATTCCTTCAACAAATAATTTTTTGAATGATATTTACTATCAATTTCAATCAAATTATTCATTAGGAATATTTTAAAGTTTCTCATGATTTATTTTTTATATCAAAATAACGTTACACGAAGTCGTTCTAAAAATTAAGCTATATTGATTGCAAGATTAGTTATCTCAGTTGATGGATTAGGAACACCTATTTGCGTGATCTCTCTCTAATAGTTTTCATGAAAATTGAATATAATATAATAGGTTTCCAAACACACACACACATAGCTGGTATACCCGTTCTTCGTACGGGTCAATTGAAAAATTAAACAATACAGATTGAAGGATAAAAAAGTTTTTAATGAGTTAATTTAACATGAATTGTAAATGAAAAAAAAGAAGCCTTTTGCATATCTCAGCTGAACAAGAAAACTGCATTTGTCGGATTTTAAGTCTGGAGATTTAATAACTGATAAAAATGATTTTTTTATTATTATTACGCCCCGTAACTCTCCTGTGGGTTGATTTTTGAAACTACCTTCCGAAGCTGATCTCTGTTCAGCAAAAGTAACACATTGTTACAAATTTTGTGTAATGACCGTTTAAAATAGTGCAGATAATTTATATATGGATGTGAAATACGTTAATATTATTTTCTGTTGTATTTATTTCATGTTAAATTTGTAATATTCGCAAGCAATGCCGTGCCTAACATTATGATGACGATTCAATGGAAATATAGTGAAATGTTGACGATAGAGCTATATGTTGGTATTCTTTTTGGCGACCCTGTTGTAAACTTAGCGATTGATTGAATGGTGCAGAAGTTGATAAGCTGAAACGCCACCTGGTTGGGAGCTGCAACAAAGAGGATAGCACAAAACCCTTCTCAGCATAAAAATACATATACATGTTGTAACTCTAGTTCAGCGGCGCTGCAGTCGCTTGTTTTCAAGTGTATATAGTATTCCTGTCTGACTTGTTTTGTTTGTAAATAAACGTCTGTCCCTCCATCCGACTGGTCGTGTCTTTAGTCGCCTCAACTTCTGACAGGTAAGAACTAAATTATTCCATTTTTAATGTACGAAATCGAATTGAATTTTTGAAATACGATAACAAATGTTATTACGAATTTGAACAGTATTTTGAATTTGAATTTGAACAATACATGCCAGTTTTCATAGTGATCGGTGTCGAAGTTAAGCGAGGTCCTATATACAAACATCCATTTTTTTATATATATATAAATGGAATTTCGTTTCTGAACAGGAATAAAAAGAAGTACATAGGCATGTTCAATCTATCAGTCTGATTCTTGGAGAACAATTTAACTCGTTTTAGCTCCTTTCACATTATTTGCACTCGGGATAACTATCTGTATCGAAACTCTTTATCGAATATCCTCAACCCTTTTCCATCCACTCGTCGATGGTTCAACTTACTTTTTCCCCGCGTGATCCGATACATCCCTTTTCAGCCCAAAACACTGACAAGCATTACTCGAGAAAAGATCTGTCCCTCGGGAGAACAGAAAATTGCGGGGTTTTTTCCCCTACTCCTGAAGTGTGTCGTTTGCGTAAATCTAATTCTTCATACCGTCGGCATCACTATCCGTGGGAGTTAGTCTTCCCAACGAGAAAATGTTCCATTTTAGGCGTGTTGAAAGAAAAGTGTTGGATACACCTGAGACCGAGATACTTTTCTTTTCTTTTGCGGTTTAACATTTAGTTCAATAGTCAGTACTAAATATTTCAAACTGTTAACAAAGAACAGTTCATTTTGCAGAGAAAAAAAATCACCTAATGGCGAAATAATACATATATTTTATTTATGATAAACCCCGACCTCTCGAGTATTATTTAATCATTCAATTCCAACTATTAGCTTCCTCGCTGTATATATTTATATATTTATCTTGATCCAATTTTCAACCGTTAATAAAATACTTTCTATTCATCCAATCTAGTTCAAATAAATTTTTTTAAACTTATAGTGGATGACACTTGATGTTAATACCGTTTTTTCATATATTAACTAATTAAATTAATTATTGGTTTTTGACGCCGACTTAGATTTGTCTGTATTGTTGTAACAATGTAACTGTTAAAACAAAAACAAAAGTTGACATCTAAATCTGTTTTTCAGCCAAACCGGGTGTGCATTGTTACAACATGCATACATGCTTTTTCCATTCCTACTATTAGTTCACTACCTCCCTATATATATTTATATCTATATATCCTATTCCAATTTTCAATCGTTAATAAAATACTTTCTATTTATTCATTCAAAGTACGAGTTGACTTAAGAAATTTTTTTTTACTTGTTGTTTATCGCATTTGGAGAAGAATTGTAACAATGGCTCACCACGAGGTCTATCTTCACTAACTTGGTCTTCTTCCGACAAGCCCAGTTGGCACTATGAGCTAGAATAACTCTACTACAAAAATGAACGCCACTACTAAATAGTATATAAGTAGTCAGCTAGATAGAAAATTGGAGATGTTGGGGACAATATTGCCAAGCTACTACTGTCTGGATTATAATGCGTCTCTATTTGAAAATTAGAAGATCTCGGAGCATTTCTTTTTGGCAAGTTTTAGAGGGGTGCATATAATTTCAGATAAGTATAATTACCATAAAATCAGGCGTATAGCGCGCACCTATGCTTTCAAGCTGCAATTTTTAATTTTTAGGCATATTCGCCGTATAACGCGCAATCCCGTTTTAGTAAGAAACCTGGAATACACGTATGTTTTGAAGTCATTTATTCGAGGTACTATTCCAAGCTTCAGAAAGAAGAAGTATACTTCTAGAACTAAAACCCTTTTTGTTCATAAGAATGTCATTTGTTTTAAATAAACACTATTTCGATCTATGTCTACATATATAGTCTAATTTTTTCTAAGCTCGTTTTTCTTAACTTTAAAACTCTCATTGTGTTATACCCGGTATATAACGCGCACCCCTAAATTTAGACTTTATTTTTTGGGGTTAAGAAAGTGCGTTATACGCCGGATTTTACGGTAATTTTTACCATTTAGCTAGTCCGCATATTACGTACTCAGATCTAACGCTTAAATTAATAAAAGTAAATTATCGTTAATTTTTGTTTGTAATAATTTCGTAACCGATTTATGGCTTATCAATCCTTACTGCGTTCGGATCTTCATGGGAACCTCAACATTCAGCGAAATCTCCATGTAGACTTTTTGGTCTGGTCGGCTAATGATAACCCAATTTAGCATAGACATAAATAAGCCCTCGTTGAAACAAAACATTTATTAGTCACAATAATCCAACACGACCAGCGTGCTGACGTTTTAACAAATTGTGATATCCCCCTCCTGGGGAAACCATCTCTTCATTTATTCGACCTAGATTTGTGGGAGGTAATGATTGATGACCCAAACTAGCCATAATAAAAAAACCCAATTTATTATTATCTATTATAACAATCAAAGACAATCACTCTAGGAAGGAAACCAGGAGTGACGTATCGTATCCCTAAATCCTCTATGTAAATAAGCGCCTGGAATCTTAACCACTTAGCTTTAAGTAAAGTTATCCTATGAACCTCAATCTTCCTTAATTTCTTTGACTCGCTGAAGCCCGTTCTATAATTACGCTTCTAAGTTCAGATCGTTACTATAAGCTCACGGCGTTCAGCATCTCAACTTCCTTCCTCTTTCTTCTTTCACGCGCGATTACTAACCCCCTCCACTAGATATCTTCTAACTAATCTGAATATCAAGGTTTCTTCTTGAGAGGGCTGGCTGTGAAATAGCTCAATTGATGGCCCCAAAAATTCCCCAAGAGGATTAGTTGAAATACTCGATAAAGCCCTGACATAAAGTGAACGAGTAAGAGAGTAAGTTAAATGCTATTTACAAAAATTGAAATATTTATTCGTAAATATCTGATTTCATTTCACTTCACAAGTGGTGAGAAATATCGCAGCTCCGCCACTCTCCACCTCAACCAACATGAGGAGGAGGTATCACGACAGAATATGTAAGTAAGGCCATGGAATATTTCTTTGCGTAAAATTGAGTTTTTCAGGATCTGTTATGTACGATTCTCGTCGTGGGTTTGAATCCTGTTTAATAAGACTTCTTGAAATAATGGCCAATGGATCCAAAAATCGCACTGGACTTTTCAATGAGTGAATATTAACGTCGCACTGTTAAGCTACACGAGAGCTTTTTGCGACGGACCTCGTCATTTTGAACTACGGTCAAATGACGAGGACGACACCTGAGCTGCACCCTCCTCTCATAACTACCGCACCACACCATCGGGAGGACTTTTCAGCTCTCAACAGATTTAACGTGTATCGCTGCCCTACACGGAGGGTCTTTAGTGGTACTGGGCTCGAACTCATGACATGCCAGCCACGATCCGATACCTTGACCACTAGGCTACCACGGTCACTGGGCTTTTCAGTGTCTTGGCTACTGAAGAAATAATTCAGGTGTCATTCTTGTGGTTTCAATGTAAAATTTTACTTATGTTCAATCAAAGTAAAAAAAAAAACAACAAAAATAATTATACAAACTTTAGAAAGCGAAACGAAACACGAACGAACGTGTGTCTTAGTCAGTGTCAAATGGAAATGTGAAATGTGCATCGTAACGTCAAGGTCTGTATCCCCAGAAATCTGAGATTTCTCGGGATACTAGAAAGGGCAGTCTGGTAGTCAAGGGGTTAGGGGAACGCTTGGTGACACTTTCGTCATTTTACAGTTAAAGAAATGAGAATTGTGGAGAAAGCTTATAAATTAGTCTTATAAGTTGTAGAGAAAGCTTATAAGTTAGATATATTTAAGGAAACAGGGACAATAGTATAAGAAAATGAAATAGGTACAAAATTTGCAAATAAATGAACTAGTAAATATATGCAATAATTCACGTTAATTTTCTCTTGAGGGATTTTAATCCGTAAGGGTCTTCAGCCCTTCAAGCCACCTAGCGGGATATAACCAAAACACAAAGTTCATCGTTTTTAAATTAAGGATGAGATCCAATCTGGCATCACCTGAGTCTCTGGAACAATCAGAAAAGTCTGAACAGAAAAAATCATGTGATTTTAATAACTTCCGGTTAACCATCACTGTAAACAAATGAGATTTCTACAGGTACAGGACAAAATAATAGGAACACCTGTGAAAAATCAAATTTTTTTATTAGTAAGGGCATGAATGACAGCTTGTATACTACATAGGATTGACAAATAAAGGTCTTGAACAAAGTTCATCAGAATTCTCAACCATTCCTCATACAGGGCCGTCTCGAGTTCAGATAATGTGCGTGGAGGAGGAAACCGAGCACGGACTTTGTTCTCTAAAAACCCCACCAACACTCAATGATCTTCAGATCAGGATACTGGGGGTACCACGTTAGATGTTTCACTTCATCATCATGTTCTTTTAACCATGTTTGAACACAGCGAGACGTGTAAACAGGGCGTTGTCATCTTGAAACACCGGACGTTCCGCCGGAGAAAGAGTCTGAAGATTATGTGCGAGAATACTTCGATAATGATCATGAGGGATTATTTCCCTCAAGACAACCAGAGACACCGATTCACGGGAAGATATAGCACCCCACACCATCACAGAACCCGTCCATGTTTCACGGTTGGAACCAGACAGTAAACACTAAATGCTTCTTCCGGTGTTCGCTAGACGAACACACGTCAGGTGGTATGGAATGATGTAAATGAGGATTTATCAGACCAGATGACTTGTTCCCCTTGCAGTTATATCCAGTTTAGGTGATCTCGGCACTACTGTAGTCTCATCATAGCTTTCCACGCCGAAATTAATAGTTTTAGAACAGCTACTCTGCTTTGAATGTTCGCAGCATGCAACTCTTGTTGAATAGTTTTTATTGATACGAGGTTCTGCTGTGGGTATTCATCTCGGACGTTATCTTCTGCAGTGTAGTCTTGCGTTTTCGGGCGACTATCCTTTTCAACATCGGTCTATCACGGTTCTTCAACTTAGATCACCCACTGTTGTGCTTTGCAGAAGACACCTTACCCAGATTTGCGAAGGTTGTCATAACCCTTGATACAGTGGTCGTTTAAATATCCACAAGGTTGGCTGTTCTGGACACGGACGCTCCAGCGAGGCGAGCTCCAATTATCATGCCTGTTTTCACTTTAGAGAGGTCTGACTTAATCACGCATTGCTACGAACAGAATTTTCTCATACAATTCTCATACTGCCAAATGCTTCATTGATACCTTCCCTTTCACCATCGCTAGGTGGCACTCTGTTGCAACATGTGGCGGACGTATATTGGACGGTCGAAGAACTATTTATTTTTAAATGGGTGTTCCTATCATTTTGTCCTATACCTCCTATAGATAAAACAAAGGATGCATTTATGAACGTCACGTAAATCGGCCTTGTTAATATTTTGCTTTGTGTGTTGCTACTTGTTTTATGCTTGTGAGTGTTTTTTTTAATTAACTAAATAAATGTGGTTCTGAACATAGCAACTTGTCTCCCCATCAGTCATTGCAACGAAAAAGGAAAATTGATTCCCCCAACAAAATGTCTTCATTCAGACACGGAAACACCACCTATATTAATTTTTATGGACATTCTTTAAATGATTTTACTTTCTTTGAAGATTTATGATAACTCATATTCTTTTACAATAATGTAACTGAAGATCTATTTTTTTTAAAAAAGAAAAAAACATGTATTTTACAGAATACCATTACCATACGCACTCGGGTTTTGTTTCCGTTTTAAAGTATCCATCAATATATTCTTTTTGTGAGTGAAAGCCTTTAAGAAAATATTAATATAACCTCTACTTTTAAAATTCGAATTTGAAATTAATGAGAAAAAATTACTCACGCTAAATAAAAGCTCATTTCGAGATATTTCTAACCAAAAAATGAAATAGCTTTGAAAATATTTGAAGAGTATCTACACACGTAATGCGAAAATGTATAATCATAGGTATATAATTTATTTTATCACAGAGAAAAAACGACATAAACCATACCTAAGAGTTTTGTAATGCAAACTTAAAACTACATCAATTAATTCTAAACCAGTAAGAAATAGAACAAAGTTTGACTGTCAAACATTCAGTTACAAAATTGCGTAACAAAATGAACAATATATGTAGATAAATTATACTGACTTACGGACTATAGTCTGACAGATACTGGAGGCCGCGGTACCCTAGTGGTACTGTCACGAGCTCGTTGTCGGTGTGTCATGAGCTCGAGACCTATTGCCCCTGAAGGCCTTTCATGTAGAGGGGCTTATACACGCTGAATAGGTCGTGGTTTAAAGTCTTCCCACGGGCGAGGTGTGGAAGTTAGTAGACAGGGTGCAAGCTCAGGTGTCGTCTTCGTAACTTCATCGTGGCTCAGAATTACGAAGTTGATCGCCAACAGTCCTTGTATTGATTTATAGTTACATAAATAAAACACTATCTCATTCACTTTCTATATATATAGACAGGTTATCCTATTAGAATTTTGAAAGGCAAACAACTTTTATAAGCTATCCTAGATCAAAGTAATAACTTTGAAAACATACTCATGTAGGAATAATGTAAAAGAATTGTAAGAATATAAATATAGATTTTTATGATGGCAAACAATGAAATTACAATATTATATTATGCATTAAATATTTGTGTGTGTGTGAAAAGCAGGGAGACTATTTTAGGAAGTGTGTTTGCTTGCTTTCAATGAAGGGAATACACAATTGTAGCCTCTAAATAACAAGAGTTTAATTTCTGTATAATCACTAAACAGTTTCAATAACTTTTAAATTACTGGAACCATTGTTATTGTACATCAAAAGAAAAAGGCCATTTTCTTAGCTTTGAGAAATAAAGAAATGTATATCATTGCTTCATATGTATACCTGATTGTTTTTGTCAATATTACGTATATTTTCTAGTTCTTCAGCCGAGAAAGTAGAAATATTGGAAAATTGAACTGTAATTAAATTTGAAAAAAGAAAACAAAGAAGTTATACTTTTTTAAACTATGGTAAATGAACGAATTATATGCTGAAAAAGCAATTTTAAATTTCTTTTCCCAAACTTGACTAGCCTAAGTTGCTTTTCATGAAATAAATAATTATTTTAAACACTACTCTTATGGTTATGAATGTTTACAGTAAAATTCTGGCCCCCCCCCCACAAATGATGTTAGAAAATTAGGTTAGTAAGCATAAGTTTGTCCCATAAAGCTGTAACCATGATTTGTTAAGTGAAAGAGAAATACTATTTCCCATTTCAAAATAAAAATGATTTAGAAATGAAATAAGAAAAACAATAATTTAGTTTTATTATTAAATTAACCAAAATAAAATGTGATTTGTTTTTCTGTAAACAAGTTGTTTTTTTTAAAGCATATAACATTGTTTCAAATGTTGATATATTCAGTACATGTCCTCATGTTAAAAAAAATAGAAAAATCCTTATGAGAATGTTTATTATAATTCATTTTTATGCTTCAGAAGTTACATTTAAAGAATAGCGATAAACATTTTTGACTTTAAAAAAATGTAACCAGAAAAATGTATTTTTTTTATCGAAAATTAATCTGTGAAATGAAAAGACATGCTCCGCTGTTATTGTGTTGATTGTTTTAGGAATTAGTTTTTATGAGCGAAACAATTGAAAAAAAAGGAAAATGAATTATACTCCATTAATTGCAAAACCAACTTATTTAATTACACTTTTTTAAGTTCGAAATTCTAAATTACGAAAGTATTAACATAAAAACAAGACTGAATTAATAAAAATGATAGGCCGATACAAAAAACAGAGGCCATTCCATGAAAGATCTAAGCGTGGAATTTAATTAAGCCCTATAGTCACATTCTTGTAATTAAATCAATTGAATAATTACTAGCTATTCGTCCTTTTTTATTCAAATACCATAAATACAACACGAACATTGAGTAATTATATAAAAAAAATTCTTACTGAGTTATTTATATAATGAAAAGCTTTTTGAATGAAAAAAAGGAAATTAATATTCCTTAAAAAATGCAGTGAATTATAGTATATTTAACTTTTGTTCCATTCTCTACTTGACGTTTCTTTAATGAAAAAGTCAATCTGAAAAATCGCTAAAACTTCAGTTTAAATATTGTTCGTTCTTTTATGTGCTCCTCCCTGTAGCATCTTTAAATATTATTTGGTTTTTCTTTAAAAAAAAGATTTTTACGTTCCCAGACGAGTTGAAACTTAATATTTTTGAGCGAGATAATCCATACAAAAATCTATTCTACTGCATCAGGAATGCAAATCTAAATTTTTAAAATTGATTCTGTTGACAAATGAGAGATATGAATAACTCAATTCTATGTGGTGTATATAATTTTATTTTAAATAACTTACGTAGTTCTGAAATTCTCAGAACACGATATTAGCACCAGATGAAAAACAGAAAAGAAGAAAGACACTGCATTAAAATAAAAAGATAAATTTAAGGGGAACAACAATTTCTACTAAATATAAGTCAGGAAACTAGACATTATTCCAAAGGTTAAGTGAAGATTAAGTTTGAGGAATAAAATAGACTTTTTGAACTATGACATGAAGCATAGTAACGTGATGAGATACAACAATATTATTTCAACTTGAGATTTAATGTTATTTTTTAAAAATTTTATCGTGTTATTTATGTATTCATTTTATTATCTCAAATTAATAAATTTCTAATCTTGGAAATATTTTTAACACTAGATTGCCCAAGGAAGTCATTTTGATCGCTTTTTAATGTCGATTAGAAAAACAATTACATATATAATGTGCACAACTTCTTAGAATTTTTTAGAATATAATTTTTTTCCAAGTGAAGTAAATTTTTTTATTGTTAATATTTATTAATAACTTGTTATATGACTGTAAATTATATAAAAAATATTAAAAATTAATTTTAAACAAATTTTTTACACATTAATCATTCTTTCACAATGCAGTCATTTTGACTGCTTTTGAGCAATATAGGTATATTCTAAATTTCAGTCTCTTTCTAGTGTTAATTATACGTTTGAGAATTTTTTGTTTTTTTTGCTGAGATCTGAACTTTTTTGTTTGTATCTATAAACTCATGCTCGAAAACGGAAAAAAATTAAATAAGAGGAAGAATAAATAAATGAAGGAGATTGATGCTTTGAGAGAACATTTTTTGGCACGTTTAATTTATTTTTCAACAGCAAACATGTTCAGTCAGCGAAGGAGAAAACTGAATACGTTACGCGATAAACATCCATTTTACTCTAATTCAACAATCCCATAGGTACAAATAAGTCAAATTTTAGGTGTAAGAAATGAAAAATAACTTTAGGATTATTTTTTTATATTTCCCCTTGACATAAACATACAAATACTTATGTAGGAATGATATTCAAACAATAATTTGTTTAATTTTCTTATATGAAAAATAACATGTAATATAAAAACATTTTTTTAAATCAGTTCCTACTTAGATCAACAAAGAAAATTTTTATTTTAGCTACTTTTTATTGAATAGTTACAATTAATATAAATATGTATATACATAGGACAGAATCACAACATTAAGTGGTAATTAAATTTTTTTCATTATCATTAAAGTATCCTATTGTCATACAAAACAATCCTGTATATAAAATTTCATTCAACAGAATGCTTTAAAACGTGAGAAAAAAATCTTTTTAAGTTTTGACCCAAGTCACTAAAAATGAAAAGTCAATGCGGCTCTGTATCTGTAATTCCTTAAATAATTTGTTTCAGTCAATTAATTTTAATTAATTATAATTTAATTATTGTATTGTCACCCCAAACAATAGCGTATGAAAAATTTCAGCTCAAATGAGTGATTTTAAAGGTGAGAAAAAAACTGTTTCAAGTTTTGACAGAAGTCGCCAAAAGGGTCGCTAAGTCGCTAAAAATAATGCCAATGATGTATTTGTAATTAGTTTTAATCAATAAATTTTTATTAATTGTAATTAAATTATTGTATTGTCATCCAAAATAATCATTTATATAAAATTTCAGCCTAATTGAGCTCCTTTAAAACGCTTTTATTAACGATTGAAAATTCCACCAAGATAAATAAATAAATAAATATAGAGAGAGAGTGATCTAATAGTAGGAATTAAAAAAATATATACGAAGCTAAAATAACAAAATTAGGTCGCGGGGAGTTAATATTAACGTCACAGTGTTCAGCTACTAGAGGGTCATTGATGGCAGGCCTCACACATAGTTTTGAACCATGGTCAAGTGACGAGGACGACACCTGAGCTGGTACCACCTCTACTAACTACCACATCGCACCAGTGGGAGAGATTTAATGTACATTGTTCCCCTACACGGCGGGTTTTCAGCAGTGATAGGCTCAAACTCATGACACGAAAGCCACGAGTCCGTAACCTTGACCATTAGGCTACCTCGGGCTCATTCTGTCGCGAGAGGAATGTAGTTGAGCAAATTTTTGAGATTTTTATTTTCAATTCTGCTCTAGGTATAGCTTAACTAATGACTAGGCTTAGTGACCAGGAAATTTTTAAAGGCATTTATATAGTTTCTCAAATTATTCGTGAAACGAACTTAATCTCAAATTCATTTGCCGTTTTTTAACTATTCTCTCGCGTCTCATTTGTGCCTCTTAATTCTCCCTCGCTATTTGCCCTCTCGTTTGATGGCGTGAAAGAGATAAGAAATCCCTTATCAGAGAAGGAACTTTAAGAGAGAAAAGGGGAATTTTTCATGCGAAAGACAGGATTTTAAACCCTTAATAGAGATTCTCAGATAAAGCTAATGCAGCGTGAGAGGGATATCGATGACTGAATTCAGATAACAATGAAATATCAAAGTGACCGGAAAGATTAAATGAAGATGATCGAGTTAAAGTGATGTTCATCAATTTTCTTATATTTCTGAAATATTTTTTCTTTCCGCTTGAACATTGATACAGCATGTAGATACTGGATGGATGCCAACAAAATTGATTTTGAATCCTTTTCACAGAGAAAATGGTTTATCGAATTTAGAAAACAATAAAGAAATTTCTTAGATTTTATATCCGAAAAACAATTCACTAAAGCAGTGCTTCTAAAACTTTCAATATTTGTGATCCAATTTTCAATCATAATTTTCATCACACCTTCCCCCTCCACACAATAAGAATGTCTTTCCAAAGTACGATCTTTTTTGTGCACTGCTATCCATAAAACCAATGATTCTCAAACGTTCACTATTTGCGACCCAATATTTAGTCACAGTTTTCATTACGCCCCCCTTCCATACAATAACAATGTATTGAATTCAATAACACTATACTTTTACTCTATATCTAAAACACGGATTCAATCTCTTAAATGCCACCGACGTATATAAACGTCTCCTTCAACCAAAACGATAATTGTCCCGGACGTATATATACGTCTTTCCGAAATACGAACTTTTCTATGCACTGCTATCTATAGAATTATTCCGAAGGCTTTGGAATGCAATAAATGAATGACGATGTTTGCAAAGGATTGACTTATTTGATTATTTATTCCTTTTTTTCTCCCCACCCCTTCCTCAATATATCACATACACGCGTCTGCGTGGAAAACGGTGGCATTGGGGAAGGAATTGCGTAACTTTTAACCGGCAGTTAAGGGATTAATCATAAACCGTACAAACTATCAAGATAAATATTAATTTTTGGATATAATTTTTTATATGACAAACCTATGGGGTCACTGGTAATTGTTAATCTTGTCCTTAACTTAGTATTGTTAAATTAATTATAAAATATTGGAGCCGTACACTGATACATTTATAAGTGAATTATTTCAGAGTAAATGTGTATTTTACTTTATATTATGTTAGAATGTATATTTTGTTTGTTTACTTTCCGTAAATTAATAATTTTCTTAAATAATCTTTTGTTTTCGACTTTTCAATGAGCTCGCGCCCCCCTCGTAGATTTATCACGGCTCCCTAGGGGGGCGCTCCCCACAGTTTGAGAAACGCTGCATAAAATTATTCTGAAGGAATTGGAATACAATAAAAGGATATTGGCAGTGTTTGCTACGGATTTACTTATTTCAGAGGATTTGCTTGTTAATTTTTTTGTCACCCCTTTTCCCCTACCAATACACCACATACGCTCGCCTATGTGTTCTACGTGACGCATTGGAGAGCGAAGCGAGTAATTTTTAATCGGCCGTTAAGGGATTAAATATAAACCGTACAAATTATCAAGATAAGTGTTAATTTTTGTTTATAATTTTATATATGACAAGCCCATGGGATCACGGTAGTTATTAAGGGGAGTAGGAAACCTCTATACCGACAATGTTAAATTGGCTGTTTTTTTTGAAGCACCTTTTCTACAAATCTGTTACATGTACATGTTTGAATTTTTTCATAAAGATTATTTTAAAATAAATTAAAAGGGCTTCTAATTACCCTAGAGGTTAAAGTAAGGTATTTTTAGAAAGGTTAAAATCCATATGATTTGAAAATGTAAAAATCTCAAATTGTCAAAAAAATGATTTTAGCTTCCATCGCTCCTTTTAAGCTTGTTTTTAATTTAGCGCTGTTAAATTAATTATAAAATACATTGTGTAGTACTGATACATTTATAAGTGTATTACATCAGTGTAAATGTGTATTTTATTTTTTATTATGTCAGAATATATTTTGTTTGTTTACTTTCAGTAAATTAATAACTTTTTAAAAATAATCTTTTGTTTTTGACTTTTCAATATGCTCGCGCTCCCCGTAAAGTTATCACGCCTTCTACGGGCATGCCTCATAGTTTGAGAAACGCTGCGCACTAAAGGGCTTAAACTTTCAAAATCTCTTCGATATCTACTTTTATTTATTTTAGATTGTCCGTATATTTTGAATCCAATAAGCACTCTTCAAAACGGTCTTAGTGCATCAAAAACAATATTCCAGTCAAGTGTATTTTCTTTCGAAGTGTATATCTAGTGTATTTTCTTTTCGAAAGAGGTCATTACATAAATTTACCATACCATAAATACAAGGAATGCAAACAAATTTCCTCCATTTTTTATCAAAAGTCGGACACTTATTACGAAAGAACGATACATTATGTTTGATTTAATGTACTATCCATTTTGCTAGGTACTATTTCCCCCTTTCTTTCAGATAGCATACGGATACCGTGTCGGAAGAACATTTAATCTTTTGAGGCAAAACTCGAATCAACCTAGTTTTTGATATCATCATATGAGACAGGCCATGTGCCATCGATCGGAACAAAGGATAATCGCAACGTCTGGTGAATACGGCGGATGGGGTAGGACTTCCCAATTGAGTTTTTCTAAGGTTTTGACCGGTGTCGTAACTTGTAGGCGAGCATTATCATACAGGAGAATAACCTTATCATGTTTAGAGCATTAGTGGGCGCATTTTCCTTGAGTGTTTGGCTGAATCTCAACAATTCTGCTCGGTAGCAACAATTCAGTTTGAGCCAATCATAACTCAGGACAGCATCTGACCAAATGCACAAGATGAGTTTCTTTCCATGAATATTGGGCTGTTTCACTCGTGACTACGTGGTTCTCATGATTTCTTATTCTTTGGGTTATCCTAGGGAATCCTTTTGTCGTCACCATCTGAAATACGACACAAAAAATTGGGAAACAGCAAAATAACCATTCAATGTTTCTAGGCTTCAGTTCATATAAAACCCAATTTTCTTGATTTTGAATTATACTTGACGATTTTAAACGATGTAAAATTGCTTGTTGGGTCAGTCCTAATGTAAATGCAAATTCCTGCCCGCGCGTTTGGCGTAAAAATCTCCCTTCAATGATCTTCTGTTACGTTCTTTGTCTTAAAGTCAAACTTACCATTCTTAAGTTTTTGAAACCTCTCATAACAACTTCCTTCACTTAAAGCAGCTTCCCCCATGCTTCATTACAAAGTGATGTCCCCCCCAGCTGTAGATTTCTTCAAATTAAAGAGTACAGTAAAACCTGTGTTTTGTGCGATAGATAGGGACCGCATAAAAGAAATCGTACAAAAAAATATTCGAAAATTTCATAAATACTTACATAAAACAAACAATTTTGTCGACATACTACAAAAATATTTTTTATGCGGAGGAGAGGGACCACATAAAAAAAGTCGCACTTAAATATGTGTCAATTATTTACGAAATTTATGAGAAAATACTTCCAAATAAAATAAATAATTAAACTCCACATGGAAACGTCTTAAAAACGTTTAATTTCTCATTATATACACAGAGAAATTTTCAAAATGCTCATACATAATTCACCGCTATTCATTGTAATCCAAAGCACGCATCTTCCTGTGATGAATTAGTTCAAAATCGCTTTCGTCACTCGAAGAAACGATTTCAATTGATTTATTTTTTGGCACCATACAGTATGTGATACGTTTTTGTGACAAAGGTCAGTTAATCATTTGCTCGTGAACGCCACGATAACCAGATATGCATGATCAAAGATCTTTTGGGAATTTCAAACTCATTTCGAAATAGTATCTATTTTAAGAAAATGCTTTTTCAATTTGTTGGAAAGCTGAGTGCCCGTACAACGTACGGACAAACCGGCTTTGGCCAGCTTTTGGTAGTCCGTACGGTGTACGGGCAAACAAGTTGTAATGGTCGCCCCGTGACGTCCATTAGTGTGGAAGAGTCGGAAGAAATTATTTTTTGAGTGAAATAACATGCCATACCATGAAAGTTTTGTTTCTGTCAATAAATGAAAATTCGAATTCATTTATAATTATATTTATATCCACAAAAAAAAACCTTTCTTATACACACAATTGCTGGCAAGCTCAGCTTTATTAAGAGTTTCAATAAGCCAAAAGGGTTATTTTAAACGACCCGCAAGTAAAAGAGTAAGAGTCCGCTTATTGTTCATTTGAGAGAGGGTCGCATTTCGTTAGCAGCCGGTTGAACCACCCCCATACCAAGAAGCAGTGTTTTGGACTCGCAACAAATTATCGTTTTTGAACTTCGTTTCGTATACACACACACGCACCTCTGTCTCTCTTTACAACAATATTAATTTCTTAAATAAAATACACATAATTTGTTGTACCAAATATGTTCATTAAAACATCGGACCGCATGGTAAGTATCGCAAGATTCACCGGGGTTTAATACGATAAAACTAAGAGGATTAAAAGCAGGATTTTCTCTGGTGCAATCCTCCTGCGTTTGGTTAAGCAACCTCCACAATTAAACCCGGTTACAATACACACGTGAGCTGAATTTTGGGAGTAGCTGCCGCTGAAAGCTTTCGCCCACACTCCACAGTAGTTGCTAATGAGGAAGCTTTACGAATGGGGATTAGCACTACTCCCCTCATAATTAGTCGTGGGTGAAAGACATGTTTGAATCTCACTTTATCTTGGAGAATTCCTTTCCAGATATACTTTTTAGAATGGAAAGGGCATCTGGCTCGTTTGTATTCTCATTTGCCCTTACCTTATTAATCTGTAATGTGTAGCGTGCTAAGTAGTTTTTGTTATTAATAATTTAATAATTGTATTATTGTTCTGAAAAAATAAATCTAAATTTTGCTTTGTGGAATTTCAATTATTTAGCATTGCGTGTCCAGGAACTAAGTACCGTTTTGGAAAGATTCGCATAAAAAATATTTTTCAAAACAAAATTTATTTTTACACGCGAAAGAGCATGTCAGAAACTACTGTTGTACGTAGCTATCAGCATTGTTCAGCCTTTTTTCATATCGGAAAACCAACTTGTCTGTACCCTCTTCAAGGAAAGATGCCGTTACTGAAGAGAGCCATTTCTAAACAGCTCTCGTCGGAAATTCATCATAAAGCAGTCTTATTGAGAACCGTCTGTGTGTTTTCCAAAATTTTCTCATTCACTTTTTCAACCAAACCATCATTTACACTAGGTTGCCTACTTCGTGCATCTTCATGAACATATTGGTCCGCCCATCATCGAATTGTTGAACCTATTTTCATACCATTCTATCACTCATAGCACGTTCACTATAAATCTCTACAAGTTGACGAAGAATTTCAATTCTCTTAAAATCCCTTGCGTTCAAAAATAGATTATATATTGCACTTCACAGTCGACGAGATCGGCAATCGCCTTAAACATTTTGAGTGCTTACTTACACATGTAAAAACAACACAATCCGACTGTAATGGCGCCACTGGACTGATAATCAACCAGAATCACGTGGGCGCAAGAATTGGAATTTGATATTAGTGATGTGTGGTTGAAGTAGAACGAAAATATATTTAGTTTCCGGACACGCCTTATATTTTAAAAAGATTATTCATTATTTTTAAATACAGCCTGATTAGGTGATTTAAACAACTATGCCACGGAAGATTTAGGTATAGATCAGGGGTGGCCAACCCGCAGGACGCGTTCCACACTGTGGTGCGCAAAAGCTTACTGAAAAATTTTAAAAAAATTTAAAAAATAATTAATAACTATTTTTTACAATTTTATTAAAGTGGTGTTGTTTCAGACAAAAAATATCAAAATTTGGATCAAAATACCGGGTGTTTCTAAGTGAATATTAGATTTTTAACGCTTTATAGTATTTATTACATATAACTTACAAGTACAATTCATACATTGAATGAAAGAGTAACTGAAACAGTTTTACCTACAAACTAACAAATGTTCAATGTGAGCCCCATTCGTCACACGGCACACATCAAGTCAGTAGGCGAGTTCATCCCAAACTTTGTTCAGTTTGTCTGAGGTAATTCTTGCAACATCTGCTTCCATCCTGTATCTCAAATCTGAAAGGTCAGCTAGTTGCTGAGGAATGTACACACAATCCCTTAAGAATCCCCATAGATAAAAGCCACATGGGGTCAGATCGGGTGAACGTGGAGGCCATGTGATACAAGCTTTATCGGGAGTCTCTTTGCGGCCAATACATTGGTTGGGTACAGTGATATTTAACTAATCGTGTACTGAGAGAGGCCAGTGAGGAGGTGCATCATCTTGCTGCCAAATGAAGTTATTTGATTCACTTTCTTCCAATTGAGAAAACAGTCATAGTTGTAGAGCATCAAGATGGAGTTCATGTACACGAAACGAAAAGCATTTTTAGAGCCTTTCTCGTTTCTGTATTGACACTGATTAATTATTTTTGTTTTGGAAATAATGTTAAAGAATTATATTATTATTATTATTTTGAAATTAGTCTGAATATATTCATACTAACCGTTATCCACCCGCTTCTCTGTGTATATTTCATGATATTCTATGACAATATATTGCTTTTTTAAAGTTATTAACATCTAAACTCAAGCACTAAGCTCTCACGATTGTATTTAAAAACATTTTTACAATCCTCATCTCTTGATTTAAAAAGGGCAGCGCTTGAATTTCTAAAATTTATTTCTTACGCCTTTATCCTCAACTCTATCTTAAGAATTAATGAGCACAGAAACTGTTCTAAGCGAAACTCTATTCTACGAAAGAAACATGCTTGAAAAATTTAAAGTCTGAAGGTTTAATAGTTAAAGAATGGGAAATTTTATCTCTAAATTTCCACAACCCCCTGCCCCCGCGGTTGATTTCCGCAATATCAGTTCTTAGTACATCTCTAGACAACAAAAGAAATACGAGTATTCCTATCAGGTATGAAGGTCCAAAAGATCAAAAAGGGGTCTTTTTAATCTATAATGCCCCCGCATCCCCCCTTTCTTGGAAGTCCATTACAGGAAATTTATTCTTAGCGGATCTTTATTCAATAAAAGAAACAAGTCAGCCAAATTTCAAGTCTTAAGATCTAGACGGGAATTTTTGTCTTTAACATTCCTAAAAACTCCTCTTGGAAGTTGTTTTCTGCAAAACCCATTTTTAGTGGATCTGTACTTAACAAAAGAAATTTGCCCAGGAAATTTCAAGTCTGTATGTCTAACAGTTCCGGATATCTCGGGATGAGTGAGTGAATGAGTGGATACATGCGTGAGTCACATTTCTCTTTTTTGTAGAGAGATATATAAAAATACAAATATTGCGTGTTTTTATAATTCTCTTTATAAAACAGAGATACTCGAATTTTAAAATTTATTTTTTCAATACTAATTATTTTTTCAGTGATTAATATCCCTGATTAGTGAAGCTGAATGCTCCTGATAATACACCATAGGAATTTACGTTCAGGTATTTTTTTAAATCTGTATATCAGCTTCTGAAGTTTCTTATTTTTTCAGAAAACATTACCTTAAAAGAAAACCAAAATGAAGTTTTTAATAAGACAAATAAATCAACAGCTTCAAAATTGTTTTATTTTGTAAGTATTCATTAAGATTTATTTTTATAGTTGTTGAGATCTTATGAATGACAACAGTTCGGTGAACTGTTCGATTCAATAAAAATAATAATAAAAAAAAAAAAATAATAAAAGGCGGAATGCTTTTTAAAAAATTAGTTGACAATGTAATTCCTAATTTTGATGATATGAAATAAAATTAAATTATCAACCTCAAAAAATTCATGAGCTCGGTCAGTTGCTGTTTAAAAGGGATGTATTTTTAGATATGAAATTAGAAAATCCTTGGTTTTAATTATATTAAAATTTTCTCACAGTTATAGTTAAAGAACGCGTCTGAAAATTTCTACATAAATATAAAAATGGTTCACTCCTAGAGTGTAGCATGATCTCTTCCTTGACGTTTGGAACATGAGATGGAAGATAGGAATGATTATTTTATAATAGTTATATAACTAATGTATCTTATGCCATCTAATTTATGTAGCCTTGTAGAGGGGACAGATGCATGTTAAATCTATCGAGCTCTAGTCCTTCCATGGGTCTGGTGTGGTAGTTTGGAGAGGGAGGTATCAGCTCAGGTGTTGTCATTTGATCGAGTTTCAGAATTACGAAGTCCTTCCCCGTATTGCTTTACAGTGTGACGTTAATATAATTGATTCACTCCCTCACTCATCTAATTTAAGTACCTTAAAATCCGGCGTATAACGCTCCCTTTTAACACAAAAAATAAGATAGAAATTTATAGGTGCACGTTATACGCCGGGTATAAAAACAATAGCTTCAAAAAAAAAAAAAAAAGAGATATGCATGAAAAAAACCTTAGACTTTTCTACATAGATCGAAATACTGTTTATTTAAAGAAATGTCATACCTTATGAACTTCAAAGGGTTGTTTTCCTAGAAATATACTATTTTTTAAAAATCCTGGGGTAATATCTCAAACAAATGACTTTAAAACATAACAGCAATGCTAACATACATTGCGGATTCCTTAGTAAAATAAAGGGTGTGCGTTATAGGGCGAATATATCTTAAAATTGGAAAAATGCAGCTTGATAGTATAGGTGCGCGTTATACGCCGGATTATATGGTAATAACAGTTTTTGTATCAATAATTATGGCCATATTAATGTATAAATTTTCCGTAAATTGTTGTAACTGTAAACTTAATAAGTATTAAAGTGCAAATTAATGCGTTTACCCGATTTATTTTGTAAAAAATGTACAGTTGTAACTCATTGCATTATAGTAACCTAAAACTCTAAAGAGTATAGAGTAATGTTCTCTTTTTCTAACTAGGAACAAATTGACAACTAAGCCTGTGCAGATACGGTACGTTTCCAAATGTGACAGCTATTTCATGGTGGCACCATCTAAGAGCGACTTTCACTCCCAAATTGTGACTCTTGAATTAAGTTTAATTCAGGCTCTCGTCGGATGCCAAATATTGCCGAGATTTAATTTTGCATTGAGAACCAGAGCTAAATTTATGCTCATTGAATCCTTTACGCGCCACATAATTATAGGACA
>BMAV01006727.1:6254-48746 GCA_019973955.1 Trichonephila inaurata madagascariensis
TATTTCTGAGTTTTTAATATAAATATTCTAGAAAAAGATACACATATATACATATTATATGTACATTTTTAATTTTTTATTGATGTAGAAAAAATAAAATTATATTTTATGTTGTACATTGTTGTGTTAATAAATATCTTTAAATGCGATGGATACTTTAAATATAATAAAACTTTTAATCTGTTTTTCCCAGCATGCTTTGTCGCGTTAATCGAATTGTTTCAAATCTTTCCCACTGAGGGGCAACCTGAATCCTATTGGTAGATTGGTTTAGCTTACCACAGCTAAGAGAATGTCTAAGCCTGCTATACATTATTTTTATTTTAGGTCAACAGTCTGTACGGTATCCGACTACGTTCGTAACCGTGATTTTAAAAAAGCGCATAAATGGATAATTGTCATGATATATAGTGTCACTTAGATTAGAATGCATGTATAAAATTGTTTTAAGGACATTTTGACAAAAAAAAATTATTTAAATACACTATTTTGGCAAAAAATTTACTTAGAATAATCTTTTTTCCCAATGTTCTTCTTTTGTGACAAATGCTTCTATTATAATAATATTTTGCATGCATATAGCTCAGACCTCTGTACAGAGGCTCAACTAGAATTTTTGAAAAATTCACATTATTTTCAGTTACCACCAATTTAAATAATTATTGGCGTTTTTTTTTCTTAAAATTTCTCCCCTCTGTTGTCGTTAAATATGGATAAACCCACTTCTAAGTTATAAGTTATATATTTCAAAAATTCTAGTTGAGCCTCTGTACAGAGGTCTGAGCTATATATAGGCAAAATATTATTATAATAGAAGCATTTTTCACAAAAGGAGAACATTTGGGAAAAAAAATTATTCTAAGTTAATTTTTTGCCGAAATATTGTATTTAAATAATTTTTTTTGTCAAAATGTCCTTATATATAAAACAATTTTATACATGTATTCTAATCTAAGTGACACTAAATATCATGAAAATTATCCATTTATGCGCTTTTTTAAAATCACGGCTCCGAACGTAGTCGGATACCTTAACTGACGTTCTTTAATTAGTTTAAAATAAGAACAATTACCAAGCGATTCACGTGAGCGCTGTACTTATATTTTACTCCAGATTTAATGTCATTTAGTGCAAAATAATAATAATAATAATAATAAAAAGGAAAATATTTTTCTTCCTATAAGTTAGAAAATTTTTGACTATTAAGAAATCCTTAAACTTTTCCATCGTTTGGTCCTATGACCTAATTCTAAGTGCTTTGAGCTGTCATCGAAGCGCAACAGAAGGAGGGCTTAACAGAGGGGGGTGTACATTTTTGAGCATGCCTCGTAACTTACTCCACTTATGCGCGTGCTCCGTAACTTGCTCCACTCTCAAAACATCGTCCGACACTCCACAAGTAAAGATGTGTTGATCCTTTCGTCTGCTGGGAAAAATATTCCATCGAGAGAAGTGCTCCATTTCGATTAACATATGTTCGAATGAAAGCGAGGGGTTGTCGTTTGCGTTTATTTGTTTTTGTTTGAGAAACTCAACAGAGATGTTTTTTTTTTTTTTTTCTAAGGGGATTTTTTTTTTCTGGATTGTGTTTTTCTTCTGAAATGAAGTGAGCGTTAAGAGGAAGAAAAAGAAGTTTAAAAGGTGAGAAAATTTGTTTTCAGATTTCTTTTTTCTACCAGAGGGCTTTTTTTTTTTCATTTTTTCTCTCGAGATTATGACTGAAGTTAGGAAAATTATTTTCTTTGCTGTTTTTACTAATGATTAAGGTTTGAGTATTTATCTAAATCGAAATTTTTCAGATGTCTGACTACGAATTAAATAAAATATGTCTTTATATTCAAAATTTAATAAATATGTACAATTTAAAATATTTGAAAACGTTAAATTGACATTTACAACTTTTTTTCTGAAATTAAATTTGAGCAGAAATGTTGCTTGCTTTTATTTTAAAATAATGTTTCGCTTAGTATAAAATAATGTCAAAAACTAGTCAAAAAAATAATAATGATAAAATTGGCACATATATTGACATTTTTTTTTTTTTTTGACTTTTTAAAACAAATACAAAATTATTTGCTCCATTATTAGAAAAGAAAATTAAAAGAATAAGATACTTTTAATTTAAAATTTGACTGAAAATAAATTTTCAAGAAAATATTTAAATTAAAAAACATTGTAACCTTGGAAAATTTTTTACGAACCAACAATTTTATTTACATATTATACATTTGAAAACTTAGGCATCGTGAAATATGTTGCAGTCAAAGAACAATGTACTTAACATAGTTTCTTAAGAAATTAGGAATAATTTTATTTAGAATTTGATATGCCTTCGATTTTAGATTTTTTATTAAAAAAAATTAAATGATACTTTGTTAAAATTTTATTTTATTTAACTTTATATTATACAGTGTCTCTATTCTTAGAATGTTTTTTTTTCCAACTTTTCAACTAAGTTACTAAGATTTTAACCAGATTTTAATAATGCAAACTGATTTCTACCAATTTAAGAAATTTAAATAATTTTAAATCCATTTTTAAAAATTAAACATTGAAGTTTGGCAATTTTAGAAATATTTTGTTATAAATTTTCACTCCTTAATTCGCCTAACACAGCTTATTTTTTTCAATAATTTTTTAGTCCTTTGTGAATAATTTTGTAATAAATACATTATGGACAATCTTTTTTCCAAACAATAAATAGAATTTTGAAGAAGTAAATGAAATACTGATGTATATTAGATTGTAAGTTACAAAAGTTGGTGAGCTCCTTCCGGTCGATAAATTAGGTCCAGGAGAAAATTTCTGTAAAAATGTATTGGAGTTACAATTGCTATTTGATACTTCTTCAATGAGACCCAATAATTTCATAGTGTGATTTTTATTTGCCTTTGGTTACAATGTTCGACATTATATAATACTATAATAAATTTATTGAATATTTTAAAGCAAGAGATAACTTTATAAGATTCTTGTGATTGTGTACTCCGGTTATTTTGATTAATGGTTTCCAAAAGCTTTCATAAATAACATCATGTAAATTTTGTTTTTATATATTTTTGCATGTGATTGATTTTTCTACTTCTTTTCTTTTTTTGGGGGGAGGGGGGCTAGATATGATAAAAATACCAGTTTAAAATGCACTACACAATTTTATTTAAAATTACATTATAAGTAAGGACTATGTTCTTATTATAATGTTAAACTAAATAAAAAATTTATTTAGTTTAATTTCCAAGCTTTTATACATTTCTCGATTCATTCATTCATTATTTGTTGGAGGAAATTTATATCTTTCAAATTTAAAGTTGAAATCACCTTTCGACAATAATTTTCGACACTTCTTACCATTTCCTTTTTTTACCACTTTTGAGCTCTCAAGGATTAAAGTATGGACTAGAAGTGAGGTTTGTTTTCCGGGATCCCTTGAAATTGTATTCCTGAGAATTCCCGGGAATTATATGGGGTTGAAATAATATGAGGTAGCTTGTTTCGACTTGACTGTGGATTTCGGCCTGCGATATAAATTTAGCCCCCAATAATGAGGTAAGAGAGTAATAAAAGAATGTGTAACGCCTACGTAGGGTTGGGAAGTAAAATTAATGAGAGTAAAACAGATAAAACTATTTTTCCTGATCAGTTTCAGTCTGTCTGTAGAACATCACTTAAACAACTCAAAGCATTTACTTTCTAATGGAACATTATTTCTTATTCTAACTGCACGACTATTTTGATGAAGCTCTCTGATATCTTGATTTGCGTTGATAACGTAAGTACTTATACTTACAACTTATTTATCTAATTTGTTACTTAAAAAAAATTCGGATCCTTATCTTCATTACAAACTATTTAATTGAGCTAGCAGTTTGAAGAAGGGAATAAACTTCTAAACTCTTTGAGGGAGATAATTTTTTTTAAAAAAAAATCTCGCAACTTTTCTTAATTATTATTTT
The DNA here is from genome assembly GCA_019973955.1 of Trichonephila inaurata madagascariensis. Lineage (NCBI taxonomy): Eukaryota > Metazoa > Arthropoda > Arachnida > Araneae > Nephilidae > Trichonephila > Trichonephila inaurata. The sequence continues at coordinate 10,208 of BMAV01006727.1, forward strand.
TCTTAACCAAATTTTTGTGTGAGATTCTTACATTAATATTTAGTTATTTTAACCCTCCAAGCGGTCTGCACGTAAAATTCCGCCATTCCAGAGATGCTTTTTCTGCATTCAAGCAAGATTCGCAAAAGCGGCCGAGCCGCATTCTTAAAAGTACGGCTCAACCGCTTTTGAGAACCCCACCTGAAAGCAAAAAAATACGTACGGTGCATTTTTGAAGCATCTCCAGAATGGCAAGACTTTAAGTGCAGACCGCTTAGAGGGTTAATGTAACATAAATATTGTTATTTTATAAACAAGAAATCAGTTGCACAAATAAAATCTCTTGCATACAAAATTAATATTTTTAAAGTACGTGATCGCTACTCAAGTAGTAAAAGAAAATGTCAAATATTTGTGTTAACATTTATCTCATAGCAGCATGAATTAGAAAAAATAATTGATTAAAAAATACTTGAAAATCAATCTACAAACTTGAAACCGGGTGTAACTTTAGAAACAATTTCTCGGAGAATTCCTCAATTGAAAAAACATTTTCTGCTGCAGGGTTATTGATAACAAAGTTAAAAACTAGACTAGATGATAAAAACGTAGATTAATTAAGTTTTCTCAAATCACGCTTTAAAGAGGAATAATTATTTAAGGTATCCGACTACGTTCGGAACCGTGATTTTAAAAAGGCAATAAATGGATAATTTTCATGATATGTAGTGTCACTTAGATTAGAATATATGTATAAAATTGTTTTAAGGACATTTTGACAAAAAAAATATTTAAATACACTATTTTGGCAAAAAATTAACTTAGAATAAACTTTTTTCAAAATGTTCTCTTTTTATAAAAAATGCTTCTAAAATAATAATATTCACATTATTTTTAGAGTTACCACCAATTGCAATAATTATCGGCGTTTTTTTCTTCAAATTTCTCCCCTCTGTTGTAGTAAAACATGAATAAACCCACTTCTATGTTAAATATTTCAAAAATTCTAGTTGAGCCTCTGTACAGAGGTATGAGCTATATACAGGCAAAATATTATTATAGTAGAAGCATTTTTCACAAAAGGAGAACATTTTGAAAAAAAAATTATTCTAAGTTAATTTTTTGCCAAAATATTGTATTTAAATAATTTTTTTTGTCAAAATGCCCTTAAAACAATTGTATACATGTATTCTCTAATCTAAGTGACACTAAATATCATAAATATTATCCATTTACACGCTTTTGCAAAATCATGGTTCCGAACGTAGTCGGATACCTTAAAGAGGCCTTTTACATTTTTCATGCTTTAGCCGAATGTATAATCAAGTATACACTGCGGAATTTTTACGTATACTTATTTAATATAGCTTTTATTAATGTCAATTAAAAATAACTTGTTTTTAAATGTTTCGAAATATTGATGAATTCCCAGCGATCCCGGGAATAACTATGACGCTCCCAGGATTTCTCGGATATTCCCGGGAACGGAAGAAACCGTTTTTGAAAGCTATCAGAGCTCCGGTGCTGTGGGAATCTTTTTTGAATATTCAACATTGCTATTTTTGTGAAATATTTTAACAGATACTTAGTTTATTACTTTTAAAATTTTAAATTGTGTATTGCATCTTTATTTTTAGGTTTTAAGCATTTCATTTTTAGGTATTAATGAATGTTTTTAAAAACAATTTCATGGAAAAGTATTAGAAACATAAAAATGTAATAAAACACAATATTTATAATTTAATGAAATGCAAATATGCTTTAACCCGCCTTCACTCGCGCCTGTTTTTGCTACCGTCGTTACTCGCGGGGTGTAGAGAACACCCCAAACTTTTAACACGTGTATTTAATTATGAGAATAAAATTAAGTCATTATGATACATATTTATAAAGTATAAGATATTTTTCGTACTATACAAATAAAATTATTAAATTTATTGCATACAAATGAGACTAACACATTAATTTAAACTAAACCTACAAAAATTTCATTTTAAAACAAATAATTATATATTTTTTCATAAACCAGTATATAAAACGTATATACCAGTAATAAATATACTTTATAATTAATGAGATAATGATAGTAGAAAGTAGAAAAATAATATTTTAATCATTTTCCAAACATTCAGAGCTGACTGTATACAAATGCCCAAATTTCTCGCGGGAGTTATCAGCCCCTCAGATAAACTTTTGAAGGCCATTACATTCCCATCATTCGAAAAAGAGGGATTGCATCAGGCCTAAAGGTTCAATGACCTAAAATGTGCAGCTACAAAAAAAATCGTGGTTCTGCACATTCTTTTTAGAATCCTGGGAGGATTTTCTTGTTGCTGGGGTGTACAGAACACCCCGCGTGAGTGATCGCGGGTTAATGATACTTGTAATTATTTAATTAATGGGCAAGAACAAAATGAAACATTTGCTGTTGCAAATCGTTTGAATATTTGAACTGCAGATTGCTTTTTGTGTAATTTTTTTAGAATTTTTCTTCCATTTCCATTCTTCTCCTCCATGAAACAAAATATAAAGAATGATAATTTTAAATTTATTTAAAATTATATTTTTATGCACTAGTTGTTAATATAAATGATCATAATTTAAGAATCTAACCTTTGAGCCTCTTTCTTTTCCACATTATTAATTGTGGAAATTGTCTCTTCTTAGAAAGTCCATGTAATTCCACGGACATTTTAGAATAGCAGATTTCAAAATTTTCTAGATTATTTTCTTCTCTTTTGTATGAAATAGTCCATATTTTGTGTTTGAAATGCCTCTTTAACTGGGGTTAAAGAATTTTTTTAACTTCAGATGAGTTTGATATTTTGAAATTGTTTAGGGAAACTTAATAAGGATAAAACAATTTCAAATACCGAAAAAGACATTTGGTATGGAAGATGTTTTATAATTTTAATTGGAATTTTTCTTCTGAATTTTCTGGGTTGTAGTAATCGGGTGGTCGTGGTGAGGAATCTTATTAGCAACAATCGAACAACTGGTTAGAATTAATTCATTTGTCCATTAATATGGAATTCTATCTATTACCCAACCGCTTTGATGTGTATTTCAGTACTTAGTATGACAATGTATTGTTCTTTAGTAATTGATATTTAATTCCTGCCATTAAACTTTAAATTGTATTGAAAATTATTCTTATACCACGTCTTTATTTAAAAAACTGGGATTGAATTTCTGAAATGGAAGTATATTTTTCTTTCACACCACCATAGAATCCTCCTCTTGAAGTCGATTTCTGCAAAATGAGTTTTTAGTGGAAATCTACGCAGCAAAAGAAATGCGCTTTCTAAATTTTAAGTTTGTTGGGTTAATAGTTCAAAAACCGGATTTTTTTTTACCTATAATGCCCCTGTATACCTCTACGACCTCGTGGGGTGATGACTCATATAATCCTTATATTAGTGGATCTGTGCCTTGTAAAAGAAACATGTTTGAAAAATTTCAGGTCTGTTGGTCGAATAGTATTAGATACATAAAATTTCGTAAATAATGCCTCAGCAACCTCTCCTTAGAAGTCGATTTCCGTAAAACCCCTGACGGCGGTAGCCTAGTGGTCAAGGTATCGGATCGTGGCTGCTTTGTGAAGAGTTGGAACTTAGTACGGCTAAAAACCCACCGTTTAAGGGAGCGATGCATGTTAAATCTGTCGAGAGCTTAAACGTCCTCCCTTTGGTGCGGTGTGGTAGTTAGGAGAGGGGTGTCAGCTCAGGTGTCGTCCTCATCACTTGATCATGGGTTCAAAGTGACGAGGTCCGTCGCCAAAAGCCCTCGCGTAGCTGAAAAGTGCAATGTTGATATTCACTCACTCACTCACTCCGTAACATCTCTTCTTAGCGGATTTCTACTCGACAAAGAAACATATTTTCCTTATTTCAAGTCTGTAGATCTTATTCATACATATGAGAACTTTTTATCCATACGACCCGTAATTCCGTCTTTACTCCATAAAAGAAACACACGCACCAAGTTTCTAGTCTGTAGGTTCAATAATTTCGGAGATTTTGTGATGAGTTAATGAGTGATTGAGTCCTCCTATACAAAACTATATATTGTTGCGTAGATCAGTGTTTATAAATTCTTTGCTATTAGAACCTGCGCTTTCACACACTAAGCCCAGCATTCCTTCCACAGCCGAAAACACTTCTAGAAGGCTTCTTTTGGAATGGTACGCAACTGCGCCATCATGTTCTGTCTTATCACGTCGCTGCTCTGAAAACGGGGTTCTTTCAATGGAATTTTTATTTTCGGGAATAGCCAGAAGTAGCAAAATGCAAGGTTCAGCGTGGATCGTGTCCAGTATGTCCAGTGCGACTAAAAGAGGAGACAAGCTTGGGAACAAATTTTGCAGCCGTTCTGCGCAAAATCACACTAAGTTTGTGATATGGTCGATTTTTGTCGACCATATCTTTGTGGGTCAGCGTAAGTTAGAGGTGTGGGATTCTCGAAATGAAGAGACATTTTAGAATTCTTAATATGGCTTTATTAAGAGTTTAACTTAAATTACTTATATATTGAACAAAATTATTTTAAGTGAGAATAAACCAAAACACGTAGCCGTAACTAAAACAGGTCGCGCAATTTGATCACTTATCTAAATAATTATATTATCCGCCTACTCTCAATCCTAATAATATTACGATTTCTTGTATCAAATGATTTGTCCTACCTTGAATTTCCGCAACGGTTCAGTCACCTTCAGATATTCAGTTAGGCTCGAGTGCAATAGTATGCACCTTGTAGTAATGGTTAGATATCCGTGATTCCTTGGTAGGCCGTCAAATTACACTTCTACCTTTTCCAAACAGAGCTTTCTCTAAATTGCCATCCCGCTTACTAAAACTTCTGTCCTTTTAAAGTCTATCTTATTTGCATCTATACTTTCATTTCACTTCTTGGATTTGGGTTGGAAAAGATTTGCCATTAATTTTGGTCGTCAAAGAACACAGAGGTTATGTTACAGAAAGGACGCGTGAGCCGTCACAAGTTGCATGAGGAGAACCTGTATTGATCTCAACTTGTTCAGCAGTTTCTCGTACGGTCAAACAACGATCTTTTATTATCAGATGTCCCCACCTTCCAGCAACAGCTGCTTTTCAAGTGGTTTGTGGCTTCCAAAAACGCTGGTTATTCTCTACCGACGGGCACCCTTTGAATCGGTTAAACTCCTTCTTAATTTTTGAAACCTCCATAGCATTGTCTTCAAACACTTGCTGAGTCTCACGAATTGTTTCTCTTAGAAAATCACCGATCTTTTAACAAAAAATTTGATGCAGTACTTCTTCTTAAGTCGTTCAGTCTTCTTAAGAGAATTAAAAACCCGAGTATACGTATAACAGCACCTCACTCAACATCCAGCAGAAAATGACAAGTACAGTGGACCGAAAGGAAAAAATGCAAGCACGTGCATTAAGATATCACCTCGCATTGTGCACAGTGACGGCTTTTTAGAATATCTACTATACGCGAAAAAAAATCGAAAGTCGAATACTTATCAATCAGACTTTGTATATATTAGGTTGGGAAAAAAGAAATCCATTATTTTTTCGGTAGATGACTGTAGTGTCAATATCTCGTGAAGTATATCAATCAAACAATTTCAAATTTATGCTCGTTGTCAAGATGACATTTCACACTAAAAAAAATTATTTTGCTTTTTTTATTTGGTCTATTCAGTTGTGAGTTACAGGGTGTTAAAAATGGAAGTCAACAAAGAGAAAATTCTATTGTTTTTTAGACTTTCTTTGATAAAGGTGAAAATGCAAGTCAGGTGGCTGAAATTGCGATTGATGTTTATTGACCCGATACTGTAACAGCTAATTACGTGCAATTTTGGTTTCGTTGATTCCGTTCAGGTATTTTTGATGTTAAAGATGCACCTCGCACAGACAGGCCCATCGTCGAAAATATCGATAAAATCAAAGAAATAATCGAAGTTGACCGGCATGTTAATAGTCACAGCATCGCCCAGGAGCGAAAGATCGACTATAAAACAGTTTTAAGCCATTTTCGCAAAGTTAGATTCAAAAAGAAGCTTCATGTTTGGGTGTCACACCAATTAACACCAAGAAACATGATGGATCAAATTTCCATCTGCGAAACCTTGACCAAACGGAATGAAATTGACCCATTTCTTAACCCATTAAACGGATGGTGATTGGGGATGAGAAATGGGTCACAAACTACAATATTGTGCGAAAACGATCGTGGTCAAAGTGCGGTAAAGCAGCTCAAACGGTGGCCAGACCAGGACTAACGGCCATGAAGGCTTTACTGTGTATTTGGTGGGACTGGAAAGGAATCATTTATTAGAATTTACTTCCGCATGGCCAAACACTAAATTCAGATCTCTACTGTCAACAACTGGACCGTTTGAAGCTAGCGATTGCCCAGAAATGGCCAGAATTGGTCAAAAGAAGAGGAGTTGTGCTCCATCAGGACAATGCCAGGCCACACACCTATGTAGTGACTCGCCAGAACATCTGGGAGCTTGGTTGGGAAGTTTTAATGCATCCATCATATAGTCTGGACCTGGCACCAACGATTACGACATTTTTCTTGCATTGCAAAACTTGCTGAGTGAAAAGAAATCGGGATCAAGAGAAGATTGTGAAAATGGATTACTAGATATTTTCGCCAATAATGGCCAAGACTTTTATGAGAGGGACATTATAAAGCTACCTTTGAAATGGCAATATATTATACAACAAAATGGAGCATATTTGACCCATATCGGACAATCGAAAGCATGTTAAATGACGTTTTGATTTTCATGCAAAAATAATGGATTTCTTTTTCCCCAACCTAATATAATTTCCAAAAAATATTTTATAACGGGGACATTTTTTCATTATAATACATATCAGATACAAGTAAAACTTACACAAAAATTAAGCAATACTTTACAATACCTCCACGCATTACAAATTATGTCATTATGAACTTAAGAAAGAGGTTTAAGAAGAACTGAGGTGAATAATTTAATTATAAAGAATTTCGTGGTAGGTATGAGTCTGCAGTGTTTATTTAGAGAATTATTTCTTTATATTTCGAATCGAATGATTTTTTCATCAAACATGTGAAAACAGCGGACAAGTAAAAAAATATTTACTCAGGTGGCTGATATATCTAAATACGAACGCATAATAGTAGTGGTCTGGCAGAAACTATCGGAGAGCAAGATAAGTAAATTCCGCCGTTTGGCATACGAAATATGTTGTTTTACATTTTATTAACATTTGAATTCAATTTTCAAAATCTTATCTCAAAAGTGTGATTCTCTCCAAAAAGAAACATGAATATATATTTAAAATTATACTCCGACGGTGGTGGCAAGAACTGTTCTTTAAAATACTTTGCATGAAACCTTTATTTTGAAATTTTTTCCGCAAGAAATGTTTTTATTTCACCTTTTTGAAATTGCACTGCATCTCTTTCAAAATTGTGTGCTTACCCCTTTGGTTATATGGACCGTTTTTAGAGAAACTATGTCTTCGAATTTTATTTTACACTAACATATCTTTATTGACGTATATTCTAAAAAAAGAGCTCGTATATTTCTCTAGAAAAGGCACGAAATGGATGGAAAAAAAACACCTATATAGAAAAAAAAAACATTTTAATATTTTCAAACTGGGCATTGTCATATACGTACAAAAATTGAATAAACATTTCAAAGTAATAGATTAGTCTAAATTTTAACATTTTCTCTTAATATAAATGTATAAAAAAATGTTTATCGCAATGCTGTAATAAATTTATTGCATACTATCGCAGCAATGTCAATGTTCAAGATGTGACGGGCTCACGCGTCTTTTCTGTAACATAACCTCTGGGTTCTTTGAAGGCCAAGATTAATGGCAAATCTTTTCCAACCCAAATCCAAGAAGTGAAATGCAATTGTAAATGCAAATAAGATAGTCTTTAAGGGAACAGAAGTTTTAGTAAGCGGGATGGCAATTTAGAGAAAGTTATGTTTAGAAGAGATAGAAGTGTAAATTAAACGGCCTACCAAAGATTGCCAGATTTCTGGCCATTATTACAAGGTGCATACTATTGCACGCGTGCCTAAAAGTCTCTCTGAAAGTGAGTGAACCTTAGCTTGATTCAAGGTAGGACTGATTATTTGATATTAGAACTTGTAATATTATCAGAATTGAAAGTAGGTGGATAATATAATTATTTAGATAAGTGATCAAAGTTACGCGATCAGGTTTAACTACAGCTGTGTGTTTGGTTTATTCTCACTTAATATAAGTTTATCCAATTTATTAGAAATTTAAGTTATATTCTTAATAAAGTCATATTAAGAATTTTAAACTGTCGATTCATTTCGAGAATCCCACACCTCTAATTCACGCTGACAATCAAAGATATCGTCGCCATAGAACGACCATATCACAAAGATAACTCGCCAAGTTGGCAATCCCGATTTCGCATGTGTCGTACGCGCTGAATTGGCACCGTGTACTTCGTTTCATATAATGTCACCAATATAGTTGCGATTGTACATTACTGTAAGCCCTCTCAAAAAAATATCGCAACGATGGCCTTGACTGGAGAATCGTTGCTTGAGAAGAAATGTGTTGTCTTAAATAAAAACATTAACAATTAACGAAACTAAATATTCAACTTTTTAGGAAGCTGTAGGTCAGTGATGGCGAACCTATGACCCGTGGGTCAGACACTGACCCACACAAGCTTTTTAACTGACCTACGATTACTAGGCAACCACTTGTTTGTTTACACAAATCTGTGTGGATTCGCGCGGATTTGTGTGGATTACTTTGTAATTTGTGTGTGGATTATTTATATTCTAATAGAATTTTTTCAATCACATTGACACAAAAGCAATTTAAATGCTGTTTATAACCTTCAGTTTGATCATTACAGTTCCAAAGTTACGCAAATGAAAAACAACATATATGAAAATATGTAGTATTTGAAATGAGAAGCAAAAGTGTCTACAAAATATCAAATAAAATTTATAATTTTACACACATTTCGTTTGTTGAAAAAAAAAATCAAAAGCCAATGGAAATAACCAAAATTAAAGCACTTTTTTTGGATAAAATGCACTTTTGTAATATTATGTTCAGTTACGTTTGAAGAAAGATACTTCCATAGCGCCCTTTTTTACCCATTAAGCCAATTGAACTTTAAAGATGTTTAGTTTCAAAAATACTCAGTAAAAAAATTTTAAACCTTAACTATGGTGCAAATGGACATAAGCGACCCACGCGCTAGTACTAAAAAAGATATCAACGAAATTTGACCCACGTCTCAAAAAGGTTCACCATCCCTGCTGTAACTGTATCAAAACTGAGGACAATATCAATGAAGTGTCCGACCAGGTAGCTTCAGTGATGACTTTAACTGAAAATGAGCGTCAAGAACGAATTTTGCGAAAAATAGAACAAATAATAGAACTACATATAATTCATGTAAATTATAGTTTTACAAATTGAGCAAAAGAGTATAACCAGTTGTATAATTTGTACAATGATGGTTCGGTGGACAGGGAGTAAACTCCTTCTGTTATTATTTTGAAACTAATAAAGTCAAGGTTTGACTCTAGTAACAGAAATTCTCGATCAGCTATAGAATCAAGGATTGGATTAGTATCTAATTTACAGCATAAGATATTCAATCTCTATACATAAAGGAGAAAATTGACACACTTATTCATTGCGAGAACTATTAAACCTACAGACATGAAGTTTGGTTAGAATGTTCCTTTTGTTGAGCGGATATCCATTTAGACCAGGTTTTGCAGAAATCAATTTTCAAGGTGGAAGGAAGCAACGATGCTTATAGATAAAAATAATGCCCGTTTGTAAACTAGTAGTCTTACCGATTTGAAATTTCAAAAGCAATTTTATTTTTGTCGAGGAGAGAATAAAAAATAATAGGCTAAAATAGTTGCGCTATGGATAGAAAAATTTCCGTTCTATTGACACTTGAAATTTAACAAGCATGTTTATTTTGCTGAGTGGAGTGTTAAAAATGGGTTTTGCTAAAATTACCTTTGGGAATGGATGCGTAAAAGAAATGAAATTTCCGTTTTAGAAATTAAAAACCTGTGATTTTTAATTAAAGATGTGATGTTTATAAGAGGAATTTTCAATACAATAAGTAGTTTAATACTAGGACTAAGTTATCAATAATTTGTATAAATAGAATAAAATCCTACATCATGAAATAATAAGAGAAGCGGGCTGGTAACGGCTAATTCTGGGTAGAATTCTGCACGCAACCTCAATTAATATGAAAAAAAAAATCTTCGCTTTTTTTAAGTAAGTTAACTATTATTGAAATTAGGTTCATTAACTACCCTAATTAAGATAATCTATTTATTGAAATTCTATTTCAACTTCCTTTGATCTCAATAGAATTATTTTTTTCCAGATGAGATGAAGATCGGGACAGTAACACGTTTCTCCTTTTTTTCTTTTTGTTTGTTGACTGCTCTTAACTCGTATTGGTAAATCCTCAATAAAATACAGTGAGATTGGGAAATATTTGGTACTTAAATTGCATTACAATCAATTCCTCATTTTCTGTGTTAGGAAAAGTCACAAATAAAGTACAAGCAATTTTTTTTTCACAAAGGGAGATTTCTGTCAGATCACTTAATTATACCTAAATAATATTTAACCCAAATTTGTCCTTAATAATAAATTGTTTTGAATTAAAAAAAAATGTAATTGGGAACTTGAACAAATGAGAATAAAATTATATAGTTTATTTTTTAACACTCCACCTATAATATAAAAATAGACACTTTTCGGACGGTAAAATGGCTATAACAACCCCTATCTTACAAAAAGAATATGAAAACATTAAACTGTGTGCATATTACTTCATAAAATGAAAATGAAGTGACACAAGACACTGTTTCACAAAAAAATAATAAATATAAATGACATGTTTCAAGTCAACGGCAAGCTTTTTTTTTAAAAAAAAACAACAATTGTTTTCAGCAAGCTGTCTGCAACTGAGAGAAAAATGATGCACAAGTGAGAGTCTAAGTGACTTTACGACATGTCCAAATGTGTTAAGTACCTTTCTTAGTTTTGGGTTATACTTGAAAGTTAATGCTGACATATGGAGCTATAAAAAATAATGATCTGATATTAGAAGTGTTCTGTTTGGACCATTTGTTCGGAGAAAAAATTGGTTGTTTAATTTAAGACTTGAAGATGCAATGGAAAATAAAAGTTAACTGTTATATAGGGAATTTAATTTTATATCTGATTTGATTATTCTTACATATATATTCAGGTAGGAAACATAATATATACTTCTTGAAATGAGTGTTAAACTCAATATACTTCACAAAACTTAACAGATAAAGATCCATATAAACTCATGTAGCATATATTTATTGTATTCTTAACTTGAAAAAAAAAACTACGCTAATTACCTATGCATACGTAGAAGAAAACTTGCTCATTTACTAACTCGCCCATTACAAGATTTCCGGAACTATTAGATCTACAGCCTTGCTGGCATATTCGTTTTACTTAAGTAGGAATTTGACCACTGTAGAGATTAATGCTGTGCTTCTCAAACTTTCAATACTCGTGACCCAATATTCAGTCATCATTTTCATCGCATCCCTCTTCATACAATAACATTGTATTGAAAAAATTCAATAATACTATACTTTTATACTAAAGCTACAGTACGACTTTAACCTCTTATGTGTTACCGACGTATATAAACGTCTCGCTCAGCCAAAGCATTAATCTTCTGGACGTATATATACGTCTTTCCGAAATACGATCTTTTCTGTGCACTGCTATCCATAAAATTATTCCTAAGGCTTTGGAATGCTATAAAGGGACCTTGACAGTCTTTGCAAAGGATTTACTTATTTCAGTGGATTTTGCTTATTTATTCCTTTTCTCCTCCCCCCCCTAAAAAACATCAAAATACGCGCGTCTACGTGGAAAACCGTGGCATTGGGGACCAAACCGCGTAACCTTTAATCGGCAGTTAAGGAATTAATTATACACTGTTCAAATCCCCATGATAAGTGTTAATACAAGTCCATGGGGTCACTGGTAATTATCAAACTTGTTCTTACTTAGTATTGTTAAATTAATAATGAAATACATTGTACAGTACAGATACCTTTATAAGTGTATTACATCAGTGTAAATGTGTATTTTATATTTTATTATGTCAGAAAGTATTTTGTTTGCTTACTTTCAGCAAATTAGTAATGTTTTGAATAATGTTTAGTTTTCAACTTTTCAATATGTTTGCGCCTCCTTTGTAGAATTATCACGCCCCTCAAGGGGGGCGCGCCCCACAGTTTGAGGAACGCTGGACTAATGGGCAAGGTAAAGGACTCTTGGCGGGCTTCTCACGAGTTCGAGCCTAGTAACGCTGAAGACCCGCCTTTTAGGGAGCTGATGCACATTAAATCTGTCAGGGATTGAAAGTTCTCCTTTTGGTGTGGTGTAGAAGTTAGGAGAGAAGGTGCCAGTCCATGTGTCGTCCTCATCACATGACCATTTTTCAAAATCACCAGACCTGTCGCCAAAAGTCTGCAAGTAGCTAAATAGTTCGACGTTAATGTTCACTCACTCACGAAAGTAAACATCTAAGAGTAGATTTTGCAAAACTCTTTACCAACGGAGGTTAAAAGGGTGTATCAGACAAAAATTTCCGTATTTGAACTATTAGACCAAGAAACTAGAAATTTATTATGCACATTCCTTTTCTTGAGTAGAGATCCGCTAAGGAAGGAGTTGCGTAAATAACTTCCAAGGGGGATTGCCAGAGTGTCATAAACAAAAATTACCGTTTTAAATTAGAGACTGAGAAATTGTAAGCATGTTTCTTTTATTGAAAAATGCACTAAAAATGGCATTCGTGGAAATCTACGGCAACGGGTAATAACGGGTCTTAAAAGATAAATATAAATTCACCGTAGAAAATGAAGTTTTACTCTTTTTAAATAAAGAGACAAGGGACATAAAAATATTTTTCAATATAATCGAGAAATCCTAATTCTAGAATTTAGATACCCTTAACTTAAAAACAAATGTAATTATAGAACGACATTGAAGTATCCAGAGAAGCCAAATGGTAACGAGTAAGAGATTATTTTTTGAAACATATATTTGCAAAAACAGATAAATTATTTTGGGAATGAAACCAGCTATTTTAATCATATAGCGTTGTTTAGTTTTTGACATATTTAAACGATTTTAACGTGGCATAGATGAGGCATGAACTACTAAAGAGTGCTCTCCTCGAAAGAAAAAATTTATCCAATACGCGATTTAAAAAATATAATCAAGAAATGTATATGCAAACAAATAATACTAAGAAAATTAATGGACGGAAAAGAATAGAATCATATAATCGGCAGAAAAAAATCTTCAAAGGAAGATTAAAATCCAACCGAAAAGAGAAAATGGACTTATTTTCGAAGAAAAATTCACTTCTTGGATTTCAAGAAAAAAAAAATATTAATAATGTCAAATAAAGAAATAGGGAACGTTCTAAGGCTTATTTATTTAGTGAGTATTTATTTTTATGGTGTATGTTAAGGATTAGTGTAAGCTATAAATAGTAATATAAGAAAAATAACTTCCATTAAAACATCAGAATTTCGATCTAAAAACCCTTTTTTTAATAAGAAATACTCAAAATAAATGATTGCTGTATTTATTTGCTTGGTTTTTATTTAGGTGAAGTATATATATATACGTTCGCATAAATGATGTTCTACTGTGTATATATATATAATAGAATATATATATATATATATATAGGTATATATATATACCTATTTATTTTATTATATATATATATATGTACAGTAGAAAATCGTTTATCCGAACGTTTATTATCCGGAGCGTCAAATATCCGGACCAGTTTTTTTTTTAACTATATATACTGTACATGAATGCATTTTCGAACAGTACAGTGCTCAACAGTAGTTTCACGTGAGGCCAAAAGTGACGGGAAAACCCAAGATCAGGGATATTTGGGGAATTCCGGTTGTGTAATTTGGTATACATCTGCGCAGAATATTAGGTCAGTTTGTTTTCAAGAGAGGGGATGTATCACAGGGAGAAGATTACCGACTTTTCCAATCGATACCAGGATTTCAAGAATGCGATGAAGATGTAGAAACCTGGATGGCATGCTATGCAGAAGACTGTGGATTTCAAATGCTAAATGATGACGAGATTGTGATTTCCGTGCAAGAAGAATCCGACCCTGTCGACGATGAAACGGATGAAGACGAGGACAACAACAACGAAAGTGAGGGTCCATCAAATGATGACGCGTTTCCTGCGTTAGAGACAGCCTTGGAGTGGTACGAACAACAATCAGAGTGCTGTCCTACTCAACTACTGCTGCTCAAGAGAATCAGAGACATTGCAGAGAAGAAACGAAGGTGTACAATGGTACAGCGAAAAATAAGTAATTATTTTCTACATTAAAGGTAAAATTGCGAGATTTAGCACCTATGTTGCTTTTTCTTCAAGCACGTTTCCCGCATGTGGTGATTTTCAATATTCGTACAGTGTCCGGTTTCATATACTGCAGGGCTCGCATTCGGTTTTCAGTTATCTGAACAATCGCGTATCCGAACAGTGTCTGGTCCCAATTGATTTGGATAAACGACATTCTAGTGTATATATAACTAAATAGACGTGGCCGGAAATATAAAGAGGCTAATTGTAGTGGTTCAATTGTAGCTGTCTTCTTTACTATTTTAGTCGTTGATTATGTGACATGATTTCTGAGCTGTTGAAGGGATGATGCATGATTGGTTTCATGACATATTTTTTTCTTCTTAAGGCATTGATATGATGCGCAACAAACACATAGTTATGGCAATTAAAACAGTCACATAACTGTACAAAAAGCTTTAGAAAACTATAACAATACAAGGCAAAAGACAAAAACTAAAGAAGTTGAACTTCTCGCTATTTATATGAAGCGGCAATCCCCCGCGTGATTTCTTCTTATGGAAACTATGATTGGTGGAAAGCTATCGGTCGATCGTTTCTGCAAGCTGTAAACTTTCAAGATACGATTACGATTAAACCCTAGTTGTGCGAGTAAGCTAGCAAAATATTTAAGCGTGAGCCCTGGAGCAGAGCACCATCAAAAATTAAAAACTATTTTAGGATGAAATTAAATGGGAATTATCACACTGGGGAATTAAATGGGAATTTTATCACTGTAAACAAATTAATGATCTTAAAACGTTGTGATTCTGAACGAAGTTAAAAGTGTGTGTCATTCTTAAAAAAATTAGACGCCCATAGGATTCATGTAGCTCAACGAAAGCATCTTGAGATCCAAAGAAAGCCAAAATTGATAAAAATAATGAAACCAAAATAAAAGAGTGTTTTGTAGTTGCAGAGGATAAAGAAAATGCGCTTCATAGACTTCTGGAAAGTAATAAAAAAAATTTATGCTCAAAAATTACAAACTTTTATTTTAAAGCCTGTTTTCTTAAAGTGTAATATTTTTCACTTTATGTACATTTTTCTCAAACACTACTCATTATATAATCCTCAAATTTCCAGTGAGCATACTTTTAATATTTTTTTTCCATTTTAATGGAAGGAACTAGGCATATTTGGCAAAAAGACAAAACTCTTCGTTAAAGTGTTAACGTGAATTATTACTCGCGTGCATATATACGTATTGTTACTAATTTCATATAATAATGTAAATAATTTGTATTTGAATGTGTAATGCATTTATATTACTCTATGTTATATTTATTTTATGTTAAAATTGTAATATTCACAAGCAACGCCACCCCTTGCGTTATTAGGGTGATTTAATGGGAACGACGAGATCTTGGCGATAGAGCCAAGTTGGCATTATATTTGACGACCAAGTTGGCTCTCAATTTTGTGACCCTGATGACCATTTTGGCGAATTCGGGAACCTCTAGATTTTTCTAGAAATTCGTGGAGAAATCAACTAATGTCACGCTCTATGACGCAAGCAGATCTTCCTGGAAGTTCGCCGGGTCTATAAATAGAGTGGTGCTAACAGCAACGAATCAGTGTAGTTTAAACCAGCGATTAGTGAGTATTGTTTTGACTAGCGATTAGCTCGGCTGTGCTTGTGAATAATCTTTTACATACGTATATTTTAAACACTGACAATTGTGCTTGAGTGCTGTTGAAGGTGTGAAGACATTCTGGGATTTATTCTGCGAATATTGCTGTTGAGTCCTGTATTTAAGGGATTGGATTTTCGATAATAAATTCTCATCACTCTAAAAGAACTGTCTTGTTCTTTGTAACTGATTTTCATACAATCTTCGAACCCCGGATCTACGTAACAGTATATATAATAATTGTTGGGTTTTAGAACTATCTGTTGCAATCTATTGATTTTTCGCTCACAATTATAAATAGAAATGGGAACGTTGGCTAGCCCCTAATACTGGGGGTGAGTGAGTGAATATTAACGTCGCACTGTTCAGCTACACGAGGGCTTTTGGAGACAAACCACGTAATTTTGAACCATGGTCAAGTGATATGGACGACACCTGAAATGGCATCTCCCTCTCCTAACTACCACCCCACACCACCGGAGGATGTTTCAGCTCTCGACAGATTTAACGTGCATCGCTGCCCTACACGGCGGGTCTTTAGTGATACTGGCCTCGAAGAATTCATGACATGCCTACCATGATCCGATAGTTTGACCACTGGGCTACCGCACCCCCCCCTAATACTGGATATAACCTCCAAAGCAGTCACCAGACAGCTAGATTTATAGCTACAGAAGTATTTATCTTACAATTGTGTTGTTTTGTGTTGAGTTTCATGAATATATGTGTACGTATATCGGATATAGTTTCTTTAAAAATGAATTATATTGAGAGAGAGGGAGAAATAAAGAAAACTTGATTGAAGTAGGCCATTTTTAAATTTCCAACTCTTCTTCTCTTTTGACATTTTACTTTTGTAATTGCCTGAAGGTAAAGATGTTGTATTAAAAAAAAGATGGTGGCAGGAGGTGGAACTTATCTGATCTATATCAAAATATGATTCTACATTAACTAGAAAAATAAGGCCACATTTGTTTATAAATACAAAGGGATTTAAAAAATTTTAATGCATCAAAAATTTTATTAAAACATAAGTGTTATACTTAGGGGAAATGTTTGAAGGTTCCAGTTGTTTATATATTATACCAGCTGGTATACTCGTTCTTCTCACGGGTGAATTGAAAAATTAAACAATGCAGGTTGAAGGATAAAAAAGGAAGTTTGTAATGAGTTAATTTTACATGAATTGTAAATTAAGCAAAAAAAAAGAAGCTTTTTTTCATATTTTAGCTGCTCAAAAAATCGTATTTGCTAAATTTTAATTCTGTAGGTCTAATACCTTATAAAAGGGATTTTTTTTAATTATAACAGCCTCGTATCTTCCTTCTGAGTCGATTTTTGAAATCACCTTCTCACACCATCTCTGCTTAGCAAAAGTAACATACTGATACAAACTGTGTAATGAATGCTTAAAATAGTGTAAATAATTGATATCTTGATATGTAATACGTTAATTTTACTTTCTGTTGTATTTATTTTACTATAAACTTGTAATATTCGCAAGCAACTCCGCTCATTACACTATAAGGGGGATTAAATGGAAACATAAGGAATGTTTGCGATTGAACACAATTGGCATCATTTTTGGGGACCATGTTGGCAACTTGGCGATTGATTGAACGGTGCAGTTGATATGCTGTAGCCAAACTGGTGGAGAGCTGCAACAAAAAAGATAGCACAAAAGCTTCTCCACAAAAAATAAACAAATAAATAAATAAATAAATAATAAATGCATGTACATGCTAATTTTCACAGCGATCGGTTGAACGGTGTCGGAGTGAGCAAAGTCATACATACAAATATCCATTTTTATTTATACAGATAAAAGCTTTCTCTCGTAATATTAATTTGAATTAAACTTTTTTTATTGCGTTGTAAAAGTCAAATTTTCTTAAAAACGATATTTCATATAATGAAAAGTAAAAATACGTGCTCAAAAAAAGATTTTTTTACTGTTGTAATTAGCTGTTTTTGTTTAACCAAGCGATAAAGATAATTTTATTTCTAGTGAAAATTTTTAAAGGTGGCAACAGTAAAAAAAATTTAAATATATAAAATATTACAATTCTCTTTTTATAATTTTTAACAAATGTATAGGACTAAATTTCAACTAAAAAATCATTTAGATAAAAAAAAGAAAAGAAATATACTGACTGAAATTCAACATTGTTCGATAAAAGCCATAATCTTAAGCGATTGGGATTATTCTTAGAACAATTTAAAACTAAATGAAACATCATTAGCTTTTCAATATCGGGGAGAAAAGAGTTTTTCTAATTAAACGAGGTTTTTTTTGCGCATTTCAATTTTTTTTACAAGTTTGAATAAATTCCAGAAGTTCGGCAAGATAATGTTTCTTTTTTTTAATTTTAAGTAACTGTTTATTAAGGTTTCTTTCCTGGAGATAAATGATCAACGATTGGAATTATTTTTTTTTTCTTTTTTAAAACGCCAGACCTGGTCTCTTTTTTTCTTTGCATGTTTTCTTTTTAAAAAATAAGTAACAATCGTGATAATCGTAAAAGTATCATTAAATTCTGGTTTAATAACTGCTAGAAGTAAATGGCCTCTCTTCACTGCTCACGAATACTTAGGTAAATCTGAAGCAGTCAATTTCTTGTCGTAAAAAAAGAATATGTAAAGAAAACTGTTTCTGTGAAAAATGCAACTTGTAATTAAGTCATTCCCAAAATTAGAAATGAAATGAGTTTGTATTTTTTTCTCAAAGAAAATGATTAATTTTCGTAAAGCGTATTTTTTACATTCAAGGAGCGCTGAAGCATATGACACGAAGCAATAATTTATGTGGGTTATTTCCTTCTCAAAACAAACACACATAAGATGCATATAAAATGATTAAAATCCGGAAAAATGCATATAAAATCCGGAATGGGCATTACGTCGATGGCGATCAACCAGTGGACCCCCAAGACATTTTGGGGTGACCGTCTGAAGATTTTAGCGGGTAGTAATTATATACGGAAAATTAAAGATTAGCTGACATCACTCAGAATAAATCTTCTAGTGACTGTAACAACAAAAACTAACTTTAGATAAAAATGTTTTTTTTAAGGGGAGTTGGAAACCTCTCTCTACATATACTGACAATGTTAAATTGGCTATTTTCGATTACCTTTTCTCAAAATCTGTTACATGTACATGATTGCATTTTTTCATACAATTAAAGTACACCTTTCTAATTATACTGAAATAAGCTTTCAGCTAATTTTGAATTTTTGAATAATTTATGAAATGTTTTATCAAACATTGTGAAATTCGACCCATTTTTCACATAAAAAATTTCTTAAAAATAAACTTTTGAGTTTTTTACAAAAAAACTCATTTCAGTATATATTATAGCCATCATTATAAATATATCATAAAAAATGTACATACCTGTGAGCAGTAGTTTCTCAGAAAAGGTACATTGAACATCAAACTTTACACATTTTGTGATAAATTTATTTTAATGTATACAGTGGGGTTTCTAATTGGATAAGAAATAAAAGAATACAAGGCTCAATTTACAATAAAAGATAAATGTTTTGATTTACATCAAACGTTCACTTTTTAAACAAAAACGAAGTACTTTGTTTACATTTTTCGCCATTCAAATGGGCATTCAACGATTATTTAAAAATTGGTTTTAAGAGCTTCTAATTTCCCTAGAGGTTAAAGAAAAGTATCTTTAGAAAGGTTAAGAATTACACAATTTGAAAATGAAAAAATCTCAAATTATCAAAAAAAAAAAAAAAAATAAGATTTTAGCTTTTCAACACCCTGTATTTTGACTTGTTTCATAATAAATGCATCATTTGATATTATTATATTTGTTGCTATTATTATTATGCTTGTGTACTTTGCGTTTTGGTTTGAACGCGGTTTTAAAAGAGTTGTTACAAAAGGTATGCACACATTCTGTATTTATTATTATGTTATAATAATATGTAACCTTTTCGTTATACCTCACCACAC
Organism: Trichonephila inaurata madagascariensis; assembly: GCA_019973955.1. NCBI lineage: Eukaryota > Metazoa > Arthropoda > Arachnida > Araneae > Nephilidae > Trichonephila > Trichonephila inaurata. The sequence continues at coordinate 30,294 of BMAV01006727.1, forward strand.
CTACGAAGTTGGGCAATGGCGTATACAAGAATTTTTCAAAAAAGTGGGGGGGAAGTCGAAGGTCTACCATTATCGTAGTATACCCCAATACGTAGCCAAACATATTTTTTTATCTTTTTGTGTGTGTGTGTGTGATTGTCGGGAACAAAAAACAATAAAAAATAAATTACTGAATAAATAATTAACATTAATTAACAAAAAAAACTACTAATACATACTTAATTACATTTTGCGTTTTCTCTACATGGAATTATAATGAATCGGAAAAAAATGGACTATGAGGGAGGGTCCGGACTTGTGGACATCCCCCCTTGCGTGGGCCACTAACACTGGGTTGACCGCAACACCTTGAAAAAATTAGAAGTAGTCTGTACCCTGGAAAAGTCTGCCCACCCCTGATTTAAATATTTAAAAAAGTTAAATTTTTTTTAATGCAAGCTCTCTTTGCATGCTAAATATTGCCGTGATTTAATATACCCGAGAGTGTAGAGATAATTTGACATGACATAATGGCGCACGAGTTTTGCATCCAGAAAAATCATCTAGGTGCAGTCACGCTACATCTGAACCACCATGCCGACGTTTCAAAAGCCATTACCAGCCTTGCTTCACTGAGTATTTCATGACATTGTAAAGCTATGCACTCATATTTATGTTTTGGTTAGCTAAGTTCTAGCAGTAAACCTTCGATTGTATTGTAAGACAGTGGTTTCAAACTTTCAATACTTGCGACCCTATATTCAATCATAATTTTCATTGCGCCCCCCTCCATACAATAACAATGTATTAAATTCGATAATACGATACTTCGACGCTAAAGCTACTATACAATTTTATCATTTTAAGTGCTTCCGGCGTATATAAACATCTCACTCAGACAGTGCGTAAATTTCCCCGGACGTATATCTACGTCTTTCCGAAAAACGTTCTTTTCTGTTCACTGCTATCCATAAAATTATTTCGAAGGCTTTGGAATGTAATAAAATGAACTTGATAGGGTTTGCGAATGATTTACTTATTTCAGAGGATTTTCTTATTTATTCCCTGCCCCCCCAATACACCACCTACGTTTGTATACGTGCAAAACGGTGGCATTGAGGAGAGAATCGCGAAACTTTTAATCAGAAATTAAGGGATTAATTAGAAAAACCGTACAAATTATCAAGATAAGCGGGAACCAAATACAAATTCAAAGCATGGGAATGGTTGCATTGTAGCACTTAACACAAGTATCAAAAGAGTAGAAATAAAAAATTAAAAAGAGAGTTTACAAACTACCATAACTTTAGTGACACTAGGGTTATATATGAATTAAAAAATAATAATAAGTAGTATTATCTAATATTAGAATATGGATGTTACTATATCTAGGAAAAATGACAAATTTATAATGAAAAACTATTAATATTCTTAGTAGGAATTTTAATCCTTACTATTTAGAATTTCTTTATTTAAATAACTATATATTGAACTTACTAACTATATATATATATATATCAGTGGCGCACACAAGGGGGTCCTGGGGGTCCGGACCACCCCCCAAAGCCCTCGATTTTTTTCTGATTGATTATAATTCTAAATATATAGTACGTAAAATTTAATTAAGTATTTGTTATTAAGGATTAATTTTGTTAATTAAAGCTAATTATTTATTCAATAATTAGTTTTTTTCCCCAAAATCGACAAAATTAAAAGAACATGATACAAGATTGGTGAACTTTCGATCCCGGATCCCTCCCCCTTGAAAAATTCCTGTGTGCGCTACTGATATATATATATATAGTCAAGTTGGCATATGATCTCTAACTTAAGTCAATTGTGCGTTATCCAAAACAGTTTTCTTGCTCTGAGGGAATTTCCAGGTGGTCTTTTGTGCTTGTGACCTGATATCAGTTATGTTAGCTAACGTGCTAGCAGCACAAATCATAGGTTGGAAAATAGCTTTCCTTGGACATTTAAAATATATCATACGTATGCAAAATAGCGTTTTCGGCAACCAACCAATCACAATAAATATAAGCGTAGGGAAATTTATCGGCCTTACCTCTTATCTGCATTATTTATACACCAAAGAAATTCCAATTCACCGTGAAAATTAATTCTGCACATTACATATTTTGAAGAGAGTAGGTTGAATGTCATCGACCACAGAATATTCATAAGGTTTATTGATATGGCTAAGGTGCCACAGTTTAGATAGAGGTATTATGCATAATGTCAGAAGATATTTCTGTATATTTTACGCAGATTCCGTTGCCACAGCAATATTGCAGTGAGATTCTACTAGTCCTTGTTCTCCTGTTTTGGGACGCAGTAAGTTCAGGCATTCGGAACATAAAGGACAATGGATTGGAAATGTCCTCAATTACAGAGTTGAAGATTGATATTGAACATGTCAAATGGCTTACGTATTCCCCCAATTTTAAACCCTTTGAAAATGTTTGGAAGACTCTTGATAGACGTGTTTCACAACGGAAACATCCGTCTCTAACCTCTAAGGGGCTCTAATTTGCCTTTAAAGAAGGATGGACAAATACTTTTTCTCGATATTTTAGTTCATAGATGAATAATGGATTCCAAATGGGTATTGAGTATGAGATCTTACTTCTTATCTGTCGTCATTCTGGCCAGGACGAATATTTTCCGTATTTTTGAAAATTGCTCTTAAGAGCATTTTTTTCTTTCTTTCATCTTGTAATGGATTAGTGTAAGAGTGCACGAGTGTTAGAAGGAAGATTAGTCATTGTCAAAACAAACCCTATTTATTAACAAGTCTCAACAACCGAACAAATTTCAATAACTCAAGTTAGGAAATGCATCTTTAGACAGAGTTTCTCAAACTGTGGGGCGCACCCCCTACGGGGGGTGATAACCCTAGGAGGGGGGGCTCGAGCATATTGAAAAGTCGGAAACACAAGATTATTTAAATAAATTATTAATTTTTCGAAAATAAACAAACAAAATACATTCTGACATACTGAAAATAAAAAAAAAATACACCCAATATTTACATCGATACAATACACTTATAAATGTATCAGTGCTGTACGATGCATTTTATAATTAATTGAACAATACTAAGTTCAGAACAAGTTTAATAGTTTCCAGTGACCCTACTGGCTCTTGTCATATATATATGTAAAATTATATGCACAAATGAACACTTATGTAGATAATTTTTACGGTTTATAATTAGTCCCTTAACTGCTGATGGAAAATTATACAATTCGTTACCCAATGCCACCATTTTGCACGTATGCAAGCGTATGCAGTGTATTGGGTGGGAAGGGAATAAATAAGAGAAAAGGAATAAATAAAAAAATCCTGTCTTTGATCCTCCTTACCAAACACTGTCAAAGTCAATTTATAGCAAATACTTCGTAATAATTTTATGGATAGCGGTGAACAGAAAAAATCGTATTTTGGAAATACGTATATATACGTCAGGGGCAATTTACGCACTGGTGGAGTGAGACATTTATATATGTCGGTGGCACTTAAGTCAAAGTCGTATTGTAGTTTTAGTATTAAAATATCGTATTATCGAATTCAATACATTGTTGATGTATGGAGGGGGGCGCTATGAAAATTTTGATTGAATATTGGGTCGCAAGTATTGAAAGTTTGAGAAACACTGTCTGAGAGCAAACGCGAGGTAGACGAGATAATAGAAGATTTAATTATAAATCGGATCACTTACTTTTAGCACGTCCTTGCAATGGACCTTCTAAATATTTAAAGATACGTTCTAAGTTAATCTAATCGAGACCTACACTAATCGCCAATTTAAATATCAAATTGACCAAATCGTCAATCTTAAATATTAAGCAAATAACCTACGAAGCACTCTCGACAAGCTTTACGTTAATAACTAACTGCTATCCTTTCACTTCTAACCTCCCTCCCTCTGGAACCTGAAAGTTAATCCTCAAATATAAGCCTTGATTTGCATAATTCGCGTCTTCTTCTTCGGGAGAAAGTTTTCAATAATATTTAAAGCAACAGTTTTACTCCAAGAGGATTAGTAGGAGGTACGCCAGTAGACCCATTAAAATCTTGCTTTTCTATTTAGTGAAATTGGTAAGATTTGACTGCTCAGTATCTTTATCTGTATATCTGTGAGGAGTTAAGGAACATTATAGAGAAAAAAAATGCCGTTTTTGAAATATTAGACCAATGGCCTCGAAAGTTCTTAAATTGAAATTCGCTAAGTAAAGTTTTGCGGAAGTCGACTTTTAGGTGATGTTGCCGGATGTTAAAGTGAGCATTATATGGATAAAGATTCCCTTTTTTGAACAATTAGACCTACGGACTTCAAATTTGGCAAGTATGTTTATTTTGTTGAGCAGAGATTCGTTAAAAATAGTTTTGCGGAAATCCACTTTGGGGGAAGGGGTTACGGAAACGTAAAGTATAGAAATTCCGTGTTAGAAATTAAAACGTGAGGGAAAAAAACCTTTTCAAGTTTTGACTCAAGTCGCCAAAATGGTCGCTAAGTCGCCAAATGCGATGCCAACGTGGCTGTATTTGTATTTCTTTAAATAATTAGTTTTAATCAATTAATTTTTAATAATTATAAATAAATTACTGTATTGTCATCCAAAATAATCACGTATATAAAATTTCAGCTCAATTGAGCGCTTTAAAATGTATTTTATTAATGATTGAAAATTCGACAAAGATAAATAAATATAGAGAGAGTGTGAGCTAATAGTAGGGATTGAATGAAACATATACTCACGAACTATTCTTGTCTCTCCCCTTTGGTTATAAATTAGAAAATCCCTCCAAAACAATCCTCAAAATCTAATTACAAATTTAAAAACAATTCAAAACTAAATGGACCGTTGCGATGTCCATTAAAACAAACAACTTAAGCAGTATTAAGATATAGCATAATTGAAAGATATGTTTATCCACCGAGTCTTAAATAAATGTGCTTTGTTTTATTAAAGATTCAACTTTTAACTTTGATGCACGACCTAGATTTTCGTGATTGCTTAAATTAAACCCATATTTGTTTTAAAAAAGGCTTTAAAATTTAGTTTTTGCATATGAAACTTAATACCGCAATCTTTATGGATTGTTCGCGTGTCTTTATTCTAATGAAAACTTTTCATACAAAATGGAATTTTTTATTCTGAATATTTTTGCAACCAAACACCAGGCTGTACCTGCGTTGCACCAACTAAACGAACTTCCTTTAAAATTATAAGTTTATTTAAAAAAGAGAATTTGTGTTAAAGCGTAGATCTCCATTTATTATCTTACTTTTAAAATGAGATTTTAACTAGCACTCTTTTTAATTACTCTTACCTCTACTTAGCATCAATACGTTATTATTATAACGTGTTACTCTGCTTTCTTCCTCTCACTCCAAAAAAATCAGCTCTCGTCAGCACTTCCGCTTTCTTTTCTCGCTTCTCGAATCAACCCGTTTAAACTCAAGGTGCGGGTCAACTACACGTCTCTCGTCATCTCTCATTGGCATCCCCCAAATTTTGCACCCTGATCCTCAGTTTCAGTAGCATACCACTGTTGTGGATCGAACAATGGCACCGGTCCCTCTCGAATGTACCCGCGACAAAGGCTTGTCAAACATCTGGTCTATGATCCCTGTCGTCTCCAGTTCCTCTTTGAAGTGTCTTGCTGCCATCCTCCGAGGTGCCAATCTCCTAAGCCAGACAGGTCCCGTTAATGAAAGCACAATGGGACACTGTCTCGTCCATTTTACCTACAGTCAAACTGACGTAGAAAAGTACAGAAGCCAAATAAAAGATAATGACCTCCAAACCATGTGTTCTGTCTGCAGCCCATACTGCGAGCCGCCTGGTCTCCATTTGTCAATCTCCACATGTATAGAGGGGGTGTGAGTTGTGTTAATGTGTGAGTTGTGTAAATGACCTTGGGAGCAGAGTCATTTAAACTGGCCACCTTCAGGCATGAAGTGACGCATCAGACGACTGAGACGAAAGTGGATTCCTTTTCCAGCTAGTCATTAATTGCTTTTATCCCTATCTTTCTGTAGGATGCAATTTGTGGGAAAAGAGGTCATTTCACACCTATTATAAAATGAATAAAACGAAGAATGTCCGGAAAGATTTGCCAATTCTCAGATATTGCAGAACAATATGTTGTTAAGGGGGTTCACCCATGTGGCAGCCTGTTTTTGAAACATTTTTAGGGAATTTTTTTTTTTTTTGACGATCAGTAAAAAGATAAAACTTTAAGTTTTTTTTATCATTTATTTATATGCATTTACAGAGTATGATATAAATCTTTATCCAGAAATATCCAATACAACGTGAGATATAGTGCTCTGAACACACCCAACTCGAAAGAATAGACACTCACTTCCTCTACGATTCCGGGTGATTGGCTTATCTGACATAAGAAAGATTAACAGCGTTTCAATCTGTAAGTGTAAATGCACGGAATGGATTATATTCAATTGAAAATATTGAAAATTGGATTTTTGGTAGACCTCTGAAAAAAAATTTCATAATTTTTTTTTTGTTTTTTTTTTTTGTAAAAAATAGAAATACTGGGAATATTGGAATAACCGTTGTTCATTCCGTGCGTCTATATGTGTTGAGTCTGTCTTATAAATTTGAAACTATTTGGTCAAACCGTTCTTGAGATATGACGGAGGAAAATTTGAAAAACACAATTTCGAGAAAAAAAAGCCTTTAAAGTTTCAAGTCTGGTTATATAACTATGAAATTCTCAACTTATCCTAGTCCATAGAGTACTCCTTACTTTTCCTCTTGGAATTATTTCGAAGCATATTGTTCAGTTCTTGTAACAATTCTTTCTTGTTTAACGGCATCACTAATGGGCCACTCAGAACGCGAGATGCGCGTTTCATCACGTTTCACAAGTATGCGCTTCGCGGCCAACGGGGCATCCAATAGTCGTCATTACTTTTATTACTCATATAATACCTTCGTTAAAGATAATGATACTGCGACGTCTTCGATTGAGGTGAACCCCACCCCTCTTTTCACTCTTAAGTTTTATGGCTCCGAACAGATGTTAAGTGGCAAGTGCACGTGGCCATGGGGTCATTGTTTATTGTCCGACCTCGAGCAAACGCCGACACCCAGTCTGGCAGTCATAATGGCCAAAGAGAGACGGCACAATATTGACAATAGACGAAGTCTGTCTGAAAGAATCCCGTCGCCTTGGCCGGTGTCGAGAGAATGGGATTTTAGAACACAGGTGGTGTGTCCAGATGTGGGACGAGAATGATGGCGACTTTACATTCCAGACTGACCTAGTATGTATTTTTGTTAGCCGCACAAATAGGACACGAATGTGGCCTAGGGGATGAGGGCAGACTTTTGTGGTCTGCCAATGAGAAGAGACGAGGGGTGTGTTGGGGACCCGCCCCTGGTGTTTAAAAGGGTTTTTTAGGAGATGGAAAGAGGAGAGCCCTGGATGGAGAAAACTTGAGAGGAGCCCTATAAAAAGGGATTGGCGAGGAACGAGAGGTGAGACGATGAACGCCGGTTGCGTTGAGAGTTGAGTGAGTGCCTTTCCGGAAAAAGATGGAATTCCCGTGACTTAGTCTGACTGCATCGACTTGGCATATAACTGGGACTTTATTACTTCATATATATAAATCTGTGAAGCAAATAAATTCTTCTTTTACTTTAAAATTCAATCTTTCATTTGTTACCTACTCACGACGTTACAATACATAAGTATGTTGCAATTTCAACGATCTTGGGGCCATTCTTTGGAACAGAAGTCAACATATACGAATTTATAGATTCGATATTGTTTTACGCCTCTGCGAGAAAGATAAATCACTTTTACAAGTCTTACATATTACAGTTTCAGAAATAGCAGCAAAGACTAAAACAAACTCCAAAATGCAATACGGGAATCTTGGAACGATGGAAACCTCCATGCTCATACTTTTTTTTAGTTTTCTCGCAGAACCTGATGTAAATTTCGTATCATTTTCGGTGGTAGAACGCTTTCCACTAAACCTTCACTTTTTATTACGACCAAGATGAACATTTCCAGTCGTACTTCCTTTTCGACCACTCATTGCGAAATAAATAATTTGTAGCTGTTGTACTCTTCGAAGTTAAACCATGACTAAAACAAGTTTTAAAAAATATTCAATTCCTGCAGATATTTGCTTTTAAACCTGTACAAACTTGTTTATACTTGTATGAACGTATATTTCCATGGAAGGGTATTTCATGTATCAAGCTGACTGTACATAATAGGTCCAGCCTTCAACTGCCAACTCAGGGTTCAAGAACAGATTCTTCTTCTAACTGCTGTATCTTTATAACGACTTCGAATTTTAAAAATCACTTTACCACCTTATTCTAGATATGTTAAGGAAGCAATTTATGAAAGAAAAAAAGTTCGATTTTCTGAACCCATCACATGAGTGAAGTCCCTTAATTATGTCGATCACCTTCCCTCTTAAGGAGTAAATTATAAAGCCAACAATTTAATCTCCTTTGCGATGTGAGGATTCTGACTGAGATGATTGCTTTTAGGATATGAAATTTAAGGAAATTTGAGTAGCTTTTATTATTTCTGCCAATATGTTTTAGATCTGAAAGTTATTGATAGTTAAGTTTTCAATCATACGGATCGTTTAAGTCTTGAATATTAGTTATATCAAATGCAAGTTGATTTTTTTCTCATAGGTGTTTCATATTAATATTTATGTCTAGGTAACATAAAATGATTTGTGATACACGAAACGTGGATGTTCTCATTTTCTTTTATTGGTGCTCTTGCATTTGTTATTAATTTTTCACCATAGGTGAGATTGTTTTTCTTAATGTATGAACACATTAGATCTCTTTTTAGAGCAAAGTAGTTGTATAAATCTGTTTACTTTAGATAAATTGTATATTTTTGACATAAATTGTGTTTGTTATTTTTAACAAATCAAGGGGGTATGATACCCTGTGCACAGTTTTCTTTTATATATTTATATGCAAATGTTTTACAATGTCTCCTATTTGAATATACATAAAATACATTTCAGAATAAATTATTTTTTAAAATTTTAAATTAATTTATTTTTACACAAACAATTATTTTTAAAAAATTTCAATATTCTAAAATTCTTACTAATTTTACATATTTTAATATTTTTGAACAATTTTTTCAAACACTCTGAGAAGTTCTACAATTCCCAGAAATTGGAAATATATTTTTTAAAAAAATATTTTTTTTCGTGTCCCTTACTATAAAAACAGCTATATCTCAATTTGTGGACTACTAAGAAAATAACTACTTACCTAAGTCCTTATTACATGCACAGAATCACCAAATATATTATACGAAACAACCCGAAACAATTTCAGAACTTCAATTGAATATAAAAAAAAAGTCTCAGCATTTTTTTAAATACATGATTATTTATAGTGAAAATAAAAGCATGATAAAATGCCATATTAAGTTTTAATAGTCAATAAAATAAATTAAAGAGTTAATATACAGGATTCTTTCTTATGCATATTATAATTCGAGTTGCATTAAGTATGTTTAAAGCAAAATACATCCAGAATTACAACACATTAAGAAGTAAATAAGTTAAAATAAAATGGAATGAAACTATAAAAAACATTTATACTTAAACTAGTGAGTTTTTAAAGAATAACTGTTTATTTTAAAATCATTATTCTATGCACAGAATTATGAAAAATATATTGCACTAAGCAATCTGCAAAAAGTTCACAATTTTACATTGATTACACAAAAAAGTCTTCAGCGATAGTGTCTGCAAAAAATTTAATTTTTAAATGCTTTAGTTTCGGTTTTCGCTTTGACATACAATTAAAAAAATTAAATAATGTAACTATGGATACAGAGTTTTGTGCTCACATTTAGAAAAGTCATAAGCTTAAACTGAGGAAATAAAAAATCTTCAGTAATTTGGTCATTTTAGGAATGTATCGTTTTAAGCTATACTGTCTATTTTTTCCATGAAAGAAAACATTTTGCTTAATAAATAAGTGAAAATGGTATTATTATTTCCTTTGCTGAATCATTAATGAATTTTTTATTTAAGGGAAATAAATGAAAAAAAAAAACCACTAGGAGACATGTTATATCAAATGTTTAGTTCAATCGATTCCCAAAAACTACTGCTAAAAAGTTACTTTTGTAGAGATAGTGCTTGAAAAGATTTGAAGAATTTGATGGATTTATCAACATAACAGAAATAGATCGATTCCTTGTTCCGAAGATGAAATTTGCTGTAGAGCATTTAATTTGGCGAATATTTTATTTACCTTAGTTCTTATTTTTTACTCAGAATAAGGCTATTTGCTATTTATAAACCTTTATGTTGTTGAAATTATAAAATAGATATTTAGCTTTTATATATGTAATAGTAATTACATATTACTCTTTATTTCAAAATACAGGGTTATCAGAAATAAATGACCCATTACAAAATTTAATAATTCCCAGATGAATAAAAAAAAATGATCATTTATGTGCCATTGTAAGGATAAAATATGAAATTTTGAGTTTGTAACATTGTTTTTGTTAAAGAGGTGGCAGCAATGTTGTAATTGTGAACAGAAGTGGAAATGGGGCGTAGTAGCGGGGAAAACATTTTGTGTTCTTTTTTTGCAAAAAAAGTCTGTCAGTAATCACGGTTCAGCGTGAAATTCAGAGAAAGAACCATAGAAATGCACCGATATCTAAGATTATTAAGATGGTATAAACAGTTCCAGGAAACTGGATGCCTGAGTAAAGGCAGAAGTCCAGCGCGATCAGGTTCGCTTGATTGATTGAATTGATTGATTGAATATTAACGTCGCATTGTTCAGCTACACGAGGGCTTTTGGCGACGGACCACGTAATTTTGAACCATGGTCAAGTGACGTGGACGACACCTGAGCTGGCACCCCCCTCTCCTAACTACCACACCACACCAACGGGAGGACGTTTCAGCTCTCGACAAATTTAACGTGCATCGCTGCCCTACACGGCGGGTCTTTAGTGGTACTGGGCTCGAACTCGTGAACGATCAGGTTCGCAATGGTATTATACGGGTGACTAAAGGATGTCACATTGAACACAATTGTGAAAACAAATTTTAATTTACATCAAGAAACGTTACGTACGAAAAAAAAATTCATATTTTATTTTTACTATGACATCTTAATTATCATTTTCTGTTTATTTACCTGAGAATTATTAAATTTTTTGTAATAGGGTCATTCATTTCTGATAACCCTCTTTATCAGTTTGGTGTAATATTTGGCAAAGAATGTTTTCTTTAAAAATAATTAAATTTCTCATACATATATCTTGATGTATTTGTTTTATATTAGTATACTTAAGGTATCCGACTATATACGTTCGGAACCGTTATTTTGCAAAAGCATATAAATGGATAATATTTTTGATATTTAGTGTCACTTAGATTAGAATACGTGTATAAAATTGTTTTAAGAATATTATTACAATAAAAAATTATTTAAGTACCATATTTTGACAAAAAATGAACATAGAATGAATGACCCACGTATAGAAAAGTTTACAACAACAACTTAGTTACTTAGTAAACATACTTCTGTTTGGCAGTGGCTAGCTGCAAGCTTGAGTGTCCGTTTTGTAGAGAATATTTGGGGAATTCATAAGAGAAAGACGACTCAGCACCGTCTCCGTAATATAAAGCAGTCGCAAAATTATCTGCGGGGAGAATGGGATAATTATGTGCACAAACTTTGACCGTCTTGTTTCTTCCATGCCTGAAGGTCTGACTAAGGTTATCCGCCGTGCAGGTGTAACTTTTGTTAATCAAACCGAATGATTTACAATTCTTGTGCTAGAATATTACATTTGTATTTTTTATGGCACTTGTATGGCGTATTTTTTTTAACAATTTTTATCGTTGCAAATCTACACGAATACGTTAACATATAAAATTCAAATACAATTTATATTTTTGGTACCAAAAAGTCTTTATGTTTAATAATTTATTCATTCTAAGCTATTTCTTAAGGGAATGAGCTTTAGAACCTACTTAACCCGGCACCTCTCGCGCAGGGTATGTCATACTCACCATCTAACTTTTTTCAAAGCTCCTTCTAAACCTTTTTCAATTCCTACTATAAGCTCGCACTGTCTATATATTTATTTATTTATATATTTGTATAATTATTTATTTATCTTGGTGGAATTTTCAATCGTTAATAAAATGCATTTTAAAGCGTTGAATTGAGCTGAAATTTTATATACAGGATCATTTTGGATGACAATACAATAATTTAATTATAATTAATAAAAATTAATGGATTAAAACTAATTATTTAAAGAATTATTAATACAGCCACGTTGGCGACTTAGCGACCCTTTTGGCGACTTGTGTCAAAACTTGAAAAGGTTTTTTTCCCACGTGTTAAAGCATTCAGTTGGACTGAAATTAAAAGAACAATACGATACTTTAATGATAATTAAAAAACTAATTACCACTTAATGTTGTGATTCTGTCCTGTGTATATACATATTTATATTTATTGTAACTATTAAATAAAAAGTAGCTAAAGTAAAATTTTTCGTTGTTGATCTAAGTAGGAATTGACTTAAAAACTATTTTTTTTTTATATTACTTATTTGGAAAATGGATAGTTTCTCATGTAGCTGACTTTAAGATCATATACTTTGAGAGGCCTTAGCTTGTAAGTGAATTCTAAATATATATTTTTGGATACCGCTTTTTCGGGTATGTCATAACCTGCGCGTGAATCACCGTTACAGTTCTGAATGCATTAGCACGTTTTTAAATCTTCCTTATGCTACGGTGTATTGTTGTAACTATGAGGAAGAAATGCGATATTTAAGTAATTTAATAAGTACAGTATTTAATAGATATTGTACAACAGTATTTTCGGATGAAGAATGTCTCTTCGTGATTACGATGAGGAAGAATTAAATGATGAAGAGTAAAACAGCAAGTAAGATTCCTCCACTGAAATCGATCCAGATTTAGAAGAGGGAAACACTGTTGAAAATAAATGTTTTATATGTAGAGACAGAAAAACATTTGGGAAGAATGTAATTTTAAAGGAGATAATTAGTACATATATTTTCTCCACTTTCAAATGTGAACTTTAAAAAAAAAACTATTGCTAGAACAATAAGAAAAAAGAAATTGCAAAATTTTTGAATATAAAGAATAGAGGTTTACTCCTACATATTTAGTTTTAAAAAGATAGAGATTAAAAAAAAAAAAAATAGGATCCAGTGAAAATATCACACTCACGACGAGATTAAAGGAGTGTATAAGAAATGTACCGTGTGTGTGAATGTCCTTATATATAAAAAGGATAGAAAAACTGAATTTACTTGTGAAAAATGTGATAAACATATTGTATTTCTTACTTTTTCTTTCCTTTTAACTACCGTTTACAAATTTTACGGTAAAAACAGAATGCAAACACCCTTGGGTATGAGATACCCTGTGCGAGAACTTTCGGTCGTTTTTTTCGCGCGAGTGATGCCGGGTAAATTTCGTCTGCTTCGAAGTTTTGAAGAATGGCCAAATGATGTGAACTAAATTTAAGCTGTATCAGCATATCCTTACCATACCACCTTGAGAAAGTCCGTCGCCAATAGCCTAATGTTAGCTTCAAAATGGGACGTGAATAAACACTCTCTCCCCCCAAAAGGAAGAATTTAAGGCTAATTATTAAGCGTGCATTATCTTCTGTACATGGCACGTCTTTTGTAAATGCATCAGGTACGTGGTTCAACGGAAGCATTGACGATCAATAAAACGTAGCACCCCAAACTTTTCGACTACTACTACTAAATATCAAGTGGAGACTCTTTAGAACCATTAAAAACGATATTTATCTTCTAAACATCGTTCACTTAGAATAACTTAAACATAGCCAATACTTACGTATAAGAGATTATTTTAATATTAACAGTTGCACGTTTTGAGGAAGATAATTAAGCTTCATTTTACATGGATGACTTTACCCCAAGGAATAATGAGTGGTTAAATTAAAAAGTTTAATGATCGTGATTAAATGAGGAAGTGTTATCTTAAACTCATATCAGTCCTTCCTAAAAAGTTAATCAGTTCCCTATTCTCGTGTTTAATTTGTAACAAAAAATCGATGAACACGTTTTTTTTTTTCGTTTGTTTTGTTTCAAGATGAAGTTTTATACTCTTCAATGAGGTTTTTAAGACAAAGGCAAATTTATTTTTAAAGAAAAATTAAAAACCATTATTAAGAGAAAGGAGGTACGGAATGTTCCTTTGGGATATTTAAAAAAAATTCTAATCGATAATATGCTAATAGCTTTTAAAAAAAAAATTTCCCAAGTAACTCATGAATTTATTTGCTATGTTTCAAGAAATTATATTTTTATAATTCTTAAGGTATTCACCAATGATAAACAACTGATAGGATTTTTTTATGTATATATATATATATATATATATATATATATATATATATATAAATTTATTTTTTTTTATTTATTTAAAAAAAAATTCTAATAATTTTTCTTTTAAATTCCTAAAAAAGCTATTTGAAGCAGGGAACTAAATAAAAATAAACCAAAAAAATGAAGCGCTCTGCATTTTTTCTTCAATTTAAATTTGATAGAATGTATAATAATGTCAAGAATGCAATAATAAGAAAAGTTATCATACAATATTTGCTCTTGTAATGATTTCACACAGCTCTTGGATAACTAGTATTTATTTCAGTATGAAAATCATCAAAAATAAATAAATAAATAAAATGGTATATTCTATTACAATTCAATAGCAAAAGGGTCCGTAATGATTTCGAGTCTCTTTCACATAAAATAAGGGCGTAACTTCGCCCGCTAGGGAAGAGTCCTATTCCAATCGTGAGTAAAAAAGGGTTCACTCTCCGTAATTCCACACCGAGTCTCAGTGAGTTCGCTGGCTCCAAACTTCGCCGTGCTCTTTCGCACTCTCTCCCGCTCCCTGATCTTCCAAGCCAGGAGACCGCTGTACTTAGCGGGCTAGTTATTGCTTTTTTTCTATCGCTCAAGGGACGTCCAAACGGCTCCCTTCAAAATCCAGTCTCCAGTCCGGACTCTCTCATCCTCCTTAAATCCTCTCTGTTTTTCCTAATCCTCCTTTTCTGATCTCTTTGTCGGACTCAACCCTTCTTGTTCTTTTACTACCTTCCGATCTCGGCTCCCTTGATATCTTACCCTTCTGCTGCGCCAAATCGATCTCGTTTCCTTTTCTCTCGTCCAAGAGGCGCCGAAGCTGGGTGCACATTTGTACGTTTTCAGACGAGCCGTCGTCACCGAATTGCGGGAAAATGAAAACACAATGTTAAGGTGCCTCTTTTTGACAATCCAGTCAGCCGGGGGAAGAGTTTCCGAAATTTGACCACCCAGTTACGAAATTCCTTCCCAGCAATTAGGGAAATGCCTCGAATTTTCGCAACGTCTATCGGCAAGGGACAAGGGATCTGTTAGAAAATGGGGGGAAGAGATCGGCTTCGTCACACTCTGAAAAAGTGTTTTATTAATACCTTTATTGTTGTATGGAGTCCTTTCCGTTTATTTGTGTCGTACGCAGAACTATGTCCGAAGAAGGTAATTTAAGCGACCTTAATATAGAAATTACACACACCAGAAAGTGCTGACACTGAGAGGGGAAGGGAAAGTTTCAATAAGCAAAATGTTATACTCTCGAAAAAGCCCCTGCAACGCCGGGCCATCGGGCCATGCAACTAGTTCTGTTACTAAATGTTGGGATAATAGTCGAAACCTCCAGACGAAGAACGCCCTCAATATTCTTCAGATTTGATCGATACTTTAATGTTATGTTTATTAAAGATGAAAATGTCATGTCACATAATTAAGTTGTATAAAAAGTTAAAAGGTACTGTACTGTAGTTTCAGAAATTGTTGGTTTTTTTTTTTTTTTTTTTTTTTGTAATTCCTGACCAAAAATCTTCTAAAGCTTTCGAATTGAAAACAATTTATAGCCCCGAATCTTGATAACTAAAAACAATTAACTAACACGTGAACTATAACAGAAAATGTGCAAAAGAAATAAAAAAATGGTTTTATTATAATTTAAGTGAAAAAATTCCTCGTTGTATTTATTGTCTTATCTTGATTATATTTTAGATACTATGTATTAAACTGTCTGCTAATGGCGAACCAGTTATTTGATACAAAAAGATGTATCGAAAATTCTAAAATTTTTGGTGACTGCCGCTGCAAGTCACACAGCCTCGTTTGACGTCGCAACTCCTAGTTTAAGAAATGCTACGAGTTTACTAATTTTTACCGTAAGAGTATGCCCCAGTACAATTGGGTTTCTAAAGACTCGTTTTCTTAATATTAGTTATATGTGACTGAATACCGTTTTTTAATTCCTACTATTAGTTCACTCTCTTCCTATATACATATTTATATGCGTACATTTTTCAACGTTATAACAAAATACTTCTTATTCATCTATTCAAATTCAAATAAATTTTTTTAAACTTGTAGTAGATGACACTTGATATTAGTACAGTATTTTTCAAACATTAATTCATTAATTTAATTAAAAGATAAATAAATAGTAACAAACATAAAAAATCATAAATAATAGCCCAACAGCATGCATAGAAAGGAAATTCGTTCGCCATATTTCTGTAGCGCAATGGATAGCGTGTTGAACTTGTATTTCAAAGGTCGTGCGTTCGAATACCACCTAGGATGGCCTAATTTTTGAAAATGTGATTTATTTTTCACTATACTATTTTATTAGAACAATTAAATTTACTGAATGAATAAATAGTAACAAACAAAAATAATAGTCCAAAACCCTATATAGAAAGGAAAATGGAAAACAAATTGCAGAAAAAATCGCTTTCTATTTTCGCCACTAGTGTGATACTGTCATATGAAAACTTTTAGAAGTGCATACTAGGTCGTGTCGAGTGGTCGAGTACTGTATTATCGAAGAGGCACTCATGTAAATCAATAATCCAGTTTATTCATATGTGAAAACACATAAAGATCAAGTAGGGACGGCATTACACATAACAAGAAGCAAACATCATGGTAGAAACACAGACAAAGACAAACACAGAACGAGCGGCAGCCGGCTGGTTACATGATTGCAGAGAGGCGAGAGCAGAAGAGAAGAGAGCGCGCGATTTCCAGATCTTGGTAGATATGGGCCACGGGACGTCACATGATTTTATGAAGTGGAAGGAGATTGTTTCTTAAGTCTCCGGTAGGTGGGTAACCAATTAAAATAATTACATGGTTGTCCTGAAGGACTGAACGTTAACAATTCAAGAGCTATTACAGTTAAGTTATTGGAGTTATTACATTTATATATATATATATTAAAAGTAACTAAAATAAAATTTTTCTACGTTGACCTAAATAGGAATTGACTTAATTTCTTTTTCATATTACTTGTTCATTACCTTTCTTCATGCGAAGTGAAAGTATAAGAAAAAAAAAACTTTATCCTTTTAAAAATGGTAGAATTTGTTATAAAATGGAAGAGAAAAGTGTTTTTTCAATCAAATCATTATCCATCTCGTTGGAGGCCGAGTGTTTTGTATACCTATTTGATGCATATTTTTAGCATACATTCAACCCATTCTGAAATGAGATGGTTTTATTGACTTAAATTTCAAAAACGTAAAAAAATTTGCAAATGGAAGAAAGTATTGAAAAATATCCGCAGGTATAACGAGCTGTTAGAAAAATATTTTAATGGGGTGTTTTCAACATGGACGCGCTTTCTATTTAATGGTCTGGATTTGAAGGATAAAGAGGTTTTATATTTCCTTAAGAATAAAAATGCTGTTTTTTTCATCGAAAATGAGTTTTTTATATCTTTAAAATAGTTAGATCAATCGAATTGAATTCGAACAAAATTTAGTTATAATATATGTATCGAAATAAAATAATTTTTTAAAAAAAGTTACAGAAACATTTTTAAAGCACCGTTTTCTATATTCTTCAAATTTTAAATGCTTAATGAATTAACATTGAATTCTTTTTTTTCATAAATTTACTTTATTCCATTTATCCAACGAAAGAACATTATAGTAGTGATTCTAATGTTTGTGTTTTCATTTCTGAAGTTCAAGCACACAAGATGTCTATAATTAAACTTGAAATTTATGAGGAGTCTGTAGATAAAGAGTTATTCAGCTGAATTTCATAATTTTTATACGATTTCATAATGATTTCATAACAGCGGATTTTTCTTAGTTCGAAAAAGTCAATTTTAGAAATCACTACTAGATGGCGTATATATAACACCTTTATACGAAATATTACAAAAACAGCAAAATTTGCTAATATCATGCTGAAAAGACTTAGTCAGAATGTTTCCCACCTGTGCCTGCTACCATCTGGTAGCTGAAAGACACATGTTCACGTGTAAAAACAGCATATACCAATGGATCTTGCACACATGATATGCTG
>BMAV01006727.1:54918-94684 GCA_019973955.1 Trichonephila inaurata madagascariensis
TATATATATATATATATATACAGGGGGATTTGATTGTTTGGTTGAACTGGATCTAAAGATTCAATGCCTTGCCTTCTCTCATGCATTTCTATGAGCTTATCCACTGTCAGCTCCTGATTGGAAGAATCCAATAATTTTTGAGCGTCATCACTATCCACTTCTACATCTGTATAACAAGATCGACAGCATCATCAATCCCATTACCTATTTTAGCAGGCAATCCCGTTGTGTAGCTCTCAAACAAACGACGAATCGATGATATTTGAACATCTCGTTACTCTGGTCTCGCGAAAGTCGGTAAGTTACTGTAGTCAATATCTGGGTTTATTATGGGAAGCTTTGTTAAGAGAAAAAAACAGCATTTTTAAAAAGAGCGTTTTTAGCTTTATTAGAATTTAATTTAATTTTTTTTTACACTTTTAAACAAAACTTTAAATGTTTTTCTTTTACTATTTAGGTTTTGATATATAATTTACATTTGAGCAATAGAATACATATATCAAAATCTTACAACTAATAGCACTGTAGGAAATAGAAATCTGCGAAAGTTAGTTGCGCCAGTAATCTACCTGAATAAATAGTGATTAGAAAAGAAGTAAAATTTCTTTTCATTTGTAACATGTGAAAAAGAGTATCATTTCGATTCTCAAATGATGTCTAATCAAAATATAACAAAGAAGGTATATATATATATATATATATATATATAAAATATTTGCATTGTTAGAAACATTATTTACACGTGAATGCTTTTATGTAAAAGTTGTACATTGAATTATAGAGCGAGACAAAATACGAGTATATAAATAGTCAGCGTTTGAAGAGTTGTAGCAAGGTGTCAACTTGCTTAGAAAAAAATCCCGCTTCTTTTGAAAATTAATGTTACATTGTGTTCTTTTTTCCATTCAGACATATTTTGTTGGCTTTCAGATTTTTTCAAAAGAAAATTTCAGTGTTTTTTTTTTCTGTTATCTTTTTAGCTTTTTTGAAAAATTTGCGATATGTTGATAGTCGCTTGAGACTTGAATTTGTACAAATGAATAATTTTTATAAACAAAAATAGTTTATTCCTATAAAGTTAAAAAAAATATGGATTCATTTTCACAGAGTTAAAATATTGGATAAACCAGACTGTTTGGTGGGCATTGGCTTATAAGAAAACACTGATATCCAATTATAAATTTTGGATTAAAAAAAATGCTATAAGAGATTAATTAGAAACAAACATTTAAACCCCAACTATTCTTCAGTCATTTCATTCCTTTTTTGTGCTAATAGACTTGGGTCTGTTTGAAGGATTTTGTTGTTAGTATATTCGAATCGAATTGCCTCTAAATATCTGAAATGGTCTCTTAGTATTTAAATTGAAAGCTACACAATACTAAAATTTTACTTGATTTTATTTTTTGTATTAGGGCGTGCTAATAAGTATTTAAAAATCCTATAATATAACGATTCAGGAGTAAATTGTCTCAACATCTGCCAATAGGTGTCAATGTTGTAGCCATTGCATAATGATTATTTCGTATTTAAGAGCAGCATTATAGAATGCATGAACTTGCCCGTAACTAGTAACAGACCTTTCATCTGGAACTGAACCGATACCGGAAAAACCGTTGTTTTGCTCGGAACGAAAACCGGAATTGAATCGAAAAAAATAACGATTTTTTTTTCGGTTCAATGTATCTTAAGTCATTTTTTTTTTGTTACAGTAATCAAATTAACAATATTTTCTAATTTAACGTCAACCATATAATGTACATAGCTTCTAGGCCGTGGGTAGCCTAGTGGTTAGAGCACTGGACTCCGGACCGGAAGGCCTGGGTTCGATGCCCGTACCGCCAAATACCCTCCGAGTACACGAGGAGCACGTGCTCGGTAAATCAGTGGGTCCGAAAGTCTTGTGATCTGAATCACGAGTGCAGGAAACTGGAGAAAATTTCCCCCCAATTCAGTTTCATGCCTAAATATTGTGGAGGTGGAGATAGGTGGTGTCGCCATCTATCGTTCCTCCGGGAATTTCTCCGAGCTAAATAGTACTGTCATCTGTATGGTGCTCAAGGCTAAAAGCCAACGACAGGCGTACTTCTAGCCCATTGCCACGATGAATTTCGTGGGCCTCGATCTGACTATGTCAGACAGGTGGCATGAGCAACAACAACAACATATCTTCTCAATTTCTTGTTTTGATGTTCGCAAGTACTTTTCTGTTTCGTACGAAATTACTTGTAGAAGGTAGAATTAATTCTAGATGTATAGAGATGATTTTTTAAGAAAGAACTATGACGACTGAACTATGTTTTTCGTATCTCAGTATGCGATCAACCACGGATGTTTGTATAGACTGTTTGTTTAGATAGATAAACCAGAATCCACATAAACCTAGTTGTCAAATGCTATTTTGATAATGGATAGCAATGCCAATGCTCACCGTTCTCTAATGATTCAATGAACTTTATTCCATCAAAACAATATCAGGTCTCGCACATCTAAATTCACCCATGAAAAAATTTAAGAGTTTTAGAGTGGCAACTTCAGCATCCACCTTCTAGTCCAAAGTTATAAAGTAATTATCATTTATTTAATCCCCTTAAATTACATGCCGGCGGTAAGTGTTTTGGACTAGGGTTGTAATCCCGTACTATATATTTTCAATCCCGGGATTTAGAGATTACATTATCTAAATCCCGGGATTAGGACTGGACTATTTATGAAAAATACTTACTGAGTATCATGGTTGAAATTGCATAATAAAACTGAAAAACTTGCTTAAAGTTATTATTCTTATTGCAAATTGTTTGTTATTATTTATCGAAACAAGAGAAAATAAAACATAATTCATCAAAAAAATAATAATAATAAAATAATAAAATAAAATAAAAAATAGTGCAATTTGAATTCACTAAAAATTGACCCATTTGAATTAAAAATCTATATGCTACAGATCTTCCAAATCTTATTGTAAATTTAAAACAGAATAAAAAGCCCATATTTCATTTTTACTGAAATACTATATTCTTTTTATGTTTAATATATTTACGATTGATAACTGCATAGGGAGGGAGGTAAGACATTCTAAGGAAGTAGATTTTTCAAAATAAAAATTATGAACTCTAATATACCAGTACACTGCACGTATAAATAATAGAATGAATTTTCCTAAATTTTAATCTAAAAATTTTTGCTATAGTGGGAGCTTATACAACTCCCACAGAAAAAATACTCTCTTTCCCTTTTTTAATGTCTTATTAACATATAAAACTAGAAATTAATCATAATAAATACTAAAATTAACTCTAATAAAAATACTTAAAAAACAGACTTTAACATTAAAAATAATAATAATAAATGAATTGTGTATTTCACAGTGTAATAAAATTCTGTCTTTTATTTTTCTTAAAAAAGGTCTTTTCGAAATATTTTTAACAACACTTATACATTAATACATGCAGTATAATTTGAAAATATATTTATAATGATAAAAAAATAATTTTACTAAATTTATCTGTCTGTAGATTAAAAAACAAACAAACATTGAACTTACTTACATTTAACTGAGTTATTTCCCAAACCTTAAATATTCAGAAGGAATTTTGAAGAAAAGCTTTTTCAATACTTCAAAAAGCAATAACATCTTAAGCAGCTTATGTGATTCTTATGAATCCTTATAATAATAAAATAATATTACTAAATTTATCTCTTGATGTATAAACAATTAGAGGGAAAAAAATCTAAAAAAACACATGTTTCATATTGACTTAACATGATAATTCAGAAAAACGATTCATGGTTGATGATTCAGAAAAGAAAAAGAAAATTTTATTATAAACATGAGATAAATCAGTTACAATTTTCTTTTTATTACTGAGAAACAGCAATGAATGTTGCTCATTGTCTCGTTTCGGAAGTGGAAGCTCTCTATATAAATTTTCTGAGACTTAAATTCTTAGAAAATTTCAATCAGAAAAAATTAAATCCCGGGATTATTTTTTTTAATCCCGGGATTTTAGAGGTTTGAATAAACACCGGAATCCCGGGGCTACTAACCCTATTTGGGACTGGCTGAGTATGAAATATGTAAATTGTAGAGACGGTAGTCAAAATCTTTTTTTTAGCAGCTATTGGAAACCACATAAAGAGATGTGCTAACTATATGCAGTTATTCACTCAAATTTTCTTTTACGGGATTTTATTTCATAATGGTCTTCTGCTCTCTAAGACCACGTGATAATTAATGCTTAGCAGCAAGCGGGAAACAAATGCAACTTTTCCTCCTGAAGAAATGGCACGCGCGTTAACGTTTTTAAAACAAGATAATGCAATTGTGCATCTTACACGTATTCTGACCAATCACAAGTCTTTACAGGAAATAATATAATTCTAAAAGCTTCCGAGAAAACTTAGAGAACTCCGGATCCAACAATAGATGCTTTTGGGATTGTTTTAGATTTTGGTGTGTTTGTCCGTTTGTGTTTGTGCTGTGCTCTTTTTATGTCGCTATTTACTCTGTTTTTCCTTTGTACTAGTGCTTGTAACCTGTTTACTAAATTGTCATTGTATGAAACAACAGGGAAAAATGACAAAGTGCTCACTTTAAATATCTTTGGTCCTAGTATAATTTATTGGTAGAATAAAAAACTTTAACGGGTCTATATATCTGGGATTCTTCCAGTAATCCGCTTGGGTAAAATTAATCTTTAACTATGATCTCAGTAGAGAAGCTCTCTCAGTGAAGAAGACGGGATTTTTGCAAAGTAGAACTTCTATTTCAGTGTTTACACTAGAGTAGACAATGAAGGTTAAAACTGGATAATGAAACGTTCATAAGATTACGACCGGAGGTTGTATAGTAAGTCAAGTTATCTAAAGATAATCCAAGTAAAGAAGTCGAGAATGTTCCAATAATAAGTGTGTAATTTTCTAAGATAATTAAATAGTGCATTCTTTCCCATAAATCAGCGTATCTCAAACTGTGGGGCGCGCCTCCCTTGGGGACCGTGACAATTCTACGAGGGGGGTGCGAGCATACTAAAAAGTCGAAAACAAAATTTCATTTAGTTAAATTTGTTTGTTTACTTTCAGTAAATTAATAAATACACATTCTGACATAATAAAAAATAAAATACACATTTGCACTGATATATTACACTTATAAATGTATCATTGCTACACAATGTATTTTATAGTTGATTTAACAGAAAAAAGTTAAGAACAAGTTTAATAATTACCAGTGACCCCATGTGAGCTTGTCATATATAAAATTATATACAAAAGTTAATACTTATCTTGATAATTTGTACTGTCTATAATTAATCCCTTAAGTACCAATTAAAAGTTACGCGATTCACTTCCCAATGTCAAACGTTTTCCACGTAAGCATGTGCATGCAATGTATTGCGGGGGGGAGGGCAAGGAATAAAGAAGCAAATAATCTGAAATAAGTAAATCCTTCGCAAACACTGTCAAGGTCCTTTTATTGCATTCCAAAGCCTTCGAAATAATTTTATGGATAGCAGTGCACAGAGAAGTTCGTACTTCGGAAAGACGTATATATACGTCAGGGGCAAATAACGTACTGGCTGAGCAAGACGTTTATATGCGCTTAAGAGGTTATTGTCGTATTGAAGTTTTAGGTCATAGTATTACTGAATTCAATATATCGTTATTGTATGAGGGGGTGCGATGAAAATTATGATTGAATATTGGGTTGCAAATATTGAAGCTTTGAGAAGCGCTGCGTTAAATTGTCTATTGTGATTAAGTGAAAGTAATAATAAAATTGTGTTTGAATTACTATGGATGATCTTTGCTCGAACATCCAAACAACAGCGTCTACCGGGACGTTAGACAACTAATAAGCAACACACAATTATTAAATAAACAGTACACGAGAAATAAATAAGAAAAACAAGATTGCACAAATAATAAGAAATATAGGAGTTTTAATGCTGGTAGGATTCGAATTTCAGAGTTTTGGTAAGAAAACTATAGTGAAACAAAATGTAGTCTCTGGGCAATGTCAAACTCCCGATTTTATATGATATGGAAGTATGGTGGATGAATAATCAATTCTCTGTAGAAATCCTTTTCAATCCAATACAGCATGCTATGATAAATTTCACTTTTATTATAAGCATTTCAACCAGATTCTCGTCGATTTTTTGAAAATATTTATCTGCATCTTTTTTATTACTCTTTCATACGACCTTTGTTATGAAAATAAAATTCCTTTGCCTTACTCTTATTTTATTTAGTTTCCCAAAATATATTCAATTCCTTCTAAAATCAGGAATTTTCGCATTTTTGTTTATTTCACGTCATCAAATGCGGGGGCGTACATTCAAAACTGGATGATAGGATTCTGTATCGTAAAAACGTTGTCATTTTATTTCAATAGAATATTTTAGTAAACAAATCCATGCAATACTTTAAAGCATTTTTAGCATTAGATATATGAGCCGTTTTCTTTGAAAGCCGTTTAAGTCCATTTTTAACAAAAAGTTAGTTAATTATGACTTTGAGTGCAATCTGCTATGAGCTTTATATCTTTATAAAAAGTTCTTCGAAAAATCTGAAAATTTTTATCATTTTGTCAATATAAATTTCGTATTTAATAAAATCATAAATATAATTACATTGAACGTGGTAAGTATCTACATATAATATAAAATGGATTTACACCACTTTCTAAGAAAACGGCTCAAACCATTAAATATTGGTATTCAAAATTGGTAAAATACCCTATGACCCTATTAAAAATACCCTATGACTCATTAAAATTTAATACATTGTATTGTTACAACAAAAAACACTATCACTTACACAAATACCTTTAAACTTAAAGACTACACAAAACATTAATGAATATTGTCGTCATGGAAACAACGAATGAGACAGAATTTTACCGCAGAAAACGGAAATGCATTTTGATAAAAATAACCACTATAATGTAATATTAGTTTAACAACCAAGTTCATTCCAGTTTAAAAAAACAATAACATTTTGTTATTTCGAGCGCCATTACATGTTTTTGGCATGATGTTTAAATCATTCGAACGAGAATGTTTTGTTCTAATGGAATATATATTGTTTTTTGTTCGAATTTCTTCATGTGTTATTTTTCAGATTATTAAAATAAAATATTAATGAAAAATGACAATTTTTGAAACCACATTCCTTTTGCCTTTATTCAAGTTTCTAAAGCTACAAAAGCTGTTCGCGACAGTTGTTCTATAAGAGTTTTAAGGATGAACAAGAAGCCTTTTCAAATAAATACACTGCTGGACACATAAAATGCAGCACCAAGAATTAGCAGAGATATCACAGTGAAATTTATTTGGCAGCTAACATGTTATACAAATATAAAACAATTAAGGTTACTGCCTCTTGTGATGCGTGGATGATGAAAAAATCAACAGTTAGTTTAGTTCAGACACACGCTTCGAGATGGAATCAAAGAGGCTTTGAATATATCATTGAAGTAAAGTAGTCCATGAGGCCTCCAAATATTGCCAAAGTTGATCTAATGTAGCAGCGGGTGGTGCATCTTGATCAAATCATTGTGCAAGCATGGACCACACGTTTTCAACTGGCGATAGATCAGGGGAACAAACAGGTCAATGAAGCAATTCAACCTGATTGGTAAAGAACACTTGGGCATTGCATGCCACGTGTTATCACGCATTATCCTGTAGGAATATGGCTGATGGGAGGCGATGAATGTATGAGAGGACCATGGGCTCCAGTGCCTCAGAGATGTACCGATGGCTGTTCGGTGTACCAGTAATGCGTACTAAAAGGATGCGACAGGGAATTCCAATACCACCCCTAAAATATGATACACGGTACAGGAGGAGTGTGGCAATGCATAACAGTTCAGCATCCTCTCACCACAGTGTCTCCCAAACTTGAATCCGACCACCGTGATGTTGCAGGTAGAAGTCGGATTCGTCAGTAAACACAATGTCGTTCCATTCCATTGCCCATGTCCACCCTTCATTGCTCCATTGGCGGCTCAAACACCTGTGATTTCCAGTCAAGGTTAAACAAAGCAATGGATGTTTTGCGAACATTCCACTCTGGTGCATATGGTGTCGAATGGTACGAGCGGACACCGAATGATGCGTAACAGACTGAATCTATTTTTGATATGGTTCTTGATGTGGCTGCCAGATACATGTGCACAATCTATCTGTCATCACTGGCAGTGGTGCAACGAAGCGGAGCCGATCGGTCCCTTCAGTCCGTTGTTTCCTCCTGTACCCAGCAATGGCAGGTCCATATCACAGTTGCTTGGTTTCGTCCAACACGTTGACCGATTTCTCTGAAAGGCAATCCGCAATCACTACAATCTAGTATTTTTCCTCGGTTGAATTCAGAAACATGGTCACATGGTGTCTTTCACAAGGCATAGGTAAACAGCTTACGCAAAAAAAAAAAACACATGAAAAAGCAATTGCCGTACTTCAAATCTCCAATCTGTTGTCTCTTTTTATATAGCATTTGCGGGTGGCGCTACGGTCGCCCATAATCTACATCTGCGCTATAATGCTAACGATTTTGCATATGCTGCCAACGTATGATGTAAATTTTACATGGTTTTGCATATTTTCTCCAGGGTGTTGAATTGTGTGTAGCCAGCATTTTATTTCAATTGAACATATCTAATATTTCGAAAATAAACTAGAGTTAAATATTTTTAAATTTTAATTTTTTAGAAAAGAAAGATATGTATGTATATATATATATATAGGCCAATTCTCTACTAACAAGAGATAACATCCGAACAATAACATTCGACAAACACATAGACAGCAGGAAAATCACACAATGAAGGACAAAAGAGTAATCGAGATAATAAATATAAAATGGATGCTACAGTGTTATGAACATTACTGACTTAGGACAGCTATTATATAAAAAATAATTTATATAAAAGTGGGGTTGAACATGTTTTTTGGCCAGCCAACCTTCCCCCTTTTTTTGTAAATAACACTGAGCAAAAACCAATAGGAAATAATGGATAGAAATATCTAAATCCATTACAAGATAGAGGTAACTTACCTAAAACTGCACTTACAAATGCAAAGCCCGCGCTAAATCTGAGTGGAAACATTAATTTGTTGCCAGATTCTATACCCTAATACAGATTTAAATCAAAAGAATAGCTGAAAT
This sequence comes from Trichonephila inaurata madagascariensis, assembly GCA_019973955.1. Taxonomy (NCBI): domain Eukaryota; kingdom Metazoa; phylum Arthropoda; class Arachnida; order Araneae; family Nephilidae; genus Trichonephila; species Trichonephila inaurata. The sequence goes on from BMAV01006727.1 coordinate 64,093, forward strand.
GTAGCACTTAACAAAAGATTAAAAACAATGGAAATAAAAATAAATAAGAGTTGCATATTATAGCATAACTATAATAACACCAGAGTACATATGAATAAAATAAGAGTAAGTAATTTCTAATCTAATATTAGATTATGGAGATAACTATAACAAAATATTTGTTTATAGTAATAAGCTATTATCAATCTCATAATTTTAATCCTAACTATTTTGAATAGCTTTATTTATATAACTATTAATAAAATTAATTGGGTATTTCTGATTTAAGCAATATTAAGTAAAATGTTTATAGTTATTTATAATGTCTGATTTTTTTGACACAAGAGATTTATTAAGTTGTATATAATTAATAACAATATTTCTGAATATAGAAACATATACATTACTCTCCCAATGAGGAACTTTTATAATATTGAAATTAAAATCTTCTCTTTTATCATAAATATTAGAAACTATTACATTTTCATATAATTTGACATGTATGTCAAGAAATATATATATATATATATATATATATATACTTGATTTTCTGGATACTTATATAGGAGTGAATCACTGAACGTTATTAGATGGGCGTTTGTTCTTTATGATAATCTTTTCATTACTTTTAAATCTCTCATTTTTGCATCTAGCTTATAATGCCCATTTGTGAATTTTAATCTTATTTACTGTGTTAAAAGTGTGCTTTATATACAAAAATATACGGCATATCTCTTAATTTTGAACCCACATTTAAGCAACAGGAACAACATTCAATTCATTTGCTTTCTTCACTTCCACATCTTTGTTCGTTAGGAGTCTTAAGATTAGTTCATTTAATGTGTAATGCAGCGTTTCTCAAACTGTAGAACACGACCCCCTAGGAGGACGAGAGCATATTGAAAAGTCGAAACAAAAGATTATTTAAAAGAATATATTAATTTACCGAAAGTAAACAAGATGCATTCTGACATATAATAAAAAAGAAAATTAACACTTACACTGATATTACTTATAAATGTATCAGTATATACTTCACAATATATTTTATAATTAATTTAACAATACTAAGTTAAGAACAAATTTAATAATTACCCGTGACTCCATGGGCTAGTCACATTATAAAATTATATGCAAAAAATAGCACTTATCTGGATAATTTGTACGGTTTTTAAGTAATCTTTTCACTGTCGTTTAAAAGTTACGCGACTCATTGCCCAATGCCTCAGCTTTCCATGTAGGCGCGCGTATGTGATGTAATGGGGGGAGGGGGAGAAGAAAATGAGTAATATAAGGAAATCCTCTGATATAAGTAATTCCTTCGGAAACACTGTTAACGCCCTTTTATTGCAATCCGAAGGCTTCTGAATGATTTTATGGATAGCAGTGTATATGCAAGGTAAAACCGAAAAGTAAGGTGACTGATGTCATAATAATTACTTAATTATATATTTGCTGATAAATACCTCACTGTCTTTCACAGTAGTTCCCTTCGTCTACAGTACACTTCAGACAGCGTTCTTACAAGTGCTCTGGAAACTTTTGAAAAAATCCTCCTTTGAGACTGTGTTAAGGGGTATGTGAAAGTTAAAATCATATTTTTTTTTAACAATTTGAGATTTTTACATTTTTAAATTTTATACAGCTTAACCTTTTTAAAAATACCTTACTTTAACCTCTAGGGTAATTAGAATACCTTAAAACCTATTTTTAAATAATTGTTGAAACTGGGTCCCGTCCATTTGAATGACGAAAATTGTAAACAAAGTACTTCATTTTTGCTTAAAAGTTGAACGTCTGATATAAAGCAAAACATGTATCTTTTATTGTAAATTGAGCCTTTTATTCGTTTATTTCCTAGCCGATTAGAAGTGTCACTGTATACATTAAAATCAATTTATCTCAACATGTAAATTTTGATGTTCGATGTACCTTTTCTGAGAAACTACTGTTCACAGGTATGTAAATTTTTCATGATATATTTATAATGATGGCTAATATATACTAAAATGAGGTTTTTGTAAAAAAACTCAAAAATGTATCTTTTACAAATTTTTTATGTGAAAAATGGGTCAAGTTTCGCAATGTTTGATAAAATATTTCATAAATTATGAAAAAATTCAAAATTAACTAAAGGCTCATTTCAGTATAATGAGAAAGGTGTACTTTCATTGTATGAAAAATTTCAAGCATGTATATATAACAGATTTTGAGAAAAAGTACATCGAAAACAGCCAATTTAACATTGTCAGTATACAGAGAAAGAGAGGTTTCCAATTCCCCTTAAGTCCTTTGGTAACAGTAGCTTGAATGTATGAGATGCTTGAAAATCGATGTCCTTTCAGTCCCGATTTCAGTCGGGGAAAGAGGAAAAAGTCTGCTAGTGCACGATCAGGGGAATAAAGAGGGTGACACATTGCAAGATGAGCGCGCGCATTATCATGCACCAAAAACCTGCCCGATGCAGCGAAATGGGGCCGAACACGACGAATGCGAGCCCGGAGGCACTTCGAAACATTGCAATAAGATTCACGACCTTCACCGAAACTTTAGATCCACTGATAAACTGGCGTGCGAGATAAAGTTTCTTCCCCATACCCACTTCGAACCATGTCCAAGTTTCTGTTTGTATGAAAACAGAATTTCAGATTTTTTTTCTGCTCCATTACGCAATACATTACGACCTTTTACGTTTAAGCGACCGCACGAACACACAAACATAAACCAAGAAACTTTGTAAATGAACCGTACCTTTAACGTTGCATACCGAAGATCGTGATGCGCATGTGCCAGGTCATCCGGCTTTTTTCATTTTCGAAAAGAGGGGTAAATCACCTTACTTTTTGGTCTTACCTTGTATGTTCGGGACATGTAACTCACCGGTTGAGTCACTGCATATATACACAGGTGACATTTAAGCGCTTTAGCGTGAGAGTATAGTATTATTGAATTCAATGCATTATTATTTGTAAAGAGGGGGACGTTGATAGTTATGATTGAATATTGGGTCACAAATATTGAAAGTCTGAGAAGCACTGGTGTAATGGAATTCATTCCATCTGTGGATTACCGTTTGGTAAAATCAAAAAGAGAATCTATGCCCATCATCGTGAGAAATCAAATCTACGAACCTTACCCACTTAAATGCAACAACATCGGAGAAAAACTTGAAATGTTCCCTCCTTCAAAAAATGAGAGTTAAAGATAAATGACTTAAGAATCCTAATATCTTCTATGACGCAATAAAAGAAAGAATAATATGTGATGAAATAAAATGTTACAAAAGATCCGTTTGATTTATACTTTTTACGACAGAACAAATCTCTCAACATATCTTTCGCCACACAGAAAGTAAACTTAATGCTTTCCCTATCCAATCGCTTTACGCTAAGTAAATTTTCCCAGTAGAATAGAAAATTAGGAATTCAGATTCTAATTTGGATGCAAATGCCTTCCATTCTGTTTGGTGATGCAGAAATGGAAAGCTAGCTGAGTGAACACACGTGGCTTGGGGCTCACGAAGAGACTACTTGAAAGAAGGGAATTAAAATTGTTTTGATTTTTAAAAGAAAATAAACATATATATATATATTACAGGTATGACTGGTTGAGTTACGAAAATAAAAGTATTATATATATACATATATTTAAATATATATAATTTAATCACAATTTAATAATCAATTAAAAAATTGAAATTATACGAATCTTATAATATTAAATCCCATTTCAAAATGTCAATGGCGACTATAGAAGATAAAATTCCAAAGTTTACAAACAAAATTTAAAAAAATTATAAAATAAAAATTTATAAAATATCCAAGTACAACCTCGGACTTAGGACCGATAAGTGGGGTTAAACTAGTTTAATGGGGCCAACCTTCCCCCTATTGCAACTTGGTAAGTTAATCGGAAAATTTCCAATTCTCAAAAATTTAAAAATTAAAAAGTTAAAATTAAACTATTTGATATCGCAATCTGAAAGATATAACATTAAAATATTAAAATTCTAAAACAATCAAGTGCATAATATAAGTGAACCATTGAACACCAAAGATGACGCACCCATCTTTAAAATAGTTGTATAGGTAGAAAAATGTCTAAAATCCGAAAGTTCAAATTAAAAACCCAGGATGTTCACAAATGAATAGCGTAAACCATTAAAAACTCACCAAAGAGCATCCTATCAATAATTCAATTCACAAATTTTGAATATATATATATATATATATATATATATATATTCCATTTAAATGTAGTTTTCTAGACAGCGTTTGTATTAAAACCTTGTGATTTTTAATACTTAACATATGCTTAATGTTAGAGATGGAATCACTTGGAAATTTATCTTTAAGAAGAAAATGTTGCGTGTGAGCTTATGACCATACCCTAGAAGAGAAAACTTCTGATTTATTATGAGCAAAAGTATCCAAATGTTCGGATGTACTATGTTTTCTTTTACCGCATTTTTGCATGCGGGCATTAAGTATTTCCCTTTGTTTGTGTCCATTCATTGGGAGATTTGTTTATTTTATCCATTTTCAAAAACGGGCAATGTTTAAATAATGAAGCATTCTTATATGTTTATATGTGAGAATATACTATTTATAAATATATAAATGTCAATAAGTCTAATTATTTAAAAACATTAAGGTATCCGACTACGTTCGGCACCGTGCTTTTGCAAAAGCGTGTAAATGGATAATATTTATGATATTTAGTGTCATTTAGATTAGAATACATGTATAAAATTGTTTTAAGGCCATTATGACGAAAAAAAATTATTTAATTACAATATTTTGGCAAAAAATTAACTTAGAATAACCTTTTTCCAAATGTTCTCCTTCTGTAAAAAATGCTTCTATTGTATTAATATTTTGCCTGTATATAGCTCATACCTCTGTACAGAGGCTCAACTAGAAATTTTGAAACGTATAACTTGGAAGTCGGTTTATCCATGTTTTACGAAAACAGAAGGAAGAAATTTTAAGAAAATACGCCGATAATTATTTCAAATGGTTGTAACTCTGAAAATAATTTGAAAATATTAATACAACAGAAGCATTTTTTATAAAAGGAAAACATTTTGAAGAAAGGTTATTCTAAGTTAATTTTTTGCCAAAATATTGTATTTAAATAATTTTTTTTGTCATAATGTACTTAAAACAATTTTATACATGTATTCTAATCTAAGTAACACTAAATATCATAAATATTATCCATTTACACGCTTTTGCAAAATCACGGTTCCAAACGTAGTCGAATACCTTAAAATGTAAATGACTTATGCAGATTATATTTATATAATATCTGACATGTTTCAAGCCAGAATCAGTTTTAATTTTTAAAAAGGATCTTTGTTCGATGGATTCTTCACAAGTTCTGACGCTGAGAGCCTGAGAAAAAAAGAAAGCCAAAGTGAAATCCAAGTGTTTTACCACTTAAGCCAGATGTGTGAAGTATCTCGTATTTTATGATATGTACTTGAAAGTTAATGCTGACATATATAGGGCTATTAAATATAATGATCTGGGATTAGAAATGTTTAGTGGTTAGGCCATCTGTTTCGGATAAGTAATTGGGTGATTAGTTTAATACTTGAAGATGTACTGGAAAATAAAAGTTAAGTGTTATATACGGAATTTAATTTTAAATCCAATTTAATTTTCCTTACATATAAATGTTTTTATGGTATTTACGTACTATTGCAACAATGCCAACGTTCAAGATAACTCGCCAAGTTGCCAACCCTGATTTCTCATGCGTCGCACGTGGTGAATTGGCAACCATGTGCTTCCTTTCATATAATGTCGCCAATACCGTTTCAATGATGCGTAAGTAACGTATATGTAACTTATATAACGCCATATACTAAGTAAGGCGAGGAAACCTTATGGCGTGAGAGCCGTTTACTTTTCTTAAAATTCTAAAAACAAACTGAAGGACAACGTTCGGGCTCCTTCCCAAATGATGCTTTCATTTTCTCATAGTTGTCATCAGCAATATAAACAGAAATATTAGAAACTTTCTCACTAAATAGCTCCATTAAAATTTCTGATTTTAATTCTTTTGGCACATTTTTGTGCTGAAATGCTCTACTGAATCAAAATTTCCTATATTTCCTATAATCCTATATTTCGTTCCTTCTTGTCGCACAGGGCTTACCTTTATTTGTACAGCTTTAAGGTATCCGATTACGTTCGGAACCGTGATTTTTAAAAAACGCATAAATGGATAATTTTCGTGATATTTAGTGTCACTTAGATTAGAATACATGTATAAAATTGTTTTATAAGGATATTTTCACAAAAAAAATTATTTACATACAATATTTCGGGAAAAAATTAACATATAATAACCTTTTTTTTTTCAAAATGTTCTTTTAAGAAAAATGCTTCTATTATAAAAATATTCTGCCTGTATATAACTCAGACCTCTGTACAGAGGTTCAACTATGATGTTTGAAAAAATTCACATTATTTTCCGAGTTACAACCCATTAAAACAATTATCGGCGTTTTTTTCTTAAAATTTCTCCCCTCTGCTGTCATAAAACATGAATAAACCCACTTCTAAGTTATATATTTCAAAAATTCTGGTTGAGCCTCTGTGCAGAGATCTGAGCTATATACAGGCGAAATATAATAGAAGCATTTTTCACAAAAGGAAAATATTTTGAAGATGGGTCATTCTATGTTCATTTTTTATTGAAATATTGTACTTAAATAATTTTTTATTGTAATAATATTCTTAAAACAATTTTATATACATTTTTTAATCTAAGTGACACTAAATATCATAAATATTATCCATTTATACGCTTTCGCAAAACCACGGTTCCGAACGTAGTCGGAATACTTTCAACAACGCTTAATACGTTGAATTTACACATTCCGTTTGTTGCGATCGTAACCTATGCAACCCGTCTTCATTTTTACGTTGCACAAATGCGGTCGCGCAGAGAAGTCCAAGATAAATTCCTTATCTTTTATAAATTCTGAAGATTTCTAAAATATTTCTTTTAGTTCAACGATTTCTAACTATTCATATACTGTTTTACCTATTCTAATACAGCTGGAAAGTCAACTTTTGAAACATTTTTAAACATTCTGATCTTAAACAATATTTAAAGGAAAAATCACTTACCTTTACTAGATAACCCTTTAAGACCTCTGGTTCTGAATGGAGAGTGGCAGCTTGATAACAAATTTTGGAATATTATTATAATAACACCAATTATCTCTCTTTCTTTTTTCCTAAATAAGAGTATAATTTTTTTTTCTTTTTTCAATTATTTTCATTTGAGGTCCTCTTCTCTCGTTCACTCGCCGAAGTTGAGTGTAAATGGCCTGCATAACATTAATATTTAAAGAAAGAAAATAAAACTTCACTGAAAAAAGTGTGCAGGAAATGTTTACTTAAAAAAAAACAACATGCCGACCAAAATCAATTAACGTAACGCACCCGATCCAGACGCTTCATTTAAATTCACTCTTCAGCAAAACGCACTTAAAGCAGTTATCACTTCAAACACGATGTAAGTAGCATTCGGGTGAATATTTTCAAGCACAATCTGTCGAGTGCAAACCTGAATTATAAATAACATGTAAATTACCTTCTTAGACTTGGATTTTGTTTAAATTCCGCGCGTTTCAATTATAATAAATACAATAGAATCTAAGTTAGCTGTTTTAATATTTTTTGCTTCAATCACTTCTTAGGTCGAATATTCCAAATAAATTATTTCTATACATATGATGAATTAATTTTTTACCCGGTCGGCTGGGTGGCGTGGTTGGTTTGTCGATGACCTTTTGTACTACCGGGTTCGACCCCGGCCCAGGTCGGTGAATTTTCATGATGCAGAAAATCTACAGCGTCCATGTCGTATGATTATACGCCATGTCAAAGATCCCTAGAGTGTCAGCTTGGGTACTCTCAGCAAAATTAAATTCTAGTACAGGCTCGCATCGTCAGAGCTCAAATAATTGCCTCTAGGGACGAAACTGAGAGTCAAAATTACCTGTGGTGATTGGTTTCCGCCAATTTAGTGCAGCACTTAAATGAGATACCAGCTTCCAGGAATGTAATAGGTCTTCAATGGTGAAACACCAATTCTCAGCAGATTAGAAATAAAAAAAAAAATTTTATACCTGTTTTTAGCAACTCAATAAGTAACAAATTAAACCCGCTTGCCAAATTTCAGGATTGTAAGTTTAATCGCAATGTAATCGTAGTTTTATTTAAAATCTATAACACTACCTTTAGCCTCTACAATCCACTTTGGGAGTCGATTTCCAGCAATTTTGTGTTGTTAGTGGATCTCTATTGGTCAGATAAAAAGATGTTTGAGATATTTAAGAGCTGTAGATGTTTAATAGTTTAAAAACGGAAATTGCTTTAACTATAATATCCCCATAAACCAAGCAAACCCCACCCTTCCCGGCTCCCTGGAGTCAATAAAGTTCTTTTAGAGTTTTCTTAGAGCAATGGTTGGCCATTCAGTGGCACGTGAAGACTTATTAAAAATTAAAAAAAATAATTATAAATAATTTTTTATTGGAATTTTATTGAAATGCTATTATCTCAGATAAAAAAAAACCCTCAAAATTTATTTTAAATATACTTAATTTAGTGAGCTACAATAGAAAATCATTTTGTGCATAATACTCTTCATTTTTATGCGCGCTGCCTTTCCGAAAGAAATGCACTCTCGAGATTTTTGAATTTGAGGGAGCGTGTTTTGAAATATCTGGAAGAAAGCATTGTGAAGTGTCTAGTGAGTGTTTGCTACTCAAGAATGGACATGGAACAAAAGTTTTCTTACGAATATTATGGTACATTTAACCCTTAACTTCGCAATTTTTTAAATTTCTATGAAAAAATTATATTAGCTAGTTCTCAAGTAATAATAAAAGGGAAAAAAATATGAAGAAAAAAAATTAAGCAGTTTTAAATTGAATTTCGGTCATTTTTTTGTTTGTTGCAGAAGTCCAATAATGCGCAGTAGTGCTGTAAATTACAAAACTTTTTTTTATATGATTCATTTATATTCATCATAAAATGTTTAAATTTCTCACCTGGTAAATTATTTCGTCAATAAACAAGAGGAAACATAAAATATAATGGATTCTTTTTATAGCAAAAACACAGTTCTTGAGGCATCAGAGATTTTTATAATTGTTGTGATTTCTGGAAAAAATGTACTTCCATCTAGTGACAAAATTAGCATGTATTTCGTTGCAGTAATCTTTTTTTTTCTCAGATAAGTGATTTGTAGGTAATAAAAAAAAATTGAGTCTGTGTTAAATGAAAATAAATCATATGTTGCAGAAATGCAACAGTGCGAAGTCAAGGGTTAAATAATGTAAGTTTAAGGTTACAGGAAAAAATTGTATTTTTCCTACTTTACTTAGATTTGCGTAAAAAGTGTGCTATTTACGTCAAAATTCCTTAATAAACCCAGAAGTAACATTTTTTCCCCTTTTCGTATTTCCGTTGAAAAGGCTGAAAGTGACACACATAATGTTTTTAATCAAATAGGTTCCCAAAAAGTTTGGTCACTTCTGTCTTAGAAGATATCTATTCATTAAAAGGAACGTGTCTGTGTGTGTGTTAAATTTCAATACTGTAGACTCAATAGTTCTGGAAATCTCTTGATAAATATGTGAGTGAGTGAGACACTTTTCTCGTTTATATATGAAAATACAAAGATATCTTCTCAAAAATAAAATTATTTCCCCCAACAAAAGGCTGATGTATCTTACAGAAATGTGAGGAATTGAATTTTTTTTTCAAATCCGTATTCTTATTCAATGGACGGATGCACTGAGGTATTTTTGTTACTATCCGAAATACTGGGAAAACACCTTTTCTGGGAGGGAAAAAATCAAAAAAAAGAAATGTTTCCATTTTTTTGACATTTCTTGGTGATTGAATTTGAAGAAAAGACATACATGTTCATAGAAAATTAATACACAAAAAAGGAAAAAGAAATGGAAAATGGGATTGGCATTCAGAAATCATTTTATGAACTACAGCTGCCTTTAAAAGGAGGTGAGTGCTCGAAAGAAATGAAACCCGTTTCTTAGAAAGAAAATTCAGGTGTTTCTGAAAGCGAAATAAATATTGGTAGCTGCAAAAGTTTCCAATATTATTTTTGCTATTTTATTCCTATAAAAATAAAACTGCAAAAAGTGTGTTAACTTTCCGAAATATTATATATAAACAGTTTATACTTCAAAAAATATTTCTTTTAAATTATAAAAAATAAATTAACTAGTTTATTTTTAAAGATTTTTGCGTTCCTAAGAAAAATGTTAATAATTAGTATTTGTTACATCGAACAAATGACTTGATGATTTTATTTTTCAAGAATGGGATAAAATTTGAAAGAAAATCGTTTTTTATGCATGCATTGTTTCAAAAAACTGTCTCATGATACCATTATTTGCATGTTTTGTCATCATAGTTAAAAGAAAAGGAAAAATTTCAATTCAATATTGCTAAATCAAATTATAGAAATCTGATAACGAATATAGATTTTAAAACTAAATTGAAAAGCAATTTTTTTTACTAAGTTCTCTAGAAAAAAAACTATTTTAATCAAATTTAATTTTTAAAGCTTTTTTTTATGTTTACGTAATCCATAGGAAAACTCATTACTGAGAAATTTTTTTAAATAAGCAACAAAAAGAGCCTTAAAAATGAAAAAAAAAAACATTTTTTTAAATGTTTTTTTTACTAGAAAATTGCAAAGTTTTTCTGTGAGTGCTCCTTTTTTCCATCTGTTTTTTGTTCTTTCTTTCTTTTTTTTTGTTATATGTAGTTTGTGTCTCGATAATTATGATTTTTCCCCCATGTTATTTTTGAAAATTTTAGTTATGTTCTCTGAAACATTAAATGATTTTGACTCGGAAAGTTTCTTACACTTAGCAAACATTTTCTGAAAAAAACCAGTTTGGTAATAAAAAACCAAATATTTAAATCCAAAATAGAATAATTTAAAATTAATTAAGCCGTAGCTGAAGAACCTTTACAAATAACTTAAAAGATTTCCTTCTTTGTTGTCGTTGAGTATGATTTTTCCCCCATTTACCGAAGAAAGAAATAATTGGTTACATTTGTCTGCGGGAAGGATATCTTCCTAGACATTAAATTTTTTTCGCACCAGCTCCATACAAAAGAAATTCATAGTATTGGTCAATTTAAATGCTTATGTCATTGGGATCCATATAGTATTAATAACCAGAATAATTTAATGTTTTAATATAAAAATAATTCGGGTCTTAAAGGGACAAGAAAGATAGTAGCAGAGAGATGTCAAAAGTCAAGCGGTACATGTTAAATTTTTTTGTTCTTTTATATACATATATATATATATATATATATATATATATGTTTATTATAATACATTATTCAAAATAAACCTAAGTTTCTATGAATTTTGATTTTTTTTTTGTGGCCCACCTTAAAATAAACCTTGTTTTTTTAGCCCAAGTCAGTCATTGAATTTGACACCCTTGCTGTACATAATTAATCTTTTTTGACGAAAAAATCTGTTATCGTTTTTTGTTTTATGGCAATCAATCTAACTTTACCACTAGATTTTTCTAGAATAAACGAAGCTTGAAACTCACCTAGCCCCCATCCACTTGATTGTGAAGGAAAAAATTTGCTTACTGACACTAGCTTCTGCCAGATTTATTGGAGTCAATTCCTCCGATTCGTTTTCTTGACTTTCTGTGTTTTTAAGGTCCAAAGCCGCAATTTCAGCGACAAATAGCTTTCCTCAAATAGTGATATCCGTGTCAACCTGCGAGTAGTCGTCAAACCTCAAGTCTTGTACTCGGAGAGCTTCCCAAAGAGAGATGGTTCAGCATTCCATTCCATGAGTGTATCGTGCACATCAACCAGATTCGGTGTAGTGAAGTCCGACTTTTGAAAACAATTTTGAATTGTCACAAGAGTGATAGCTCTCCAAGCCTTGTCAATCCTGATCAAAGCCAATAAATTATAAATAGTTACATTCTGTGATTTTCGAGGTTATCTAAAACGCTTTTAAGGATTTCAAGCTGATAAAAAGTTTAAAAATTATGTATGATGCTTTGATCAAGTGGCTGAAGATTTGAGGTTGAGTTTGGAGATAAAATTAAAGTTTTTTTTTCTTTCACATTCGATAAAGATATTTCACTATTGTGCACAATGCAGTTGTCTTAAAATAAGAAATAACGTTATTTCTGGCTTTTCATATCCATGTTCAATGAAACAAAACATTCTTTAAAGAGATCGGTGGTCATCCATGCCTTCTTGTTTGAGCGATTTGTGGTAGGGAACGAGCGCATGTCCTTTGAACACCGAGATTCTGAAGACTTTCCTATGAAGAGAGGAGTAACCTTTTCTGGGTCATTCATGTCTAGCTTCTACTTACTATATTTTCTTCCATTTCATTTTTCTTCATTGAATGTAAATATTTTTTCCGACATACATTTGAAAAAGAATCCGGATTCCTCCTTGTTTAAAATGTTACGTAGATCGTACTTCTTTAATAAATCTGAAAGCGAGTTCTGCCACTTAGAACAAACATTAATGTTGACAATCAAGCTCTCCCTCGCGCATTTTCTTAAAATTTGTAAGCCAGCCATCACTAACCAAAAACTCGACTACTAATTCTTTGGTGAATGTTTTAGCCTTTTCATTCAATAAAAGCCCCCCCCCACTGGAGTAATCTGTACTCAGCACTGTATCATTCATTTAACTAAACACTGTTCAAAACATGGAAAATTAAGTTTACTAACGCATTTTCTCACTGTAATCCAGAGCTTCTCAAACTTTCTACATTTGTGACCCAATATTCAATCATAATTTTCATCGCACCCTCCCCCCCTCCATACAATAACAATGTATTAAATTCAGTGATACTGTACTTTGACGCTAAACCTACAATACGACTTTAACCTCTTAAGTGCCACCGGCGTATAAAAACGTCTCACTCAGCTAGTGCGTTAATTGGGCCGTACGTATATATACGTCTTTTTAAAGTACGATCTTTTCTGTAAACTGTTATCCAGAAAATTATTCGAAGACTTTGGATTGTAATAAAATGACATTGACAGTGTTTGTGAAGGATTTACTTATTTCAGAGGATTTTCTTATTTATTCCTTTTGAACCCCTCCCCCAATACACGATATACCCTCGCCTATGTGACATTGTTGAGTGAATCATGTAATTTTTAATTGGCATTTAAGGGATGAATTATAAACCGTATAAATTACCAAGATTAATATTAATTTTGCACATAATTTTATACATGATAAGTCCTTATTACTTTGAAGTATCGATCCCCGGCATGCTGAGACTTAGAGTTCCATTGTCCACAAAGTGTCACTTGCAATTATTAAATTTGTTCTTAACTTTGTTTTTCTATAAATTAATTATAAAATACATTGCACTGTACTGATGTATTTAGAAGTGTATTACATCAGTGTAAGGATGTATTTTATATTTTATTATGTCAGAATTTATTTTGTTCGTTTACTTTCCGTAAATTAATAATTTTCTTAAATAATCTTTTGTTTTCGATTTTCTAATATGCTTGCGCCCCCCTCATAGTGTTATCACGCCCCTAGGGGGCACGCCCCACAGTTTGAGGAACACTGCTCTACTCGAAGATGCACTACTAACGACTTTCTCTTTATTCTTCAGAACAGTGGAGAGCGAGTTTAGTGGGATGTCAAATGCTTTGGCTTCAGCGATCTTCCTCTCATCTTTTTCTAATGAATCTATCACCTTTTGTTTTTCCTAAATTATTAAGCATTTGAACTTTATAAAAGAAGACATGACGTTCCTTTCGTGGGATAAGACGACACTGTGGTAGGGTGTAAAGTAGAGGTCCAAGTTATATCAAAATTAACAGGTAGCGATTGGGAATCACTACTACATTTGCAAAATAATATTTTTAATTTAAAATTTAGAATTTAAAATTAACACAAGGCGTATTCACAGTTTCACACTCAGCTATGGGGTATACTTAAAAGTTTCGACGTGGGGTACGCTCTTCTCGCCAAATCTCTCCACCAAAATTCAAATAGTTTTTTTCTTTCTCATTTTTATCGCTCTCCTCTGTCGCTCCTCTCCTTTCATTTTTCACTCCGTCTTTCCTAACCTCTTTTGAACAGGATTCCTTCACGCCCCTTCAAACCTCTTCCATTTCTCATTAGAAATAAAAATCGTTTGGCACTAGGTTCCCTCAGACACTGCCTGCAGCACCATTGGTTCTTCAAGGCAGGGTCCAGTCCAGCCCAGCCCAGCCCAATTTGGGGCCACATGCTATGATTCATACAGATGAGTGACAAATCGTCATGTCACCCCGATGCAAAATACACAATCCTACGCATCTCTCCTTCGCAACAGCGGATTATCCTTTCTGAATATATGTGTAGCAAAGCCACGAGTTAAAACGAAAGATATGGACGGCTGACAACAGGTGCGGCCGGTCTATTGTCCACTTGAAGAAAGAAAGCAATAAAAAAAACTGGGAAACACAAAGAAGGGATGGCAGACCAGATGGTCTTCAAAGGAGCTACGTTACATGGGAGACAAGAAGAAACAATACAACACATCACATGTAAGCTCCAACCTGTTTTTTGGATGACTCTACATGATAATGAGTGTCCGAATTGTCCACAGTTATATAAGATAACTTCGAATTATTGCATGCTGTGGTCTGTCCAGCCCCCAAATTTTACTTCGAAATATCGAGAGTACCAAAACGTGTTGTTTTACTTTGAAATATTGTGACGTCTCTCACGTCCTTCTGCTAACATAACTCCTATGTTCTTTGACGGCCACGATTAATGGCAAAACCTTTCCAACCCAATACCAAGAAGATAAACGAATGTAACATGTAAATGAGATATACTTTAAAAGGATAGAAGCTTTGATGATATAGCGCGGCAAGTTTAGAGATAGTTTAGTGTGGAATCATTCTGATCAAGAGCGGCAAGTTTAGAGATAGCTTAGTGTGGAATCTTTCAGGTCAAGAGTTAGCTGTCCGATAGCTTTGGAAGAAATAGAAATTAATTATAAAGAAGTTGGAATCGTCGTATATAAAGTTATATTATAGATATTTCTGAAGCGTTGAAGGAAGGAGATCTGCAAAAGGTAATATTTGGTATAGGTAGTTAGATGAATCGGTTTATTTATTATATTTAAGATAAAGGATCTAGTTGCGTGATCTGACTTGAATATAAGGTTTAATTGGGTGTTAACTCTCACTTTAAATAAAGTTGTGAAATTAGAATTAAGTAATATAAGTTATTCTTAATAAAAGTTGTATTAAGAACTATTATGTCTCATCATTTTGATAATCCCACACCTCTAGCTTACGCGGATCCGGAACGACATAGTCATCACAGGATGGCTATGTCGCAATATAAAGAATTTTTTTTTAAAGGCTGAGCATCGTAGGGGCTGAGGTTCGTGTTATCAAACGTTTGAATTAACGAGAGTCGACTGTATATCCATTTTTTTTTTGTAGTTCAATTGAGGTTTGTTTCTTCCTTTTATAATGTTTGTTTTATTAAATACTTATCATATATATATATATATATATATATATATATATATATATTTGTTAAACTAAGTAGTCTTTTTGTAAAGTTAATTTGTTAAAAAAGTAAAATAAAAAAAAAATATTTGCTCACATAAAGCACACTCAATACTAGAAAAAATACTTCCATACAAGTATCCGGATAAAAAAGAATCTAAGTAAATATGTTAAATTAAATATTAATTTATGATATTTTGGAAGAATTTAATTGGAAATGATTTATGAACAATTAACAAAAACATTGCTCATTATAAAACTCTATAAATATTTAAAACATGTTTTTTTTTTGAGGGATTTTTCTCTCAAAAACGTTAGTGACTTTTTTTTTAATTCATTTTTCATCCACAAGGTAAATATTCTTCGTAAATACAATGGTATGAAAAAGAATAAAGGCAAAAAAAGAAATTATTTGCACAGATATGTATTCTTTTTTTTGAGCATTCTGTCACGCGATACAGGTTTAAAAGAAAAAGTTAGAAACTCATTTTTATTCTGATTCGAAGAATAAAAAGGCTAATTTAACACGAACGATATTTTTGTTGCCATTTTCTATGCAAAAACATCTGAAATGAATCTTTAAAAAAAAGAAAAAATAAGAGATAAACGGTTCTCGAAGCAGATGCTCGGAAAGCGAAATAAATCTGGAACTGTGTCATTGGAGATTATCATGTATTGCTTTCAAAATCTCTCACTTGAATAATTAACATGACACATAAATTTCCGAAATGTTCATTTTTCTAATATATTCTGAAGAATTGTTTCTCGCAATATAATTTTTTTTCTTTACAAATACAGAAAGGGAAAATTTTTAATGATCGAATACATCTCTTTGTGAAAGTTTGAAAATATTTACTTGTTTTGAAGTGCAAAGTACCTTTATTATGGGTTTTGTATTATTTATTACAACTTACTACATTTTTGTGGTGCACATACAAATAATTTGTAAGTGTCTTTTACATTCATATTAGCTTTTTTTAAAAGGTTTAAATGATGCGTTTTGTAGACTTATTAGCTGAAGTACCAGTTCTTCACACGGTTTGATTTCTTAAAAATAATATATATATATATATATATATTTAATATAATAGATGAATTGTAAGAAGTTTAAAACCCTGTACAAAATAATGTATTGAAAAGTGCAAAATAGTTTATTAATAAATGGACTTATTTTTTATTTATAACGCCCTTCAAACCCTCGCAACCCCCCTAGGGGTCAATTTTTACAAACCCCTTTTGTATCGGATATCTACTCCATAACACAAATACGTGCCTACGAAATTTCAAGTCTGGAGGTCTTAATAGTTCATAAACAGGAATATATATCTGTAACGCCTCTTAAGCCCTCACAACAGCCCTTGATCGATTTTTGCAAAAACTCCTTCGTAACGGATCTTAACTCCATGAAAGGAACGTGCCGAATTTCAAATTTTTAGGTCTTATAGTTTAAAAATGGGAATATTTATCTGTTACTCCTTGTAAGCCCTCGCTACGTCCCTTAGGGGACGGTTCAGGTAAAAAAGAGTCTTCTTCATGGATGGTAGATAAAAGTCTACCACTCCATTAAACTCCCTTGATCGTGCCGGGACACGTTTCTGAATTTTAGCGGCACTCACATTGTACACCTTCTTTTAAAATATATTTTGATTTTACGCATTTATTTAACTTGAGTAATTTCATTTTTGTATAGACCAGGGATTCTGACACTTACTGGCCCATGGATCCCTTTTTATACTAAAAATTTGCCCGTGAATTTCCAGGTGAAATAACTGTATTTCAATACATAGTAGGAACATTTTAAATTCAACTTTGATACCCTGAAAATGGTATATGAAAATGATATTGATAAACAATGTGTAATAAGGGAGTTTTATAATTCAACTTTAAGCAAAAAAAAAGTTTGGTAAATTAACTAAACTATAAGAAATGTATAATAAGTGATTTTTTATAAAGCAACTTTAAACAAAATATAAGTTTGGCTAAACTAACTAAATACCCATAAAAAATGTAAACAATAACTTTTAACTATACAATTAACTATATAACTATAATAAAAAGATATCAGTTGTATCCAAAAATACCTTCATGATGTGCTTTATCTTTTTAACAATACAAGCAATAATACCGCTTTCAGTTCAAAGCTAAGGAAAATCTGTTGCATTCACTTTACATTTATAGATTCTTTTATATTGCCATATTTTAAACAAAATATAGCGCCGAGATAAATATTTATACTACATAGACGGTCGCACCCCCGCGATCAAATCGACTTCCAGCGCGTGAGGTTTGTCATAACATGTATTTTAAGTACCTATCTCTATAGTAATTTACTCTAAAATGTTTAACACGTAAAAAGTGTATATATAACTAATTTATTTCCCTTTCATAATAATAGAAATGGGTGACAAAGATTACACTTTATATAAAACCTTTCGTGAAACCCCAATTAAGTCCGTGCCCTCCGATATTAATTTTAATTTGCCACGCATTCTTTCAGCAGTCCCAATAGACCCCAGGGGACCTTAGGGACCACTTTGTAAACCAATGGCATAGACGAAATTTCGTAAACTGCCTTTATTTTCACTTTGCGGTAGGTAAACACTCTCTCTTATATATTGTGTGTAATAGTCTCTTAACGATTACTATATAATATATTTTTTTATTTTACGTAATTAACTTTCAAAAGTTTAATTCGTAATCAATTTTGAGATGATTATCTGGTTGTGAATTTCAGAGATCTCGTAGAAGTACAAGGATTCAAAATTATTATAAATGAACAATTGCATAGCTTGTATAAAGGGAGTTGGTCCACTATTAGTATTAGACGGACATGGGTGCCCCGCGCCCTTCTAGTATACTTTCAATATAATAAAAATATTTTTTTTTCCATCTGTGGATGTTTTTATTATTTTCTGTTTAGAAATCCTATTTACTGTGTAATTCATCTAGTACTCTTTTCACTGTTTAGTATGCATAAAAATTATAAATATTGTACAAATTATAACATTTGTGATCCAATCAAAAATGAATCCATGTTTATTAAGCTTATATAAGCCTATGAATTTGACATTCAAATATTGTTTTTGCATTCTTACTTTGTTTTATTTTGTACACGATTGGTACTGAAATAAATTGAATCAAATAAAAAAAAATATATTTCACTCCTATATTTTATTTTATTTCAAATTGATCCTGAAGCAAGATATTTACGTAACTGAAAAAAATATATCATGGAAACCCAGAAATCCGGATATTTATTTCAGTTTCCACTTTCAACATTGTGATAACACTCAATCTCAGAAATTTCTTTAAAACTAGTTTATCTACCTGTCGTCGTAGGTGTATAAAGAATGTTGAAAAACAGCGTTTACGAAATATTCCATAACACAGTTAGATTCCAATAACGGTCAAATGCTGTAGAATAAAAGATACTGAAACTTTTTTTAACCCTCCAGTCAGTTTCTTTGATGCATTTGATTCTTCTTCGTGAATAATATAAATTTTTTATTTTTTTTGGTTCTTTCAAAACAGATGGGGCCTCCTTTATTTACTTTGAAACCAACTCTGAGTTTTTCAGTATTATGATGTGGAAGAATAATACATGCTTCTTTTGTGCATTCTCTAAGATTGGTAACATATGATGTGGAATTTGAAAGCGTGATATAGTGATATGATATCTCTTATCGGGGGGAATATTTTGCCGATGCAAAGTGTCAGAAATATACGTGACACGCATTTGATGTATCTTGGAATGGAATTTATACATCTATATGTATGGATTTATTCCTTACAGAAATAATTTTGAAATATATCTAGGCAAGTTCAGATGTTTTCAATAGTTTATACACACACCACATACACAAAGCGCTTGATTCATGAAGTCACATGATAAAAACAAACACGTGTTTTCCACTGAATTCAAAACAAACATTAAACTAATTGTACTTGTTCTATTTGTAAAACTCAGATAAAACTTCAAATTTCATAAAAGAGATGATGTTTAAATGTTAAGGGAAAAAATTTCTTCAAAAAGATTTTTTAAATTAAAAAAAGTCGTATTTTATGCTTATACTTTTAAATAAAATGCATTTTGTATACATATGTACTTTTTAAGAGAAAGTTTCTGCAAAGAGCAAAACTTGGTAACACCGGATCATGTGAACTGATTAGTTGGAAACACAAGATAGTTTTCATCGTGTGACTATGACGTCACATGAGTTTTTGAATTGATTGGCTAGAATCACGTGGCTTTCACTATCATGTGACTATGACGTCACATGAATTAACCTCATTATTTATGTCGGTCTTGTGTGTGTATGTGAACTCACATGATAATCAATTTTTAATTTACCGTCTAACGGTGAATGTGCTTTAAACTGCAACTTCTCTCCTTAAAACTGTCACTTTGGCGCTATTAAAAATAAGTTGTAAAAATAAGTTTGTTTTGACAAAAAGAGACATTTTATGCGGGTTTTTCCAAAAAAGTACTTAGTTTCCGGATATGCTTCGTAAAACAAATATATAGAAACCAATAATTATTTTCTTATGTCGAAAGTGGTCACCTATTGCACAAATTAAATTAATCACATACATTTTTTTTGTTGCTCTAAAGCCTGCTAAATTCTAATGATTACTGCAGAGTCCATAAAAAATATTCCACTTTTCAGAAGTTATTTCACAAAGTAAGTAAGCATTTATCGGTTGATTCAAAATTAGTGTGACCAATTTTAAGAGCATAGAACTATGAATAGTAGATTTGTATCATTTTTCTGCCAGTTATATTTCGAATGTAAAACATTTAAATTACCAATTAACTATTTTTATTAAGGCTTAACTGTATCCTAAAAATTTCATTTTTAAGGAATTTTTTTTTTTTGCATTTTCTAGTGGCCCGTATCATCGAAAGGCTTGCCACGAAATTTCAGATCTGTTAGCAAATTAGTTTTTAAAATAATTGAAGTTTTATGAGCTATGATTTTGGTTTCGGTTTCCCTTTCCCCTCAGGGGGCTCACCTTCTTTAGGTGGGTACGGGTGTCACAATCCCGAGGTACCCTAGTGACCTTTTCCTTTTCCCAAGGGGTTTACTATCTTTGATAAACACGGGTGTCACGACCCCGGGGTACCCCAGTGATCCTTCTCTATTTTCGACCCTCTATCTTGCCATCTAATTTCTTTTCTTCTTTTCCCGTCCAGACAACAGACCTATGAATGTTTGGGGCAGTATAGCCAAAACTGGCTCTTGCGCCATAAAACACCAATTTCAACTCAACTCGGTTTCCTTTTAAAGCATTTTTCCACTCTTAAATTGAATTAATTAAAATATTTGTGAGCTTTTAGTTTGAAATGGTTATTACTTCCAATTTTCATTACTAAAATCATTTCTGCTTGATTATGTTTGGAGTTTTTCAGTTCTCATAATTAATTAATTAAAATTAATTTTATGGCCAATTTTTTCTTTAAAAATATTTTATGTAACTTAAAAGCCTTATCATTATTTTTTTCCTGTAGAGAAAATGTCATGGCAAATGCGTTATCAGATTGCTGTGAGAAACAATATTTCGAAGAGATGGAATATTACTGAAAATGCTGTGTATCTAAAAATCAGTCCTCTGATGATTCTGCAATTAGACTTCGGAATACAAGTATTCTGAATTCAAATATTGCAGGTATATAACTGAATATTTCTTTGATGTACAAAACTACGTTATACTAAACATATTGTAGTGTTATATTTTAGTATTTTAAAGTCGTACGCGCGCGTGACAAGAGCTAAAACTTCCTAAACTGCCACAATTTAAAACTGAAAAAAATTAAATTTTATGAGCAAACCTGACTGTTTTTAGCTTAAGTTAGTATCATTATTATTTTGTACATAAATACTTTGTGTTTCAGAACTTTTGTGAAAATATTAGGTTATGATAAAGCTGAATAAACTGACGTCTTAACAAATGCTATCAATATTATGCAAAAATATATTTTGAATTAAAAATATTATTTTCAGTAATATTTAATTAAAACAGTGTTTTGATGCAGAACATACATTGGAAAATGACATAGTAAAAAATTAGAGCTTTACGGGAATTATAAGTGTTTATTTTATGACTTTACAAACTTTAAATGCGTTTTTTCAGACTATCTATTTTGAAGGTATAAGTGTTTTCTAATCCCTAAGGCATTTTCCCTGTTCAAGATAGAGCCTTGAATTGTTTTTTGTATACTCTCAAACGTATGTTCTATAAAAGTTAGTATGGATGTAGGGCTGAGATCTCTAGTAATTTTTCTAAAAAATGCTAAAGTTGATATTTTAAAAAAATTTCGTGTTTTTTCCAGGTTTTTCTAGAAAAATTATTATTAAAAATCAACAAGGGAATAGATTTTCCAATCCATAGCTCTAACGTTTGTTTGCAACAACCTAAGAAACATAAAAAACTTAAAAGACAAAAAAAAATTTAAAAACTGAGCATTTTATAAGAGTTTAAAAAAAACTTCAAAAATTCCTAATTTTTTAAAATTGTAAAATAATGGCTGGTCAAACTGACTTTTTGCTTACAGAGTCAGGTTAATAGTTAAACTAAATATAAAACATTAATTATTTTTATTGTAACTGTCTCCAAAAAAAAATTTTTTTAAGGGTACCGTGTAGCCTTAATATCACAATGTATTGCACTTGTCATAATTGAGAGTTGCCAGAGCCCCGAGAGATTAAACTTCTGCTCATTTTAATCGCCTTTTACGATACCACGCATGTGCTCATATGTGGAATGCAGGCACTGCCCAGTCACGCAATTGGATCCTAAGCACCTTTTTAGCTGTCCTTCCATTTTTGGTGCCCTTTTTAAAATAGACAATGACTAGAGCATGAACATTCTATACTCGGATCATGCCATGAATGTTGCCACGGCATTGATTCACGCCTTTGGCAATATTTGACTATATTTTGTTATTACCACCTTTCACTATACACGACAACAACTATTTTTATTAGTGGAAGAAAGTTATAACTCCGAAATTAGATCCATTATTCCTTTTTAATAAATTATATCAAAGTAAGTAGACATTTACTGGTTGATTCAAAATTAGCAAATAAGTGATTAAAATTAATTGGTTGATTTAAAATTAGTGTGATTAATTTTAAAAGCATATAATTATGAATGGTAAATTTGTATTGTTTTGCTGCCACTTATATTTTAAAAATGAAACATTTAAATTACCAGTCAAACTGTTTTTATTACTGGGTGTAAATTATGGTTACGAAATTAGATCCTCAAGCCCGAAACGAAATTTTAGAGCTATTGAAAGATGTATACACAAATTCTGTTATTTCTGTTATACATAAAGCATTAAAAAAACAGAAAAGACATTTTGTTAATGGATTACTATCTAAACTTTAAAAATAAATAAAATTTGGCTTGCAATCAAAAGCTGCAGGGGAAAAAAAGTGGATGAAAGAAGTCCTTGAGGGAAAACTAAAAAAGAAGTTGAAAAGATTTATCGCAATAAAAAACCCTCTGTCTCAAAACGCATTAGCAAAGAAACTACAGGTAAAGCTATCGACAATTTGTCATCAGAAAAAAAAAATTGGCAATAAAAAAGTGAATAAATCGGTCTGTCTCTAAATATCTGTTAAGACCATAGAAAAACGAAGAAAACTTTCTTGGCTTCTATAATTACTGTTACTCAAAGGTAGATAGAAAGCATGGATAGTTTCGGATGAAGCACGGTTTCCTCTGTCATTCACATTTCTCAAAGCAAAGATACAATATATTTCATTCAAAAAACGTCACAAAAACGCAGCTGTTTTGTAAAAATCAAGTTGGCCGTCAGGTGTTACGGTATAGATGGAAATGTCTTCTCAAGGCTTAAGGTATCCGACAACGTTCGGAACCGTGATTTTAAAAAAGCTCATAAATGGATAATTTTTATGATATTTAGGGTCACTTAGGTTAGAACACATGTGAAAAATTGTTTTAAGGACATTTTGACAAAAAAATTATTTAAATACAATATTTCGGCAAAAAATTAACTTAGAACAACCTTTTTTCTAAATGTTCTCCTTTTGTGAAAAATGCTTCTATTATAATACTATTTTGTCTGTATATAGCTCAGACCTTTGTATAGCGGCTCAATTATGATTTTTGAAAAATTCACATCATTTTCAGAGTTACAACCCATTAAAATAATTATCGGTGTTTTTTTCTTAAAATTTCTCCTCTCTGTTGTCGTAAAACATGGATAAACCCATTTCTAAGTTATATATTTCAAAAATTCTAGTTGAGCCTCTGTACAGAGGTCTGAGCTATATAACGGCAAAATATTATTATAATAGAAGCATTTTTCACAAAAGGAGAAGATTTTGAAAATGGGTCATTCTATGTTCATTTTTTGTCAAAATATTGTACTTAAATAATTTTTTATTGTAATACTATTCTTAAAACAATTTTATATACATTTTCTAATCTAAGTGAGACTAAATATCATAAAAATATTGTCCATTTATGAGCTTTTGCAAAATCACGGTTCCGAACGTAGTCGGATACCTTAATAAAACCATTTAATGTTGAACCGGCTAAAATTGATATTAAATACTACCAAAAAAAAGTTTTGAAACAAAAAATAAACGTCTTTACCCTCCAGGAAACTTTGTTTTTCACCAAGAATCTGCACTAAATCATATATGTGAAATGGCGGAAAGACTAAAAAATAATTTTTTTTGCCACCTGAGAAATAGATACCACCATCCTTGACTGTGTTACTTACAATTACTTTGGATAAGAATACTTAAAAAACAATTAAACAGACGAACAGTAAGAGCACTCCAAGGGATTCAAAAAGCAATCAAAGAGAAGGTTGGAAAAGTACCGCCAAAAATGGTCAAAAAGCCCTTTTGGTTTGGCCGAAACGTTTACGCAAAGTGTACTGTGTTTAAAGACATTGAAAATTTCATGTAAATAACTTTTAATTTGATAAAAATGTATGATGCTCTGAAATTTACCATATTATTTTTTAATCAACCGGTATATTTTATTTTAAAAGTTTCAGCTACTGTAGTAATTTCCATGACTAATGAAAAAGTCTCATATTTTCGAAGAGTTTTCGAATTGTAAAAATTAAAAGACAACCTTTTGGTTAGCACAAAAGTATATCTCTACTCATTTTAAATGTGCAGTATTAAATTACTTTCCTCTTTTAGACTGTAAACATCACATAAAAAATAGGGAGAGAATTAGAGAGTCCGCGAAAACTTAAATTAAAATCAAGTGAGATTAATTTAGAAACGTTTTCGTAACCCAGAGATTTTCATAAACAAGCTTTTCGAAAAGAATTTTCAAAAGAATAAAAGCACGTCAAGCGTAAATTAAGAAAGCGTACGAATGACATCGAGAATCCTCTGTGTATATATGAAAATGCACTTGAATTCGTAATAGGAGGAAGAGAAAATCCGTTTCTAATTACAAAAAAGGGAGTTCCGGATAGTTGCTAAATATTTCGTACAAGTTAATCTTTAAGTTTTGGGTAAAACTTTTTAATGCTTGTAAATTACAACAAAAGTCAGCCTCATTCCTCTGAACCCATAAATTCATTTTAACAGAAAAATGTACAAATGATTCGCTTATTAGCGATGTATCCTAATTGATTATGAAAGGGACTTGCTGAACAAGTATTTTTAAAAATACCCTTCCAAACAAACATTTATCTGTACTGGAATGTAAAAGATTTTATGAAAGAGAGAAAAATGATGGTCGTTTATTATCTTCACTTCTATTTTACGGTTTTCTTCGGTTTTCAAATATAAATGTACTTTTTCTTATTTATAAAATATTTAATTGTTTAAGTTATATATTATAAAAAACATTACTAAAAAGGGATTATATTATGCTAAAGTGTTTTATTACACATATATGTATGTGTAACAATTCAGCGTTTAAGTTTTCTCTTGATGGATTTAATTTAATTCGAAATGGTCTTGGGGCCCTCCAAAACTTCCCATGATAGTCAAATTTTAGTTAACCCCCCTAACGCTGGATTGCAAACCACAACTTCAACTTCTAAAAATCTGCCCATGTTAGCGTTTTTTAAAACAAGATGAGATAATATTACATCTTCCGCGTACTTAAAAAGGACCCGAACGAAAATCATAAGATTCTAAGAGCTTCTGGTTTAGAAAACTTTCAAAGCTGAGATTTCCGGAGAGAACAAAATATACTTTTGTACAACATCTTTTATATCAGGATATCTATGTGTTGTGCTTCCCCATTTTTTGTCTTCTGTATGTTTTAATTAACTAAATAAAGGTGCAGCTATAAAATAACAAGGAGTCTTCTAAATCTTTCAACGACTGCAACCAAACAAAAGATTCTCCCACTAAAATATTTCAATCTTCGTGAAATTGTTTCATTCGTATTGGGAAAAAAAAATATTAGGTATAAATATTTTGGGAAAAACTATAAAATTGTTAAGGAAAATGAAAGGTATATGAGCCGTTTTCTTTTAAAGTGGTGTAAGTCCATTTTTGTCAAAAAAAAATTTATTTCAGCATTGAATACAATCTCTTATGATCTTTTTATCTGGGAACAGTTCCCCAAAGCATTCTTCAAATTTTTTTTCATTTTATCATTATAAATTTACTTAGTTAATGAAGCTAAAAATAAAATTACCTTAAAAAAGTGGCAAATATCTCCATATAATATAAAATGGACTTACATCACTTTCAAAGAAAACAGCTCAAATTTCTTCTTTACAATTTAACTTGAAATTCCTCTAATGGTTTTGAGTCCTACCAGCTATATTATTGGAATTAAGACAACGTTTGATCTTAAGAGCAGGCTTTCATTATTTCAGACGTGCTCCAATTAGGATAATAGTTACAGTATTTATTAAAAACGGTTGAAACCCTTTCCACGCAATGAAAATATATTTATTGTTTTTCATTCGACATCTTTTTGTTTATTTTAAACTGCCGCAGTTGTCCTTGCAATATTTTTTAAAACCTTTAAAATTATTTCAATACTTATGTTTGTTCTAAGAATTGATCACTACGAAAACGAATTTTGAAAAAAGGTTCAAAAATATAAATTGAATTCCAAATAATCTATCACTTACTGTAGAAAGAACTTTTATTTCAGCGATCCGGTTCATGTAACCCTACATAAGTTAGGAATCACTTTTTTGAAAACGATGAGAATTATATAGTCCAGTTATCACACAAGTTAATTGTATCATTCATTACATTGGATGGTTATGTTGATATCCTCATAAAATTTCCTTAAACATAAGGAATCAAATGTTAGAAATGGTAAATTCTCTTAATTCATTACCGCGACTAAATTAATCAAATATTCTTGCATTAGAAAACTAACAAAGAACTGTTAATTTGATATCTTTTATGAACATAATGAAATAATATTTCCTTTTTTTTGTAAGTAACAAGATCTAATGTTTGAATAGATAATTGGATAAAATCAAACTTCCATTACGTTCTTCTATTATACAAACCCATCGGATAATTTAATTCTTTAAATTAGAGCACACAGAGGTGGGCAAATAGCAGCAGGCAATTTTTTGCAGCCTTCTAAGACAGTCAGAAAACCAAAGAGACATAAAATGTTCTCAATTTATTTGGGTAAACATATATTTGTGAGCAACGATTTTCTTGCGTAAAGATCAACAATAGTAGTTATAGATTGAAGTTGTCTGACATTAACTTGCAGGATGCAATGAGAATTTTAACAAGCAATAACACTCTAAGGGGACATGGTACGATTTACTCAAAAATTTTTAGTTTAAGGATTTTCAAAATCTTTTGGGTTAACTCCTGTGTGTGAATACTATATAAGCAGATTTTGTGCTCAAACTTTCATAAAAATCGGGCCATTTAGTTTTTAAGGAAAAAAAAACTTAAAATTTGTGAAGTGATTTTAAAATGCTACTCCTCCCACAAAAAGTTATATACAAGCATGAAATTTGATTTACAGGTACATCACACAATGTATAACAAAAGTTGGTATGGGTTTTTATGATAACACATGATTGGTTTTCGTACAATACTTATTCTTAAGAATGGTTATTGAAAATTCCTTAGTATGTAAATTCTGAGTTTAATTATTTTTAAAAAAATAAGTATTGTTTTAATTCAAAAATGCATACCAATTTTTGTTACATGTACTATTAGCAATAGGACAAAAAAATTCAGAGCATTAGGCACAATAGAAAAAAGGCTTTAGCATTTTAAATGGAGACAAACTGCTTATTTTGTCTTTCTTAGATAAGTCAGTTTGAAGTTTTTATTTGCCATAGAGATGTGAATAAAAACGAATGTAAAAGATATCATAATTCTGCGGTTCTTAAGTTTAGAGGTTTGAAAGTTTGGGAGGTTATAGAGAGAGAAACATATATACAAAGTAATTAAGGCTAAAAAAATTACATTTGATTTTTTGACCAATTTCTGTCAATTGAATCGTACTGTGTCTTCTTAAATTAAAAAAAAAAAAAAAAGTTGTACAAAAGTGAGATAGGATACATTTGTCTGAAACAACTGATTTTAAAAGGAAATGGGCTTGCAACTACGACTTGAAAGTGCAATAAATAAATTGAAAAAAACTGCTCCTATTTTATTTAACTTACATTTAGTGATTTTTATATATGGTATAATTTATACCTTTTCTCAGATGCCAAGTTAACTAATGAATGTAATCATTTTTAAAAGGTGTGGCCTTCCGATATCCTCCGTTTCCACTGTGGGGCCGCGAGCCCAAACAATTGCTGAACCCTGGATTGGAAAATCTAAAATAGGTCAACTGTCGTTACATGTGTATTATTTAAAACCAATGAGAGCTTAAAGCATGTTGAAAAGCTAAAATCTTATTTTTTTGACAATTTGAGATTTTTACATTTCCAAATTGTACAGATTTTAACCTTTTTAAAAATACCTTACCTTAATCTCTAGGGTAATTAGAAGCCCTCAAAACCTATTTTTAAATAATCGTTGAAACTGGGCCACGCCCATTTAAATGGCGCGAAAAATGTAAACAAAGTACTTCGTTTTTGCTTAAAAGTTGAACCTCTGATATAAACCAAGATATTTATCTTTTATCGTAAATTGAGTCTTTGTTTTTTTTTTTATTTCCTAACCGATTAGAAGCCTCACTGTATATATTAAAATCAATTTATCTCAGAAAGTAAATTTTGATGTTCGATGTACCTTTTCTGAGAAACTACTGTTCACAGGCACAAATAAATTTTTTATGATATATTTCATGATACTTTTAATGATGGCTAATATATACTAAATTGAGAGTTTTGTAAAAAAAACTCAAAAATTCATTTTTTACAAATTCTTTTATGTGAAAATGGGTCAAATTTCACTATGTTTGATAAAATATTTTATAATTTATGAAAAAATTCAAAATTAGTTAAAAATTCATTTTAGTATAATGAGAAATGTATACTTTAATTGTGTGAAAAATTTCAAGCATGTACATATAACAGATTTTGAGAAAAGATGCATCGAAAAGAGCCAATTTAACATTGTCAGTATATATTAGAGAGAGGATTCCAACTCCCCTTAACTTGAGTTTACATATCACTTTAAATTCTCGACTCTGTTCTATTTAGACTATTTTAAAGAAAACTAGAAATGATTGTATTTGAAAGCTCCTAAAGTTCTCGGAGTATATCAGAAATCTTAATTAAATATTTTCTAGTAAAGTTTGCATATAGACTTATAGAATCAGGTTTTAAAGTATTTTGTTCTTTAATTAAACAAATACTCATTGTTTCTTCCAGAAATTTAAGTATGACAGCATTGATTCTATTTCCAAATACGTCGCTATGGGATAAAGTTTAATGTTTAAATTTTCGAGTTGAGTTTCAAACGGTGAAGTATTTCACCACTCAATTCGTTAAACATAGCTATTGCCTCTTTTAAATATCGTGGGATATTCAAACTAATGAGAAGAATTCTTAAAATAAGAGCATTTGATTACATTTATAATTTAATAAGGGTAAAATTAAGATATTTGATATATCATTCAAGAAATTTATTTTAAAATAAAAGGTAGTCCTATACTTATTCTTTTGATAGGTACACATTTAACAAACCTAATTAATTTGGATTTTAAAGGAAACCACATTTGATTAAGAGACCATATTTGATCATTGATCATAACAGGAAACTAACAGCGAGTGATAACGATCATTCGGTTGTGATACCGCCCCCCTTTGGTGAGCGTATCTTTGATTGTCAGCGTGAGCTAGAGGTGTAGGATTTGCAAAAGGAATAGACATTTTTAATTCTTAATATGACTTTATTAAAAATAGAACTTAAATGTATAACAATTTAGATAAATTTAATTAAGAGAGAATCTATAATGAACAAACACACAATGATAGTTAAATCGAATCGCGTAATTTAGACCACTTTCTCTAAGTTATAATTATTTTATCCGCCTACTCTCACTTCTAATAATATTATAAGTCCTAATATCAAATAATCAGTCCTACCTTAATCCAAACTTAGATTCAATCTTTATGTGGAAACGTCTGGGCGCGCGTGCAATGGTATGCACCTTGTATTAATGGTTAGTTTTCCACGTAACTTCACGATTGGCTGTCAATTCACAATATTCTGTATCATGCATACCATTCCCCAAATTTGCCATCTCACTTACTGAAACTTCCGTTATTTAAAAGCTATCTTATTTGCATTTCTTTTTCACATTTCGCTTCTTGGGTTTTGGTTGGAAAAGAGTTGCCATTAATCTTGGCCACCAAAGAACCCAGAGGTTATGTTAAAGAAAAGACACGTGAGCCCGTCACACGGTTTCAAGTCGAAAATGATGAGTCTTAGTCCTAATACACCCAATAAAATGTAATGAGGGCTTTGGAAAAAGAGATATGACTGAAAATTCCCCATACTCACTGTTATTTACAATATTACAGACAAGGTTTTGGAGAATAAGACATCTACTATATATATATATATATATATATATATATATATATATATA
>BMAV01006727.1:94784-113238 GCA_019973955.1 Trichonephila inaurata madagascariensis
CTATATATATATATATATATATATATATATATATTTATACCTCTATCTTATAATGGATTTAGATATTCCTATCCATTATATACTTTCAATAGGTTTTTGCTAAGTATTATTTACATAAAGGGTGAAGGTTGACTGGCCAAAAAACCTGTTCAACCCCACTTTTATATAAATTATAAACTTGGAAAGGAGGTTGCCAGCTCAGATATCGACACCGTCACTTGACCATGATTCAATATTACTAAAGTTTTCAATAGCAAAAGATATTTCTAATAAAATTTAATATTTTTTCTATTGCTTCCTTTCCCTATGTTTAAAAAAAAGGGAGAGAGGGGGTTAGACTGAATCATCTCCCTTCCGATGCTGGTTCATATTTTTAAAATTCAATTACAAATTAAGAGGAAAGATTTTAACCAGGAAGTGGCGGCGTCGACTAAAGAAATTAATTAAAAAACATGCTTTTTCAATGTTTCCCAACTCCTTTTTTTTGCCTTTGTGTTTGTACGGAGCATTTGTAATCTTTATTTCTATCATTTTTTATGTACTTGCTAGAATTCTCGAAATTTTTTCCTTTTATTA
This sequence comes from Trichonephila inaurata madagascariensis, assembly GCA_019973955.1. Classification (NCBI taxonomy): domain Eukaryota; kingdom Metazoa; phylum Arthropoda; class Arachnida; order Araneae; family Nephilidae; genus Trichonephila; species Trichonephila inaurata. Next base: position 95,361 of record BMAV01006727.1, read on the forward strand.
ATTTCATCCTTGTATATTTGTATTATATAACTACTTCTGTACATCATACATTTACCTTTAATTTGTATTTTGTAAATTTATAGTGTACTGTAAAGATATAAATCGATATTTTGTTCAGTAATGACTGAACGCGGGGAGGTGGTTGTGCGTGTTTCCCAAGGGACCCGTTTGTAGTTCTATACACCCTTTGGGTGAGCTCGGTTCACTTGGGAATTCTGCCAATGGCCCTTTTTTTGCTTTATAAGGCGACGTAAATAAGTACTCCCTCACTTGAGATTTATTGTAAAAAACGCACTTTCCTTCAATACTCTAATTAATTGAGGAAAGTTTTGAGAACGTTCGAATAAATGTGTTAATTTGATTCTTAAAGGGAAAAAAAACACACCAAATTATTCCAATGTGAGCACATTCTGCACAAATCAGATTTTAAGAGGAGAAATAAAATAATTACCATCGCGCATTCATTTCATTGCACTCCAGAATTCACTGATATAAAACTTAATTGGTACTCATTCAGGGAAAGCATCGAATAGCAACCAGAAATCTTCCAAAATATTTTTTATTTACTCATTTGTTCTCGAATCGATTTCTAAACGGCGTTCATTTGTGTGCAAACGTATTCGAAATCACGAAGTTTACGTTTGTAAATAAATGTTAGAGAACAATAACTCTTGCCAATTCTAATAAAGAGTAATGTGTGAGGAAAACGTGTTTCGCGTTGAGTTGAACAATTTTCTCAGAAGTCGGTATGAGATCTTTTTCTATCGCCAATCCATTTATGTAAATGAAAAGCTGAAGTAATTAAACAATGGAGGATGGTGAATATAAAACAGAAAAGGGAAAATTGAGCTATCTTTCGTGTTCCATATGATGTGTAAGAGGGATTTCTAAGTAAAATTAAATAAAACCATCGCTATCTTTCTTGTTCGTCATTTTCCCCCAGAGGGAAATAAATGTTAGAAGATAGGGATGAAAGATTTATCATTTAAAATTCAAATGAAACTGTAGTACGGGCTATTTAAGTAAATGATTAGTATATTGTGCTGGTTTTAAAAGCACTGACTGGATTCGTTTCACCATCGAAATAAAGAATCGCGACCTTTTATTATGTGACAGTCTCTTTTAAGAATAGTTTTTGGTAATTGAAATGATCTTTTAAGAAAGTTTTAAAAAAAGGCTGATTTCTGTTTTCTGTAAATTATAAATTTAAAGTATCCGACAGCGTTGAAAATGTGTTTTTTAGGTGTTAGATGTTAGGATCATAAGGGAAAAAAGGAATATAAGTACTGTGGAAGAAGAAATAATATATATATGAAGCTGAAAAATTTTTTAAGAGTTGTTTTTCTAATACAGTAATTCTCAGTTGTTTTTTTCTGCTGCGGAACACTTTCAACAATTTGAAATTTGGCGGTACACTAACAATAAAATAAGTTTAAAAGAATTTTACTTATGTATAAAACCCTATGTAAAATAATTCAAGATAATAATTTCTAATGTAAAATAAAATAACATGTACAGCAAAGACAACAAAATATTTATTAAGTAATTACAGTCGGATCTTTATATAACGAAGTCGCTAAATCCGGAAAAAAAGTCCGTTATATGGAAAATTCGTTATGCAGAGGTTCATCTTTCAATTTTCCTTATAAACCAAACAGTACATATCAAGGAAAGAGTAATTATTCATACCCTTTTGTAAATTAATATACATTTATTTTATATATCTATCAAAAAAAAAAAAAGAAGAAAGGAAGAAACATTGTTAGGAAAATTTCCTGATACCTTTACCCACTTCCTGAAGAATTAAATGCATTTCTTTGATGCTCAAGCCTTTACACTTTTGAAATTTCGACCTACAAGAAACGAAGCTACCAGTATGACTGATCAACACTTCAAATGAACGGAGATAAGTTCAAGAGGACACGGAGACATAAGACAAACCCACTAAGTGTGAAAGGGGATATAGAAGATGTTTACAGAGATCTGGGCAATGAAGATTAAAGCTTGCACTTCTTGGATGAAACTTTCAGAATTTTGTTGCTCTCGGCGAGTTAGGCATCTAATGAAACTTCAAGATTTATGACCACCATAAAGTGTGTTAAAAGAGAGAAAAACTTGAAATGTTCAGAAATACTTTAAAAATAGGGAGCAAAAAATTGAATCATAGAAGAAAAAGTTCGTTATATAGAAAAGGCACTTCGCTATTGGGAGGTTATTTTACGAAGAAAATCGTGAAATGGTTCTTGGTTCCAGGAAAAGGTTCGCTATGTACAAAAATTCGCAAAATAGAGGTTCAACTGTAGTTACAAATTAATTATAAGAACACATTTAATGCGAAATTTAAGTTTAATGATTTTTGATTATTTCGTTTATATTGGATCGTAAAAATGAAAATGCCACTCTCATTTCATCACATTTAAAAGATTCGATCTTTTTTTTTTTTTTTTCCTTTCATTTTTACATGTGTTAATTCCGAAATTCCGACATCACACTAGTAAGTTGGGGAGATTTCACAAACGATATTTTAAAAGATATTTTGTGGTTAATGGGATATTTGAATCTAATTTTAATCCAAAATGAAGTAATTGACTCTTCCGAAAGTTTTGAAATTAAATCTCGATTATTACTGAGCGAAATTAGTTCTTTTTACAAGCTTTTATTTAACTTACAATGTAATTTGTTTGGATGGAATCTTGCAACTCAATTTTGAAGCTGATGTTTTCAACCGATTGAGCTGAAATTCTGTATACACGTTTAGTTTGGATGACAATGCATGTTTTGACCATATATGTTCTGGTATTCTTTTATTAGTTAAAAAGATATTAATTAAAAACCTTAAAACGCATAATTTTTTCATCTGTTGGCTTTTTATTCTGCCGAGCACTTTATCGGATTGAGCTTAAACAAGTTACGATTTTTTGACGTTTTTAAAAAAGCCATGTAATTCCTTCTATCAAACTCAGACAAAAATTAATTACATAATCGGAAAGACCATTTATTTCAACACGATACGGAATAATTTTTTTTTTACAAAATAATGATATTTTCTATTTTTTACGATTTTTTTCTAAAATGAGTCAAAATCGATGCGTTTCATGAAAATAATTTCTAAATTATTCCGTATAGAATTTTTTTTTCGTATTAATAAATCGATATTCTGCACTAAAAAAGTTCAGACTCTTTTCTCTAATTAGAATCAATAATTTAAAAAATAAAATGCCGAAAATTTTTTCTTACGTTTTTCACAAAAAACGCTCAAATTTTTAATCAAACATATTATAAATTCGTCATTTTAAAGATAATCGAACGAAACTTTGTTTTCGTTTGTAGAATAGTATTATCCACATTTTGTACGAAGATTGAAAAACTCGTTTTAAGTTACGGATTTAAAAATTTTTTTGGAGGCTTTTCATTTTTAATATAGTATTGTAATAAAAGCAAAAAAAAAAAAAATAAATAAATAATAATAATAATATTTTGATTAATTTAACTTTTTCTAATGTTGTCTTGGTCTTACAGTGTTTTGGTTACAGTGTCCCACCCCCCATTATCCTCTTGTTGAGGCCCGAGTGAAATATTTATCATATGTATGTGGCCTGGCGGGAAAAAAAGTTGAGTATCCCTGAGCTAGACTATTGAAAATTAACCGGCGAACGACCTTGCAACAATGATGCGTTGAATGAGATGAACAGACTGAGAAAACTGAGCAGCGATAACTAAAAAGTAAAAAATAAATTAAAAGTAAAAAAAAAAGTTTCTTAAAAACAAGCTTTTATTTAGATGCGCTAAAAAGTATAAAAAAAATTTCTTTCAAAAATCTTTTTACTATCAACTTATAACGTCATTACACAATTTATGATATAAAAGCTTGTCGCGAGATTTTCTGTTTGCCGTAGATAAACAAGTAAATTAAATAACATGTTCTAACTGATTTTAATTTTTAAAATTTTCAAACTAAGTAAATACGAGTACTTAAATCTCGCGACGAGCTTTTATATCATAAATTGTGTAATGACGTTATAAGTTGATAGTAAAAAGATTTTTGAAAGAAATTTTTTTTATACTTTTTAGCGCATCTAAATAAAAGCTTGTTTTTAAGAAACTTTTTTCTTTTACTTTTAATTTATTTCCTATTCATTCAAAGTTAATTTATCCATTTGGTGGCACACAAAAGTACCGCGTCACAGTATCTGCTAATTACGTTCTAATATAGTTAATTTATTTATAAAAATATTTTTTAAATGATTTATGAGTAGGAGCTTTTTTTCTTTATACATGCATTTTCCTAATAACTAAATAATTTTTCTTCTAAAACCAGATGTCAGATATTTTGGTCTGTTAAAAATAAAGTACAATCACACATACTTGGAGAACATTTTCCTATGTGCAAAAAATATTGGGCTTTTTTTTTCTCCATAGCATACCTTTCTAAGTGCCTTGCCTTGTATGCAAGTGTCATAGCTTATTACATAGCTTTTTCTTCCCACAAAGGCTATTGGCAACGGACCTCGTAATTTTGCACAGTGGTTAAGTGACGAGAACAACACCTGAAATGTCACCCCCTCTCCTAACATGTGACACAAATGGAGAGGACTTTGAGCCTCGACAGATTTTTCTTGCATCAGCTCCACTACACGGCGAGTCTTCGATGGCACTAGGCTCGAACTCTCGACTCTCCGTCCACAACTTCGCGTCCGTGACCACGAGGCTACCGTGGACACAGGTTTATGTGGAAGAATTCTGTATAGTAGCAGTATTTACATGCGATTGCTTCCAATAATAGAGCGAATGAATGAAGACGGAATATTAACGTCGCTCTGTTCTGCTACTCGAGGGCTTTTGGCGACGGACTTCGTAATTTTGAACCATGGCCAAGTGACGAGGATGACACCTGAGTTGACACCCTCATTTCCTAACTACCAGACCAACATAAGGACGTTTGAGCTCCTGGAAGAATTAACGTGCATTGCTCCCCTACACAGTTGGTCTTCAGCGGTAATAGGCTCGAACTCATGATACGCCGTCCACGAGTCCATTGCCTTGATCACAAGGCTACCGATGCCCCAATAATAGCGAAAAACTCCCAGGTAGAAAATACATTTCAATTTTCTTTATCGCATATTTTTGCGAAGCAAGTTCGGAAATAAATATAGAAATTTTACAAATAGAGCTGATGGAAAAGACCAAGAAGGAAACCTGTTCCATCGGGAGCCATGTAAACGTGTGGGCGAAGGTAAAGAACTTTTTTTTGATAAAGCATTACATAAGGCTGCCCAAAGCCTATAAAGAACTGCATATAAGCCGCAAAATTATAAATTTGCTTTTGAATTATTTATCTACATAAAAACAATGCAAGAACTGTGTTAAATATAATTATCATTATTCTAATTTTGTGTTGAATTCCGCAACAAATTTAGAAATCATGAAAAACAATTCACACAGTCGAACCTCCATATAACGAACCTCTATATTGCGAATTTTTCTGTACAGCGAACTTTTTCCTGGAACCAAGAACATTTCAAGATTTTCTTCGTAAAATAGGCTCCCAATAGCGAAGTGAATTTTCTATTTTACGAATTTTTTTCTCTTGAGATTCAATTTTTTTTCTCCCTATTTTAAAATTATTTCTGGCAATTTCAAGTTATTCTCTCTTTTAACACATTTTATGGTAGGCATAAATCTTTAACTGGTTTTATTTGGTGCCTAACTCACCGAGAGAGCAATAGAATTCTGGGTATTTCATCCAAGAAGTGAAAAATTTAACCCCTCATTATCCAGTTCACAGGAAACATCTTCGATATCCCCTTTTACCCTCAGTGGAGACTCTTGTCCTCTGTATTGTTGATCAGTCATACTGGTAACTTCATTTCTCGTGGCTCAAAAATGTCAAAACGCGTAAGTGCTTAAGAATCAAAGAAAACATTTAATTCTTCAGGAAGTGGATAAAGGCGTCAAGAAATTTTTCTTGCAGTTTTTCTTTTTTTCTTTCTTTCTTTCTTTTTTTTTTTGATAGGTAAGATAGATAAAATAAATATTAATTACTTTACAAAAAAGGTGTGATTAATTACTTTTTTTAATATATAGTGCTTATGAATTTAAAACTTCTTTTATGGGGTTTATAAAGAAAATTAAAAGATGAACCTCTATATAGCGAATTATCCGTATAATGAACTTTTCTTTCGGGATTTAGTGACTTCGTTATATAGAGGTCCAACTGTATTAAATTTCAACTGCATCTATCTCTTCTTTTTTTCATTGTGACTTTCTCAGTAGAATATTTTGCTCTAAGAAATACATCAAGGATTAAAAAAAGAGAAATATTGATAAAAATTATTAAATGCTAGAAATAATCTTATGAATACAAGGAAAAAAGAAGTAGAAACTAATTAAATTATTCGAAAAACCAAGAAGAGTATTTGTTTCTTTTTTTTCTCTCCTTTCTCGATTGAGCGGGGTAAAATAAAAGGAGAATTGGAAATTGCTTTTTAGTCGAGCTTAAATGAGATAAAAGATAAATCCATTTTGTGGTTTGAGGTATAATAATCTCTTTTAGGAAGTGTGCAGTGTGAATTTTTAGAAAAAAAATTACATTCACACACACAAAACTTATTTTTTTTTTGGTATCACAACTTATCACAAACATAGTTTTCTAAAAAAATTCATTCTTCGAATTCTTTTAATACCATTCTTGTTAATTAGGTGCACTTGCTATATGTATTTCTTTTTCCTTTGGAATACTTTGTTTGTTACATATATCTGTAATACAGTGGCGTAACGGAGAATATTAGGCACCCCCCCCTAAAGAATCAAGTTTTGTCTTTAATATTTTATAAGTGGGTTAAATACGTAATTGGCTTTAGTCTGCCCAGAATCTTGCCCCCCCCCATGGAATGCAGAAGTTATGGGGGAGTACGTTACGCCACTGCTTTAATATGTATTTTGCTAAACATTTTGAGTGCGCCTCTCTCTGTTTGCTCTGAATTTTGCTGTTATTTGAATCTCTGAATTTATCCTGTAAAAAATTCGTAATTTATTCGTAAAGCAAAAATATTTAAAAGACAATACTTCAAAATTGTCGCCAATCCGATTCAGTGGTTACTGACGCAGACTGCGGTACCGTAGAGTCTGAGTTTGAATCCCGGATAAGACATGGATGTACTTCTGCTGTAATCCTTCTCTTCTTTATGTGTGCTTCACGCTTACTTCTATGTAAGCCCCCCATGTAATATTTTGTGGTGCACGGGGATATAAATGTCCTTAATAAAAAAAAATATTTCAAAATCTATTTATCTCAAAATTCTCAAATTATGTCCAAAGACTGTCAGATACCGTGGAATGTGTAAAGTGAAAGGATAAACTTGGTTAAACTTGGTTTAATAACCACGATACTGAATTACGAAATTTCTTTTTCTTTATTTCCAAACATATGTATTATAAGGAATATTTATTAATTTCTATGATTTTTTTTAAATATCATAATAATCATCATTTTATTTAGGCTTATATCTTCATATAAGCCATACGTTTTTAAATCTTTGATATATAAGTCCAAGCTTTAAGTTGCAGATTGTATATAAAATTATTTTTAAAGAGCTCTTGACTCTTGGTTTAAAAAGTGACAAGGACCAGAATTTCCAAAAAGAAATTTTTGTCTATTACGTTCCCGTAACAACCCCCTTCTCCCACCTCGGATTAGATTTTCGCAAAATCTATATTTAGCAAATATCTACTCAACAAAAGAAGTATGCTTACTTAACTTTAAGTCGTCTTAGTTAACTTCAAGTCAGTGTAACAAGTCAATAGAGTTGAAAAAAGTAGTATTTCGTATATCTATGAATTCCCCACAAACCCCATTGAGATTTGATTTTTTCAAAACCTGTTTTTAGAGGATCTCTTTTCAACAAAAGAGATATGACACCCTAAAGTCATGTTTATAGGTCTAATAGTTCCTTAGAACTCGTGATGAGTAAGTGAATGAGTAAGTAAGTCACTTTTATGCTGTATACAATGAGATAGATATAAATTTGAAATTAACAAGTAGAGTAAAGTTTGTGTACTTAACCCGCGATCACTCGCGTGGGGTGTTCTGTACACCCCAGCAACAAGAAAAGCCTCCAAGGATACTAAACAGAATGCGCAGAACCGAGATTTTTTTCTGTAGCTGCACATTTTAGGTCATTGAACCTTCAGGCCTGATGTAATCAATCTCGCCAGGACGATTGGAATGTAACGACCTTCAAAAGTTTATCTGGGGTGCTGAGAACAGACCGCGAGTGATTGAGTTATATTTTCGTACTCGAATTATCTAAAATAGAGTACGTTTTACTCTTTCCGTTTATATATATTTTTTTCAAATATATTAATATGCATGCATATTTTATTTAAAATTTCAATAATTGTAGCATAAAAATAATATAAGTCAGTAAAATAATTGTAAAATTTAACTTTTTTTAAAATTTTTCAAAACATTTTCCAGAAATTATAACAAAAATCCATGGGAAAGGGAGAAACTGCGATTTCGTCGTCTATAAGATATTGTATCAACAGATTGTCAAGATGAACAAAGTGAATTCGATGACTGTGTAATTTCAGAACCACAAACTTGGAGAGTTGAAACTTGAAATTTTAAATTTTTATAATACGGGCGTTTTTTATATCACTGATGAAATGTGCTGTATTTATGATGTATCACGAATATGTTACCATTGGCCACTGCGAATATTTTATCATCTACTTAATACTGAAGGAATTAATGCTTCCATTGCTAATCATTCAGTTTTTCCTGAAAAGAAAATGAGACGTTCAAGATTATTAGAGAAGATTAGAATGGATCGTGTGCAGCCACAGCGGAATATGAGATCGGAACTCCTAAACCTTAACAAAATATTCAAAAGAAGCTTTACTGACACAGAAGGTATTAAAAAAAGCATTAATCCACCAAAAAAGAAACGTTCCACTGTTTGTCTACGGGTAAAAGATGTAAAAATTACTTTTCTTCGTCTTCAATGTAAGAAAATATGTGCTTAAAGCATATGAATACAGTCTGCTCTAAATATTTGGAAAATGATTAAAATTTTATTTTTCTACTTTTTACTATCATTATAATTAATTATAAAGGTAAATTATTACTGGTATATACGTTTAACGTGTGGTTTATATATATATATAAAATTGTGCACTTTAAAATGAAAATTTTGTAGGTTTACTTTAAATTAATGTTAGTCTCATTTGTATGCAGTAAATTTAATAATTTTATTTGTATAATACAAAAAACATATTGTGCTTCATAAATATACATCATAATTAACTTAAAAAAATTTTCATATTTAAATACACGTGTTAAAAGTTTGGGGTGTTCTCTACACCCCGCGAGTAACGACGGTAGCAAAAACAGGCTCGAGTGACCGCGGGTTAAATAAAATCTTAGCATTCTCCAGCCCCTATTAAAGTCCCAAAATAATTTGTTTCTTACTCAAACGAAAAGTTCTTTTGATAATCTTAATCCAGGCAAAAACTTTAAATTTTACATAATTAATTTGTGTGTGAATTAGTTATAGTTATCTGTATAAGGGAATTCTAACTTACATGAATTAAATTTTCATTGTTAACATTTGGCTGTTATTAACGAATACTAGCTGGTATACCCGTTTTTTGCACGGGAGAATTAAAAAATTAAACAATATAGATTGAAGGATATATATATAGAGAAGTTTTTTTAATAAGTTAATTTTACGTGAATTGCAAATTAACCCTCCAAGCGGTCTGCACGTAAAATTCCGCCGTTTCAGAGATGCTTTTTCTGCCTTCAAGAAAGATTCGCAAAAGCGGCCGAGCCGCATTCTTAGAAATACGGCTCAACCGCTTTTGAGAACCCTACCTGAAAGTAAAAAAATATGTGCGGTGCATTTTTGAAGCATCTCCAAAATGGCAAGACTAAGTGCAGACCGCTTAGAGGGTTAAAGAAAAAAAAAGCTTTTTGCATATCTCAATTGAGCAAAAACTCCTCATTTCTTAAATTTTAAGTCTGTAGATCTATAGCTGCTAAAAAGAATTTTTTTTTATTTATAACGCCCCGTAACTTTCTTGTGGGTCGTATTTTGAAAACACCTTCCTAAGCTGATCTCTGCTCAGCAAAATTAACACATTATTACACATTTTGTGCAATAAACGATTAAAGTAGTGTAAATATAATTTATATTTGGATATGTAATACATTAATATTGATTTCTGCTGTATTTATTTTATGTCAACTTTGTAATATTCGCCAAAAAAAACGCCGTTCCTTACATTATAATGACGGTTCAATAGAAACATAGCGAAATATTGGTGATAGAGCTAAGTTGTGTGTGATATCATTTTTGGCGACCCTATGGGCTACTTGGCGATTGATTGAACTGTGCAGAAGTTTATTTGCTGTAGAGCCACCTGGTGGAGAGCTGGAACAAAGAGGGGCACAAGAACCTTCTCCACAAAGAAATACATATACATGGCGATTTTCATAGTGATTGGTTGAACGGTGTTGGAGAGTAATGCGATTTCATATATACAAGCATTCATTTTTATATATACAGATGTAGTAAATATTCATATTTCACATTTAGTTGCCTTTATGTTTACTTCATAGCTCTTAAAAATAATATTTTGAGACTAAAAAATGTTGATATTACTTTGATTATGGTTGTATTTGGTTGGTTAAGTGATCGAAATGTTCAGTATTATTTTTTTTTAATTTATTTTTAAATAAATCTTTAAACATCCTCTTTTGGAAGAAATCTTGATGTATAAAACTTTTTCCTGATATAATTGTTATTTTTCAAAATGTTCATCTTTCAGTGGAATTTTATTTCTTTCCAAATGTGATTATTTTATCGACACACAGCTGAGCCTGAATTCATGACAGTCACATGTTAAATGCAATTACGTGTTCTTCAATTAATTCAAAACACTGGCATTACACTGATACTTACTGCTCTACTTGTGAAATTTAAATAAAATTTCACATTTAATCGTTTAATACTTGTGTGTGTGGGGGGGGGGGCCAAAGATGTTTAAATATTCAAATTCCGTTCAAAAAGTTTTTTTAAAAAAAATAATTATTACTTACATACTAAGGGATTCATTAAGAAGTTTACACATTCCAGATGTTGTAAAACAGCAAAAATCAAAGGCAAACACTACCTCAGCGAACCGTAAGATGTTTGCACTCTTAAAGTTTGTGCCTCACACCTGACGGAAATGACGTAGGCAATAGCATGCACATCATGTGACTATTCAGTCAAAATGGCTGTGTTTGCCGTAGAAAAAGCTTTTTGTATTCTTGAATTTCGCAAAATGTTACGACAGCCCCTTTTTTAGATATGTTAACTCTTTGGTTGACGCTACAGATGCAGTACAACATTGACAAATTCTTTCTACGAGTGCTTTCGTTCAATTTCGTACGAGAATGTAATGCTCCACTTTTAACTTTAACGAAATTTCCTAATTGTTGAGTAATCATCTATATAAATATACGAATGTGACCATGTGGAAGTAGAGAAAATTGTTTCTTTATTTCTTTGAACATTTTTTAAATATTTTTACCTAGATTTTATTCCTTGTTTATTTTGTATGACATTTCGTCAGTTGTCTCGAAAACTTTAAAGCCCTGTAGTTGTTTGACAAGAAGTAACAAACTATTTTAATTTCGAAGATGAAAATCTACATTTCAGGAATTCGAACCACCCTTAAACACACATATATCACCATTTCACCTCTCTTAACTACTTCGCTACCGCACAATCAAAAAGGAAAGATATACAGAATGATGTGTCGCCCGCAGAATCTGGTAAAATATCAAATTTCGAAGCAACATCAAGATTAGTAAGTTCATATTCCATGTACGGTAACACGTGTGAGTTTGCCATTTGTGGTTGTTGATAGTTAAACATTATATTAGTAATTTGGCCGAAGTAAATGTCTCTACATTTCAAGAAGAGTTATCTTGCACAGAATGTAGAAAGAGATATAGAAATACAGAAAGGCGGTTCGTTGCTATTCGATCTGTGGAATCGTGTTATACGTGTATCAGATGTGGGGAGGCATTTCACAGTGGATTTGAAACGAAAATGAATTCAAACGATGCTCCATTTTATCGTTGTGATGATAATGGCATAACATTCGGAAAATCAACTGAGTTGCTGAGTCATTCCTAAGACCATTCATCTCATTGGCCACACAGATGCTCGTATTTCCAGAAAGGCTTCGCTCTAGAATGCCGCTTGAAACAGCGCATTAAAGTTAAACGAGGTCTCTGCGTTAACTGTTTTGAGACTTTTATGGGGAAAATGTGCTATCAATTGTGGTGTGATCATAAATATCAATTGAAATGCGAAAAGTGTTCCGACGGATCCCTCCAGATAGAATATGTGTGACTTTGAACTGTACTTACTAAAGGAGCTCCTTTTAAAAATTAACCCTGAATATATATATGAGTCTCTTAAATATTTTTTAAGTCACCATGACTGATTTTATGAAAACAACTCTTTTACAAATAAAGAATATTGCAGAGTAATTTCATTTGAATCCTTTCATTTTGTTTTTTATTAACTTGTGGAAAATATACATCAAGTTTTGTACAATGAGGGTACCACGATGGTGATTAAACTTGTGTTTAACAATCACATGGATTCAAGACTGAGTTTAAACCTTTTAATGACAAACTTTTGCATCTTTTTCACTGGTGTTTATTTGAAAGCTTCTAATATCTTCCACCAAAATAAATAAAATATTTATTTCAACAATATACTTTTTGTATTTGTAACTGATTCTATTCGTGTTCTTATGTAGACGCTTTTTATGTTTTTAACTGCATGTTGATCGTAAATTCACATTATACTTATTAATAATCAAATAAAGCAATTGTCGCATAATCTGATTCAATTTATTTGTAATTTTTATGCCATATTGTTGAAATATATGTTTACATTTTAACACTGAAACCTACTGATTGATTCCTATTGTTCTGATAGTTAACTTTTTTTTTTATATATAAATAGATAATGGTACTAATTTGATATCGGATTGCTACGCGCCAAGTTGTAGTTTATGTTCGCCTAGATGGGCGATAACATTACAATATGGTTACTTTGATATTTTTTTCATTTGGTATGGTTGCCATGGGGATGACGTATATTATAGAAATTTTTTATTATATATATATGATTTCTTTTTATTCACGGTAACCTTTTAAATTCCCGAAATTTTAATCAGATTTCTTTTAAAATTTTACCATTTGCATTGCATTTCTTCTTCGCTCTACTGATTCAGTCTAATGTTCTATTCTGTGATATTTTCGAATATAGATATTTCTAATACCATTGCTGAGTACCAGGTTTTTTCAAAAGAATATTGAGGTTGTGCTTTTAATTATTACGAACCAAATTCCCACTTTTAGTCCAGTTTGTTTTCTAAAAGTTATTGCTTTTTCCCTCTCTTTTTTATTGAAGATTTCACTGAACCAAAAATTCATAGCATTCCTCAATCAATAGTTATTATTTTTTCCTGGTGGTAATTATTTTTCGGTTTGAAATTTTACTTCCTTTTTATATTTCATCTTTTGAAACAGTGCATTTTCATATGTTACTTATTTTTACTTCCTTCTCAAGTATTTCTATGTTCCTCATACTTCACTTTTTTTAAAAAGGTATTCATCTTTTTTGATGCCGTTCTCCACAAAAAAGTAGGTAAATATCTAATTATTTCATTCGTTATATTTCATTTATAAACTCTAGGCCATTTCAACATTTCAAAAACTTTTGACAAAGAAAAGCAGTTCTTTAAAATTATTTTCCAGACGGTTTGCTACAGCTAGGCCGCCATCTTGGATTCTACATCACACGACCACAAGTACAGCTTGACGCGTAGAGCTCCGATACCAAATTAGTTCCTCGATTGTATTTATTTTTTTCTTTTAAATGAAATACAATAATTCTTTTCGCAGAATTTCTGGTTTTTATTTTGACATTATGCTTAATTTAAGTATGTGTTTTTAAAAAGTGTGACTACTTCAGAGCCCTATATAACTAAACGATTTACTTTATCTCTAAAATGCCTTATCAGCTTTGGGTACAAATATCATGTAAGCAAATGGTAAAATGATAAGCAGCCCGATAATCCTTTCTTAGTTGAGCTACAAATCATAAGCCATAAAACAATTGTAAGATTTTTAATATCATTCTATTAAATCAGACTTACACTCGAAGCATTTGTATCTCAGTTTGAAGTTGGTAGGTTTTCACGATTACATCTAGGATTATCTGGTGATTTGCGATATACGAGGGCTGTAACTAAGTAATGCCAACACCTGTATAAATAAATTTTTAATGAACTCTCTTTTAATAGTACAATTTCATTACATTCCTTCAATATTCTATAACAAGCAAAGCTTATAAACTTTTGACAAATGCCAGGAGCTGTTGGAAACCATTGACATGGTGTTGATTGTGGATGTCAGCGACAGAGAGCTCGACTGCGTGGCGTATTGATGAAAAATCATGAAATCTGTCGCCTCGGAGAGGTTTCTTTAACTTCGGAAACAGTTCGAAATCAAAAGGATTCAGATCAGGGGAGTAAAGAGGATATTTTTAGATTTCCCACTGCTACCGTCGCAATAGAAGAGTGACATTGTTTACTATATGAGAACGAGTGTTGTCATACATCAAGATATGGAGATAGTTTTGCTAAGAAAGTGGACGTTTTCGCCATAGAGCCGGACGCAAATGGTGCTGTAGAAATCGAAAATAGTATTCTGCTTTTACAATTTGTCCTGCAAGCGCAGCATGAGTCAGAATCACACCCTCCCAATCGTATGCCACAATCAACATGACCCTCATCGACTAGGTTTCTATCAAAATTTCTGTGGACGCGAAGAACCTAGGCGATGCCATTCATTTGACTGACGGCTAATTTCAACCCGAACGAAAAACTTTAACCCACCGTGCAACCATCCAACACTGTAATGCATTTTTGCCGCAAGCTTCCAGTAATTCTTCATAACATTCTGTTGCATTTTTCTAACTGGCAACCTTGATTCTANGGTTTCTATCAAAATTTCTGTGGACGCGAAGAACCTAGGCGATGCCATTCATTTGACTGACGGCTAATTTCAACCCGAACGAAAAACTTTAACCCACCGTGCAACCATCCAACACTGTAATGCATTTTTGCCGCAAGCTTCCAGTAATCCTTCATAACATTCTGTTGCATTTTTCTAACTGGCAACCTTGATTCTAAGCCATAGCGGCTGATCACATTTTGAAAATATGCTTTAAAGAGATGGAAATGAAAATTTTCACTTAAACTCACCACAGCAACAACCCTTCTAACTAGATCAACTGTTTTTTGCATTCTATATGTGTACACCAGCGCCAACTCAACCTATTCTATTTGCGCATGCCCGCTGTTCTGCGAGTTTCTAAATTAAGTTGCCAGTACTTAATTTATAGCCGTCGTATTTACGCTAGTTGTAACGGCTCTCTTTTTTCCTTTATGCTATCCCTTTTAGCTCAACACACAGCACACTACCTTGTGTGAGCTCGTTTTGTTGGTGGGAAAAAATGACGTTCCATTAGTCGTAGAATTCCAGATATTTTTCTACCGAGTTTTTTTATATTTGTATCGCTATGATAGCTGTATATGTAAGTCTTTCTGCTAACTTGCTTCTGAATTCTAAATTTGTTTTACCTGAAATTTTTATACAACACATATCGTCGGCCTAGTTATCAGACTGCGTAACTCCACCGGTGTTACTGATTTGATATAGGAGTGCAACGCGCCAAGCGCTTTTTGGCACGATTCCTTAATCCTTTTGTTTTGTCTACGCCATGCCTCAAAGTGCACTCCGCTTTTAATTTATTCCTCGATCAGTGTAATCACTATTTCTTTTATTTCATAATAAAACTAGATTTCGAAGGGAGAGGTGGTGGCAAGATTTTAACATAAAATAAATACAACAGAAAGTAATATTAATGTATTACACTTCCAGATATAAATTATTTACACTACTTTAAGCGTTCATTACACAAAATTTGTAACAATGTGCTACTTTTGCTGAGCAGAGATCCCGCGGGAAAAAAAACCAAAACAAAAAAACTAACACTAATATACGTTATCCCCATGGCAACCCCATTATCGCACGATAAAAATATCAAAGTAAACCATATTGTAATATTATTGCCTGCCTTGGCGAACATAAACAACAACTTTGCGCCTAGCCCTACTGTATCAAATTAGCATCCCAGATGGAGTTACGCAGTCTGATAATTAGATTGACGATATGCGTTTCAAATGTTGATGTCTTGCAAATGAAAGAACACACTTTTTTTTATAATATTTATCTAAATTTATTATAAACTCTCACCTAAATTTACCAAACCACGACGACGAATTGCAGTCAATGCCACGATTGTAGACGGTGATCGCTTATATTCCAAGTTGAAAATTATAACAGCGTAAAATAGATTTTCCTCGAATTATCTCGATTGAGCTCAATTAGGCCAGTTTAGTGCGATCGAGTTAACTCGATCACGCACGTTATAAGAGGTTAAAAACGTACTAAAAAGCCCAAATGAACAATTTCTCAATTTTGGCCACTACCCTAGCGCTTCAGCGCCAAGCAGCAATCTGCTAAAACAAAGAAAAAAAAATTATTTTTACGGAGCACAATGTGTCCCTTGTGAAAATAGAAAACACCACACGCATTCATCAGAAAAGTTTGAAAGAAGAAAAACACCCCAAATATTGCCTTTAGTAACAGAGGGGAAAGATATATAAATAAATTATTTTTCTGAATTAAATTCTCACAAAACTAGATAAGACTGTTACCAAAAAAATATTGAAAATATTTCTTAAAACTTAATAAACAATCTTATCAATGGCTGTGAAATGCAGTAAGCTCTTCTTTATAAAAAAAATCAAAATGCTTTTTTACATGCTGTTTCTAGCTCGATTAATACATAATACATTGAGAGATAACAGAATTATTTTTCGCTTTTCCTCTTGAATTATTTTCATTGCTTGCTCAGGCTAAGCTAACAGAAAATGCTCGAATATACTCCAGAAAAATATGAGATAACGCAGTTAGGATTCTGAAAGAGGATTTTGTTTTTTCATAATCGAAAAATCTGGACCAATTAACTGGTTTTATTTTGATTATATATGTGTACTTTTTATACGCAAACTTTTTCAATTGTTTTTTTAGCAGATTTGTTTATTCTATCTCTGTTACGATATATAAGCCCAAATACTAGTGAATAATAATGGCAGTTATATTCTTGTAAAATAAATCTGTAAATTCCATTTTTTTAAAGCCCGCTTAGTTATAGTTTTTTTTAATAGAATAATGTTAAATGGTTTTCAATTGCAGTAGATTTGCTTCTAACAGAAAACAAATATAATCTACATAAAAAAAATCTGCAATGGCACAAGCTCAATTATCGCAAAAATATTATTAATTGAAATCTGCAGTAACAATTTTGCATAAAACAAATAAAGCAATTGTACTCCAATGTTCATTTTCCTTGTATGAGCTGGAAAGAATCTTCTAGGAGCTTTTCAAACTTCAAGTCCGTCCTATTTGGATGTGGTCATCAAAGGGTTCGTTCTATAGTACCTAGTTTTTCTAAACGCCAATTTTTTCTTTGCATGGGTGGTTTACCTTGTATGAGAATCTAATTTATCAATATTATTTATTCTAATCTAATCTAGTAAGTCTAATCCATCAAGCGACATGAGCTGCTTCGTTTTAAAGAATATTTTTAGTAACGTGAGGCAAAAGCAGCATATACAATACAGAGCAGAGCCTTCATGAAGTAATTTCCAATAAGCAAAATATCCGAGCATG
>BMAV01006727.1:113248-141859 GCA_019973955.1 Trichonephila inaurata madagascariensis
TAGTTTTTCTAAACGCTAATTTTTTCTTTGCATGGGTGGTTTACCTTATATGAATCTAATTTATCAATATTATTTATTCTAATCTAATCTAGTAAGTCTAATCCATCAAGCGACATGCGCTGCTTCGTTTTAAAGAATTTTTTTAGAAACACGAGGCAAAAGCAGCATATACAATAGAGAGCAGAGCCCTCATAAAATAATTTCCAATAAGCAAAATATCCGAGCATGCGCATGCAGTAGTGCACAGTTCAGTAAATTTTTTCTTAGGCGTTATCAAGCAGGAACACTAGTATTAAACGTTCGATTATATTGAAAAACACTGTTATAACCCTCAACTGTTGATTTAAAAAGGACAGGACTTCAACTTCTAAAAGTACAGTGGAATTTTTTTTTCTTTCTCTTAATCCCTCACCCAAAGTGGATTTCTGCAAAATTCAAATTTAGTGGATCTCTACTCAACAAAATAAATATGCTTGCCAAACTTCTTCGCTAAGTCTAATTAGGGGTGGAGCTTCTTTTAGATAAAGATCGATTTTTAAATCAATTCGAATCGTAACCTGATGAATCGATTCACAAAAAAATCGAGGTTAGACCTCGATTTTAGAGGTTAGAGATCAATTTCGAAAAAATCGATTTTTTTTTTCAAGTCTGCATTTACAAAGTAAATATAAGTATGTTTTATGAAAAACAAGAAAATTACCATAATAAACGACCTTTTATCAGTAAAATCAGAGGATTTTTTAGTCCAAGGAACTCGACAATTACAATTATTCAATTCCTAGTATTAGCTCGCACTGTCTATATGTTTATTTACCTTGGTGGAATTTTCAATCGTTAATAAAATACATTTTAAAGCGCTGAATTCAGCTGAAATTTTATATACAGGATCATTTTGGATGACAATACAATAATTTAATTATAATTAATAAAAACTAATGGATTAAAACTAATTATTTAAATAATTACAAATACAGCCACGTTGGCAACTAAGCGACCCTTTTGGCGACTTGTGTCAAAACTTGAAAAGGTTTTTTTCTCACGTGTTAAAGTATTCAGTTGGACTGAAATTAAAAGGACAATACGATACTTAAATGATAATTAAAAAAACTAATTACCGCTTAATGTTGTGATTCTGTCCTATGTATATACATATTTATATTAATTGTAACTATTTAATAAAAAGTAGCTAAAATAAAATTTTTAGTTGTTGATATAAGTAGGAATCGACTTAAAAACTATTTTTTAGTATTACTTGTTTCTATTATCATATCAATTTATCATGTATAAAAAAGAAGACATTTATTTTCTAAATGTGTTTGTTACACTAAAAATTTTAGAAAATAGATAGTGTAACTTATAGCTCCCAATGCTTATTATCTAAACTTTTTAAAAACAACATTCTCTCAAGTCTACTGGGATCCAAGTGGTTCCGCTCATCACTAGCGATGTTACCGGCAATCGAAAAAAAGCACTCACAAGGAACAGAGATGATCTCACGATACTCATATAGATCATGGCTATTGAGTAAACGTGATGATAAATAGAGTTTTTTTGGTTCTTGCCAGTAAAGTATAGGATCATACTTGAGGTGCAAAACTGTCTGCGATAAATAGTGTTTGAAGTTTTCTTTTTTTATGGTTTTTACCAACTTTAAGGTTTCTACCA
This sequence comes from Trichonephila inaurata madagascariensis, assembly GCA_019973955.1. NCBI lineage: Eukaryota > Metazoa > Arthropoda > Arachnida > Araneae > Nephilidae > Trichonephila > Trichonephila inaurata. The sequence continues at coordinate 114,914 of BMAV01006727.1, forward strand.
AAACAGAAAAAAAAATTGAATGTCGATTTTCTAGGATGAAATATTGATTCACTGAATCGATTCAGTGCTACTGCCATCCCTAAGTCTAATAGATTAAAAACGGGAACTTTTTTTTTTACCTATAATCCCCGTAACACCTTTGATAGTATAATTCATATGACCCGTCCTTAGCTGATTTCGACAAAATGAAAGAAACCTGCATATTAAATTTAATTACTGTAGGTTTAGTAGTTTGAAATAACAGAGAGCGGTTTTTCTTTTTGTCTATTCAGCAAAAGAAACACACCAAGTTTCAAGTCTGTAGGTCTAATTGATCAAAAATTGGAATTTTCATTTGTAACGCTCCTTACTCTGCCGTTACTCCCTTTTCTCAAAATTACTTTTGTAGTGTAACTGTACTCCATGAAAGAAACGTGACTACCATAGCTCAAGTCTGAAGGTTTCGTTTTTTTCTTTACGTACGTACGTATAGAACTGAGTAGTATACGCAATGAAACCTCATGAGTTTCTTGTGCGGTCTTCATAAAAGTTAGCACCTGTATTAATCATTACTTGCTTATATAGTTTCAACAGTTTGTAAATCATTGGAATTAAATGAGAAATGGCATGCATGTATGTAAGTTTCAATGACTGCTCGTGAGAATATCCAATGGACTAAATTCATGACAACCACGTGATAAAGGGAAACACGTGTTCTACATTGAATTCAAAACAAACATCAAACTAATTGTACTTGTTATTCTATTAGTAAAATTTAGATAAAATTTCAAGTTTCGTAATTGAGTAAAGATGTCCAAGTATTATAAAAAATTATATCAAAAGGTTTTTAACTTGAAAAAAAAACAATAACTCTTATTTTATATGTGTATTTTCAAATCAAGTATATTTTGCTCATTTATAATTGTTGACAAATATGAACTTTTTAAAAGAGAAAGTTTCCGCAAAAAGAAAAAATTGGCAACAACGAAGAACTTTGAACCGATTGGCTAGAAACATATGATTGCATTTATTATGCGACTATGACGTTACATTAATTTATAAATTGATTGGCTAGAAGCACGTGTTCGTCATTTATCATGTTATTATGACGTCATATGAATTTAGCCCATTGTACATTTTAAATGTTAGAACTCCACCTAGTGCAACAAGGCAACACTACCAGACATGATCATTTAGAACATTAATTAAAGCTTCACGTTATGAAGTTTAATCCAATTCAGTGGCGTAACGGAAAACATTTGGGCCCCCCTGCAAAGTCTGGTTTGGAGCCCCCATGTTGAATTTTACATAGAGTTGGTTCTTGGCGGCAGTTAGGCTTTGGGCCCCCTAGAACCCCGGGCTCCCCCAACCGGGATGCGGGGTTGTACGTTACGCCACTAATCCCTATATATATATAGATAGATATAGGCATATGTTTACATAAATAAAAATACCAACAATGAAATATAGAAAGTTGCAATAGGTATATATACATTTTATGATAAAATAATAATAATCAATTATAATTGTAAAAACACGTTTTTATCCTTATGGGGACATAAAAATATTTTATATCGTAACTTTTTATGTCAAATAATAAACAAAATTGAAGCCCAGTGGCTGAGGGATTAGTGCATTGCTCTTCCACACCACAGGTCTGAGGCTCAAACCAGGGTAAACAAGGTCGTTTCAGTCTTTCATCACTTCAAGGGGTCGATAAATGAGTACCTAACTTGCTTGAAATCTTAAAACAGGGGATTTCGCGTCAGACTAACCACCTGACCGGAACATCTGCTCGTGCACCGCAGGGTCCTAGGTCGTGTATACTAAGTTGAGCGCAGTAGGCCTCATGGGTTGTTGCGCCATTGAGTTAAGTTAATAAATAGGATTTAATTTATTTTTATATTACAAAATTGTTAAATATATACAAAAATTACATAATTTAGTAAAAGTTGCATTTATAGGTTCATCAACCTATCCAGCCTCCTTTATTACTACTTAATTTACATGTGGACTCTAATGGTAAAAAAAGGCTTTTTCAACTTTGGTGTAGAAAATGAATTATTTACGGAATAAAAATCTTATCATTCATGGTAAAATTTAGTTACGGTTTTAGTTACATTGAAGAAATCCGTATCAATCTTGTATACTAACGAAAAAACAATTGTCGATCATCTACAAATATATACCTCATAAAACGTCATATCCTTTCTTCCACTGATTCCCGATGTATACGTGGACTGGCAAGAAGCACAAATGTGGAGCAGACTCTATCAAAAAGAAGGAAATCATGCTATCTTTTCTTAGTGAACACTTATTGGATATGAAGAAGGAGGCGACTGGTCATTACCAAAAGATGAAAGATGGTTCCGGTGTTGTCAAAGAGCTACTTGACAGGAATTAATATTGAGTGTTGGACGGAAGGAACCGGACCAAAGCGGTTTGATATTTTTGTATTAGCTGTCATATGTAGCTTCTGAAACGTGTTTGAATTGTTTGGGTTTCGTAAGGATTGTTTACTTTGTGATATGTTATGACGATATGATAGAGTAGGATTTTGTGAGCTATTTGATGGCGACAGGTATTATCCGCCTATAGCCAGATGCTGATAGTAAAACTTCAATTTAGGATTTTCCGATGTTTGCTGATATTTTACTCCTTTTTTAGTATTTGGGTTTCGTCATATGTTACTTTTTATTTATGTTAACATAATTTTTTTTCTGTTTGTAATCAGTGATCTTTACTAAACTTGTTCGATGTCTATCCGAATGTTAATATGAGTAATACAGTGTTTGATCCACATTTTGCATTTCCCATTTTTAAGACTGTTTTAAAACAATTGATTTGGTTATTAAAATTCTCAAAATATCAAGTAATTTTCAGCTGCCATTCCGGACTGTCGAAATTGCGATTTTGAATTTTAAAGGTGAAAATTGTTTTGTGACCACTCATTTTATAATATCTGCACCTTACTGTACCACGCAGCAGAAGCTCCCTCTAGCAACCACCCATCTTCAGTAGAGGCCAAGTGAGAAAAAAAATGTGGTGGTCACTATGAAAAATCATCAAAGTTCTTTGCCCATTATTTTTGTCAATGATATGCATTGTCTTTGGGTAACCTAAATTAAATCAATAAATAGCTATTACACTAAAAAGATACTTTTTATTCAACCCAACCTCAAATTTACCACATTTAGTTTAATATTTAACGTTCAACCCTCATTTTTTTTTTTTTTTTGAATAAATTGTGTTTTACTTATCTCACGCTAAAAAATAGTTCGAGAAATAATTTCTGAAGAAGCGTTAAAATTGATATTATTATTACCACTTAACGTTAAGTTTTACAGTCACGTATATATATATATTTTTTTTTTTGTTAAAAATAACATCAGACTGAATTTGGTTAAAATAAAAATGTTAGCATATGGGATACTTTTTGATGCATAGCTGATAAGTTTGAAAAGAAATATACAACAATTTAACAAATATAAAACTACACTCAGCCTCCGGCCCCCAAAGATTATAAACTGGATGATTGATTTAAAAATAAATAGTTTTAAATGATGCTCTAAGTCAGTTATTCTTGACCTGATTTTTGTTGCAGCACACTTTTAAAAAAATTTCAAAAATTGGCGGCACACTAACAATAAAATAAGTTTAAAAAAACGTTACATATCTGTAATCCACTATTCAAAATAGTTTATGATAATAACTTTCAATGTTAAATGAAATAATATGCATGGAAAAGTCTGAAAAATGTTTATTGAATAATTAATTGTAAGAATGCATTTCATGTGAAGTTTGAATTTGATCATTTTTTGATAATTTCGTAAAAATGATAATGCCACTCGCTTTTTGTGTCATCTGCATTTAAAAGTATTATGTTTTTTTTGTTTTTTTCATTTCTATATTTGTTAATGTTGAAGATCCAAATTCACACAAATAAGATGTAGAAATTGTAACAATATTTAAATTTTTTTTTTGGCTATTATAAAGGATTATCGCCTCTAATTTTAATACCAAATGAATTAATTGACTTCCGAATGTTTTGAAATTAAATCTCGATTATTATACAGAACGAAATTTGTTCTTCCTCTTCATTCAAAGTTAATTTGCATACAGATGCATCTGTACCCAAATGGATTACGAACATAAGCAAACTCTTTAAATCTGAATTTGTGAAGTAATGAATAACTCTCTCTCCTGCAGTGTTGACTAATGGTCAATAACAATTTTATGAATAGCTCTATAGGTCTTGGACTTGACTGAAACTTTTTCAAATTATCTTCCTCTGCTTTGTTCTTCCATAAAGTTATCTTTTTTTTAATCCCGCTACTTTTCCCCCTCAGAATATAATTAATAATTTTAAAAAAAGCTGTATACTTCAAGAGTTTGGCGTTTGATTTGTTCTTATTACCAACAGCACAGTAATTGAGAATCACTGCTCTATGGTAATAAGCACGAAAAATGAGTGTTACATTAAGTTCTGTACTTTCTCATTTTAGCATTTGAGAAAAAAGTTTGAAATTCCTTCGAATCAGTATTACGTTCACGAACGCTAATGGATGGTGTATAAGTGTATTAAATAATGAATATGTTTTCAAAACATTTCGTATAAAATGAATTGTTGCATTAAAAGTTAAGAGTTTCTTGCTATTATTCAATACAAATACAGTTTTTGCCTTAAGCAAAATAAGAGATTTTTGTTTTAAGCTGCAAAGTTACAATTAGAAAGAATTATATCAAAATATCAAATACATCATTTAAATAGAAAAGTCAAATAAGTTCTTAAAATACAAATTTAATGAGCAGAAACTTGATATCTGATTAAAAAAATATCGCCATGAAAAATTATCCTATTTACTAAATATATTTTTTGTCTAAAATTTCAAAATAAGAAAGATACTATTCAGAAAATACCCTTTTGGTTATTTCAAAAATTAAAAATGTTTCCTTCTCATATTGCGAAATGTTTCTGATATTTATGAAAAAAAAAATTTTTTCTATCTTCATTTTAAAGTAATTCCGCATGTAAAATATTCAAATATTTTACGTAATACAGCGAGTTGATAAACACGTATTATTTTTAATTAAATCAAACAAAACGGTGGAATAATAAACCTCAATAACTAACCCTAAATTAAGAATATAAACCAATAATATAATCTACTTCACAATGCCTCAAATTAGAGGTAATCAACCTTAAATCCTAAAAAATTATTCCAAAATATGAAAAATCTGGTGTTACTGCAAATATTAAATACTGCAAAAATAATTTAATAAAAGCATCATTATAAATATAAAGAACTTTTAAATTCTTAAAAGAAAAATGGAGCACATACCTCATCGCCGATTGATGATGGAAAAAATAGTACAATAAATGTGTGTGGTAACATGAAAGAAAATTTTCTTTAAACTATGATTAATCAAAACTTAGAAAGAGACAAAATGTAAAATCGAACGACGAATAAGACTAAATTTTTATTGTCAAAATGCTGCCACTCTATTCCGTGAAATGTTGACAACTAAATTGATGCCAGATGTGTGGTTAACACTTGCAAAAAATATTTTAATCTGAATTGTCTCTCAAAAATAATTTAAAACGTCACGCGCTGTTTTAAGATTTTGTAGAAAAATGAAAGCTATGAAAAAAGAAAATCGTTTGCCTGAAAAAAATATTAAAACAAAGCATTTTGATGAATTTCTTTAGATTATAATATTTAGCTTTTATATGATAATTTAGCACAATAAAAATGAACTATATAAAATATAAATGTATTGTTTATGATAATCACTTTGGATAAATAAATTCTTTTTTTTTTGCCGTCATTTTTTGGTAATTATTTTTGTAAGTTTTAATCCATCAAAATCTTTTGAGTAACTTTCTTGTGTGCATTCATTTTTTTAAAATTTCTTTTAGAAATAAATTATGAATAAAAAGACTTGTTACTTTCGCAAAATTGCAATGCTGATTTCAAAGCTGAAAAAAAAAATAAAAAGAACTTTACTTAAGGCATTTGAACATGTTAAAATCACCAATTTCGATCAAAACTCTTATTTTTGAGAGCAAACTTTTAGCTCTACATAACATATATTATTTTGTTTCTACTTTACATAAAAGCCAAGTTATACAATTAGAAGAAAAATAGAAGTAGTTTTTTAATTTGCCAGAAATGGGTATTTAATATGTTCAAAATCTATTATTTTGAATCTTATAACTCACAAAATATTATAAATGTATTTCTATGAAACTTTTTGAACCTGATATTTAAACTATTTTCTACTAAATGTACTAAAATAATTTTAACCGTTTGAATAATATTAGAGTTATAGCTTGTTATTTAAATAATAGCTTTATAAATATATGTCATGTTTCTTACAATATTTATTCCATCATCTCTAATTTTTTTAGATTTTAAAGAATCTCTCATTAAAATTTTAATACATTCCCTCTATAACTGTGTGTAGTTTATTTTAGTAATATATATTTTTACTGACATAATTTTAATACCTTTTCTCTAATTTCTTTAAAGAATTTTTTAAAAAATTGCTAAAAATTTTTATTGTACTGGGATTTTTTGTAAAATTTAGATAATTTATTTTAAAATGTTGCTAATTATGAATTTATATATATTGGTATTGATCCTTAAATATTTATAATTTTCAGTATGCTAATTTTAAAAATTTACATTGTACGTGTTTGGATACCCAAATAAAAAATTCCTTAATTTTATTAACTGAGAATGATTTTAAAAAATGATATAAAAAAATTAATTCAATTCCTACTTAGATCAACTTTTATTTTAGTTACTTTTTATTAAATAATTACAATTAATGCAAATATATGTATATATTTATGACAGAATCACAATATTAAGTGGCAAAATAGAAAGCGATTTTCCTTTCTATATATGGTCTTATACAATATCATTTTTGATTGTTACTATTTATTCATTCATAAATCACATTCTCAGAAATTAAGCCATCCCAGGTAGGATTCGAACCCACGATCTTTGGATTATAAGGCCAACGCGCTATCCATTGTGCTACACGGACACAACAAAAGATTTTCCTTTTTATATATGGTGTTGGACTATTATTTTTGTTTGTTACTATTGATTTATTATTAAGTATAACTAAAGAAAATTAATATTTGAAAAAACTGTATTAACACCAAGTGTGTCACATCCACTACAAGTGTAAATTTGAACAAGATATATATATATATATATATATTAGGTTGGGGAAAAAGAAATCCATTATTTTTTCGGTAGATGGCTGTAGTGTCGATATCTCGTGAAGAATCGATCAAACAATTTGAAATTTATGCTCGTTGCCAAGATGACATTTAACACTAAAAAAATTATTTTGCTTTTTTTTGTTAGGTCCATTCAGTTGTGAGTTACAGGGTGTTAAAGATGGATGTCAACAAAGAGAAAATTCGATTCTTTTTACAGTTCTTCTTTGATAAAGGCGAAAGTGCAAGCCAGGTGGCTGAAATTGGGAATGGTATCTATGGTGCTTATACTGTAAAAGCTAATTACGTGCAATTTTGGTTTCATCGATTCCATTCAGGTATTTTTGATGTTAAAGATGCACTTCGCACAGGCAAGCCCGTAGTCGAAAATGTCGATAAAATCACAAAAATAATCAAAGTTGACCGGCATGTTAGTAGTTGTAGCATCATCCAAGAGCTACAGATGGACCATAAAACATTTTTAAGCCATTTGCGCAAAGTTGGATTCAAAAAGAAGCTCCATGTTTGGGTGCCACACCAATTAACACCAAAAACCCTGATGGTTCTAATTTCCATCTGCGAAGCCTTGGCCAAATGGAATGAAATCGACCCATTTCTTAAACGGATGGTGACTGGAGATGAGAAATGGGTCACATACTACAATACTGAGTGAAAACGATCGTGGTCAAAGTGTGGTGAAGCAGCTCAAACGGGGGCCAAACCAGAACTAACGGCCAGGAAGGTTCCACTGTGTATTTGGTGGAACTGGAAAGAAATCATTTATTAGGAGTTGCTTCCGCATGGCCAAATACTAAATTCAGATCCCTACTGTCAACAACCTGACCGTTTGAAGCTAGCGATTGACCAGAAATGGCCAACAGAAGAGATGTTGTATTCCATTAGAAGACAACGCTTGTCACACACTTCTGTAGTGACTCGCCAGAACCCCTGGGATCTTGGTTAGAATGTTTTAATGCATTCACCATATAGTTCGGACTTGGCACCAAGCGATTATCACCTTTTTCTAGCATTTCAAAACTTCCTGAGTGATAAGAAATAAGAATCAAGAGAAGATTGGGAAAATCGATTACTACATGTTTTCGCCAATAAGGGTCAAGAACTCTATGAAAGAGGCATTATAAAGCTACCTTTAAAATGCCAACAAATTATACAAAAAAACGGTGCATATTTGACCCAAATCGGACAATCGGAAGCATGTTAAATAATGTCTTAATTTTCATGCAAAAATAATGAATTTCTTTTTCCCCAACCTAATATATGTATGTATAAGGAGATTGTGAACTAATAGTAGGAATTTAGAAAAATGTGCAATAGTGAATCGGAGTTATTAGTTTAAACGACAAAAACATCATGTGAGGTATTTTTTTTTAAAAAAAAACATCGTTTTGTTTCTTATTGCTTATGACTGAGGGCTCATGAAATTTATAATAAGAAGATAAAAAAAATTAAAAAATGTTTTATGCTAATGGTGACAATCACTTCTAGCATAGCAGTGAAAAAACGTTTTCAACTCACATTTATAATAAATGTTCAAAATGTCCGCCTCTTTCTTGTAATCAAAGCCGAACTTGCTTGTGCTTATTTCGTGAAATGCATTTCTAGAGGCTGCACGCAGTCAAAGTTTTTGGATCATCTGTTTTTATGGATTATCTCTACAAGCTTTGTTCATTAATTATTTCATCAGAAAAAATTTTGCACTTTAAAAAAAATTGATGTATGTTGTGTGTGCCATACTACTCTACTGGATTGTTGGTCTCTGTTTTTTCGGCCCAGCACATGGTGACACTACATAAAAAGAATTTATTCAATAATTGGCTGAATTCATGAGACGTCATAATCACATAACTATAAATTCGTGTTTCCAGATAATTAGTTCATAAACATGTGGCGTCATAATTACATGAAGAATGCTATCATGTGTTTCCAGCAAATCAATTCATGTGCTTCGCTGATGCCAACTTTTGCTTTTTACAGAAATTTCCTTCTAAAAAGTACATTTTTGTCAATAATAACGCACACAGTTAAACAAAATACACTTGATATTGTAATATTTGTATAGTATAAGGTTTTTTTTTCAATTCTAAAACACTTTTTGAACAACCTTAATCCTTTCCAAGTTCATTTTATTTCTGGGTTTATTTTCAAATATGTATATTTTTTTAAACATAATATCACGACCCGCATACACAATTTCCAAAAAATTAATGTAAAAAAATTTATTTAAATAAATGAGTAATTTACCTGTAAAGTTGGCTTTCTGCATGGCAGAAATCATTAGTGGTGTCAGTTCACACTAACTATAAATATAACGCTTAGAATACCTATCTTTTATCTTGAATTACAAATTTCATTTACATCTTTTGCATTTACATATATTATTAAGTAAATATTAATCAAAATTTGATCGCTTATGATAAATTCGAAACCACGGTACTGCACATAACCCAAAGTCGCAATTTGGACAGCAGAATCTTGTTTCTCTTGTTACCCTTTTGTTGTCTGTCTTTAAGCACTGTCATGTTGGATTAATTTTCTTCTGTGTCCTGGGTGTGTGGGAGCTGTCAACAAAGACAAGCGTAAATGGGAATGCTCAGCAGGACATTTTTTTTCTTTGCGGAAAATTCCTCCAAGTGGTACTTTTCAATTATTTGAAACCATAAAAAACACACGTGAATTTATTCGGAAAAAACCGATAGAACAGTGTAAATTTTCACAGTGACTGAGCTACACTAGGGATGAGCCTGGAGGGTACGTTTCACCTGCCGAGCTTAGCTCAGGAAGGTCATCTTATCATATTTGAAATTGTGCCTCAGTTTTACAGGTAAAAAATGTACAACATTAATGGCAGCTTTGAATTCATTGGAGAACACGTAATTGAATTTAACATGTGACCGTCATGAATTTATCGTTGAATCATTCATTTGAATCATTTGTTGCATCATTAGGAGAGAATTAACGCGATTTTTGTCCCATCAAAATGGCTCAACACGTCATACAACTTATGAGGTTATGGGCATGTTTTAAGACTCTTTTTTCAGCGATCGCCATTTCTTTCAAGAAACCTTAAGGCCTATCATTTCCCTGTTTTGATCATTTCTGACTTTTTTGGAATATTTAAGGACAACAGTATATGACGATAATCTCTAAACAATAGATTACATGGAAATTGTCATTACTCAACGGATGGAATATTGTCCCTCATCAATTCGAACCACTTTTCTAAAAGCAAACATAAACGAGTTAAGCTTTTACTACAAGAAAGAGAAGGACATTTTGAAAATTTATATATATATATATATATATATTAATATAAAATAAAAGTGAAGAAGTACTAGAGAGAGAGAACCCACCGTGCTAAAGCAGGAAGAATTTGGAATACCATCAGACACAACAAATGTAGATACAAAAAAGTCTTAGGACTAAACTGGAGACCTATTATGATTTCTAAAGCTGTCGCTGAATTAGGCCAGCGAATTAGGGTATGATATATATATATATATATCATCACGAAATCTCGCAAAGTATTAGATCTGTCGGCGTGGAATAATTTGGAAAACATGTTTCTACTCTTGAGAACGCGCGCGTTCTTTCCTGAAATCGTCTCCCTAGGAGCTGTCTGCCTTCCGGGGGCGTTATAGATAAGAACATTCCCCTTTTTGAGTTATTACATCTACAGACTTGAAATTTAGCAAGCATGCTGTAACGGGTTTTCCACTAATTCCCTTGGGTAAAATTAATCTTTGAGTTCAGTTGAAAACCTTTCCCGGGGAAGAAGACGAGATTTAGGTAAAAGAGTACTTTATTTAAACGTTGGCATTAGATTAGACGAAGATGGTCGCTGGTTGATAGTTGATGGTTGAAAGCTGAGATTGAATTGTGAATAAGAATACGACCAGAGGTCGTATAGCTAAGCAAGTTATCTAAGGAGAATTCAAACGTAGGAGTAGAGCACATCAGCATTCAGATAAGTGCTTTTATTTATATATTAGTTGAATCAATCCTATACGACTGCTCTTCTAAGTTTAATGTTTAGTGCGTTCCTTGCCTTTAATTGTATTGGTTGATTAAGTAAGAGTATTAAGTATTCTGAAGATACATACTTTATTGGCACACTACAAACACATTTTTATTTTCTAGCATTGATTCCAAAAGCAACCTGTTCTAAGATCCTTCCAATCATCTTTTGTTACGTCACATTTTATTTCAAAACTTTAAAAGAGTTTCAGAATTTATTTGCGTTTTCCTCTTCTCTTAAAAATATTTCTTTGAATAAAATATTTTAAAATGTTTGAGGTATAGAAAGTTTTTGTATGTAATGGAATGCCTATCGGATTGCATTTTTTTTTCTTTTAAAAATCGCGTACTTGGATATTGGAGTTTTACAATAATTTTTAGAATGCGGAGACAAAAAATATAATCAGATAAGAATCTTTAATAATTTTATTCTTCAAATATTTATATACGTACAGGTAAATTCTTACAAATTAAAGACCAACGGGACTTCGATATTTTAAGTTGAATATTTAAAAAAGTTGAAAAAGAAACAAGTTTGTACACTACATCAGGGTTCCGCAACCCCCGGTCCATGGATCAAATACTACCGGTCCACACAAGAAACATTAAATTATTTCTCTTTTATGTACTGCAGTATATTTTTCTTAGGTTTGGGCTATTTTTTATGAAAATCACTTAATATCCCTTGTTAAATCACTTTATATTCATTTTTGGTGTAGCTATATTTTATTCAGAAGTCACGATTATAAACATAATTAAATTAAAATTATTAAATCAAAACAGTCTAAAATATCAACATCCTCCCCCTCAGGGGGCTGCGGTAAGATTAACAAACGTTGACCGGTCCGCGGCAATAAGAAGGTTGCGGAGCACTGCACTACATTGTAGCGAATATTAATCAGGTTTTTTTTATAAAATATAATGCTCAGAATTTCGTCAAATTAATTTGTTTCAATGGTTCGAATAAATGAACTTACAAATTAACTTGCATGTTATCTAACGTGTTTCCCTATTCTAAGGCTAATACCGGAAACTATTCTATCAGTAAGAGTTTTAAAATAACTAATTTCCTTTAAAAATGCCTTCATAATATATGTGTACAATTTAAAAGATTTTTTTCTATTTTTTTTTCCCGAAAAAAGTTTGAAACGCTCCGAGGAATTCCATTTCACCCCAATTTCTCGCCTGACCACTTTTTGACAGTCACACAATGCTCAAAAGATTAAAGAGCGTTGGATTGTTTTTTCAGTTTTTTTTAAAGAAGGGATTTATTTTAAGAGTGCTAAATATTTAAGGTATCCGACTACGCTCGGAACCGTGATTTTACAAAAGCGTATAAATGGATAATTTTCGTGATATTTAGTGTCACTTACATTAGAATATATGTACAAGATTGTTTTAAGAACATTTTGACAAAAAAAACTTATTTAAATACAATATTTTGGCTAAAAATTAACTTAGAATAACCTTTTTTCAAAATATTCTCCTTTTATAAAAAATGCTTCTATTATAATAATATTTTGCCTGTATATAGCTCAAACCTCTGTACAGAGGCTAAACTATGAGTTTTGAAAAATTCACATTATTTTCAGAGTTACAACCAAGTGATAAAATTATCGGTGTTTTTTCCTTAAAATTTCTCTGTCTGTTGTAGCACACAAAACATGAATAAACCCACTTCTAAGTTATTTATTTCAAAAATTCTAGTTGAGCCTCTGCACAGATGTCTGAGCTATATGTAGGCAAAATATTATTATAATTGAAGCATTTTTCACAAAAGGAGAATATTTTGAAAATTGGTCATTCTATGTTCACTTTTTGCCAAAATATTGTACTTAAATAATTTTTTATTGTGATCATATTCTTAAAACAATTGTATATACATTTTCTAATCTAAGTGACACTAAATATCATAAATAATATCCATTTATAAGCTTTTGCAAAATCACGGTTCCCAACGTAGTCGGATACCTTAAGTACCGAGAGAAAAATCTTCTTTTGGTTTTGTCTTCGATGGTTAAGAGTCTCAGTATTCATGACGCAAATATTTTTTTCTAAATTGTATGTGTTGTGTCATGTAATTTTCTAGCTGCTTGAGGTATTCATTTCGTATTCATCAATCACACTAAGATTATACAAGCGTGATAGATTCCATAAAATTATGTGTTATATAATCCGAGGGTACATGGGACTCAAAAATATGGAAATTAAAAAAAATATTTTGACTGATAAAATATATAAATAATATATAGTTAATAATAATAAAATAAATAATTGTATAAACCGTAATAATATATAATTGTATAAAATATATAAATAAAATATATAATTGTATAAACAGTTATTTAGCTTTCACAACAAAAGTTGTTTTCATCGTACTAATTGTCATTCTTTTAATTAAATTTATGTGCCAAGAGTTGATAACTACAAATGGCTGAAATAACATTTAATAATTTTGGTGACATTTTCATCGAATTATTTTTTTTTTTCAAAATGATCTTAAAGATTTAAAATTATTAAAAGTAGAATTATTTTAAAATTATATTTTAAATTGCACAATAATTTAGTTAAGCGTTATTCAGCTATCAATAATTTTCGAAACTTATCTGAATTTTTTTTAATAAAAATATAATACGCACGCGCGGATCAAACTCCCCTCCCTCCACTTCACCACCACATCCAAAGAACTTGCACTGCAAATACTAATTTTCATATTTTTTTCTTTTTATTTTTCTGAATGATTCAGATTAAAATTCCAGGCGTTAAGTTTTTCATTTTTTATATTAATATATAGTTGTAAGTTTATGAAAACAAATATTTTTTTTATAATGTAAGTAATGTATTAAATTTATACGAAAATATTTCTAAAAATTTGAATTTTTCGAAGAATTATAAATATTTTACATGCAACTTCTACGCGTATGATATAAATAAACATAAAAAATTCTTTATGTTAAATATAATCAAAATTAATAAAAAAAGGGAAATTTTTTAGTATTACAAGCTTAGTGGCTACTAAAATTATGTTTAACTCTGCAAACATTTTGTTTGAATTCCAATTTGATATGTATAGGAAGAAGAATTCCCTATTAGAAGATTTTACTGGGAATAGTATTATATTGAATAGAATTAAAACATATTTTATTCCTTTGATTGTTAAATACACGTTAAAAGCTTTGCCTCTTTTGTTAATAAAAATTTGCATATCGTTCCACTTCTCATACCCCGTATTTGAAAAATAATTACTTCCTATAGAAAATGAAACCTATGCATTGAGAAAAACAACTCACTCATTGCGAGATGTCCGGAACAATTAGACTTGCAATCTTGAAATTTGATAGGAATGTTCTTTTTAATTACTAGAGATAAGTTAACCCATCGGCTCCCAATGGGGTTGCATGGTCGCGGTAGCCTAGTGGTCAAGGTAATGGACTCGTGACCGCTGTGTCATGAGTTCCAGCCTAGTAACACTGAAGACCTGCCATGAAGCGCAGGTCAACGTGCTTTAAATCTGTCGATGCTCAAACGTCTTCCCGTTGGTGTTGTGTGGAAGTTAGGAGAGTGTCATGTCATGTCATGTGTCGTCTTCGTTACTTGATCATGGTTCAAACTTACGAGGTCAGTTGCCAAAATCCCCCAAGTAGTTGAATGGTGCGACCTTAATATTCACTCATTCACCCATTTGGGTTACGAAGGCGTTATGGACAGAAATTTCCATTTTTTGATTAATAAACCCACATATTTGATTGATTGATTAATTGAATATTAACGTCGCACTGTTCAGCTACACGAGGGCTTTTGGCGACGTACCACGTAATTTTGAACCATGGTCAAGTGACGTGGACGACATCTGATCTGGCACCCACCTCTCCTAACTACCACACCAACGGGAGGACGTTTCAGCTCTCGACAGATTTAACGTGCCTCACTGCCCTACACGGCGGGTCTTTAGTGGTACTGGGCTCGAACTCGTGACAAGGCATGCCACGATCCAATACCTATACCACTCGGCTACCGCGGCCACCTCACATATTTGAAATTTGGTAAGTATGTTGATTAGAGATCCTATAAGAATGGGTTTTTTGTGTGGAAATATTGACTCCCAAGGGAGATTACGAGCGTTATAAATAAAATTTCACGTTTTTGAACTGTTAGACATACAAACTTGAAATTTAGGAAACATTTCTTCTGTTAAAGAAATACCACTATAAGATTTTATGGGCTCGATAAATCGAAATTTTACAGAAAGACTCCCAAGAAGGGTTGCGAGGGAATTGTAGGAAAAAAAACTCCTCTTTTTTTGTGCTAATACTTACATGTACAGACTTGGGATTTGGGAAGCATGTTTCTTTTAACCCGCGATCACTCGCGTGGGGTGTTCTGTACACCCCAGCAACAAGAAAACCCTCCCAGGATTCTAAAAAGAATACGCAGAACCACGATTTTTTCTGCAGCTGCACATTTTAGGTCATTGAACCTTCGGGCCTGATGCAATCCCTTTTTTTCGAACGACTGGAATTTAATGACCTTCAAAAGTTTATCTGGGGGCTGAGAACTCCCACGAGCAATTGAGCATTTGTATACAGTCTGCTCTGAATGTTTGGAAAATGATTAAAATATTAGTTTTCTACATATACTTTCTACTATCATTATCTCATTAATTATAAAGTATATTTATTACTGGTATATACGTTTTATATACTGGTTTATGAAAAAATATATAATTATGGGTTTTAAAATGAAAATTTTGTATGCTTAGTTTAAATTAGTGTTAGTCTCATTTGTATACAATAAGTTTAATAATTTTATTTGCATAATACAAAAATCATCTTATACTTTATAAATATGTATCATAATGACTTAACTTTATTTTCATAATTAAATACACGTGTTAAAAGTTTGGGGTGTTCTCTACACCCCGCGAGTAACGACGGTAGCAAAAACAGGTGCGAGTGACCGCGGGTTAATGAGTAAATATCTGCTAAAAATGGTGTTTGATGGAAATGACTGCGAGGGGTGGGATTACCAAGGCGTAAATAATAAATATACGCAGTGTGACGCACAACAAAAAGGAGACTGCTCCAATAAATCATTGCACTTACAGAATCAGTTCTCCGTGACATTATCACCTTCAAACTAGTTCCCTTCAACGTTCACACACGTCTGCATTCGGTGCTTCCATTGCTGGTAACAGTTCTGGAACAAGGTTCTTGGAAGTCCATGTAGTAGATTTTTGCCTGAACCTCTTCAACTGAGGTAAAATGGGTTCCCTTTCAGCAAGATTTAACTGCACGAAATTAAAAAAAAAGTCACATGGGGCCAAATCAGATGAATAAGGAGGATGCCACACCACACTAATGTTTTTGTTGGTCATAAACTGCTTGACAGGTAGGGCCATGTGCGCGGATTCATTGTCTTGGTGCATTAGCCATCCATCACTCACCAATTCCCGCCTTAATTTTTCCTAATTTTTTTTCAAGAAGTCTTTTTAGTACTTCAACGTAGTAGTGTTGATTAACAGTCTGACCACTGATGTGAATGGGCATCCACTCATATCACGAACTTTGGCATTGTTTTTATCTGTAATTGCTGGCCATGGGCATCCAGCAGGTTCATCCTCTTCCACACACTAACCCTTCCTCCTGAAAACCTCTTATACCATCCAAAGCATGTGCACTAGGCAAAGTTTCATCTCCATAAGCCTCCATTAATATTTGAAATTTTTTGTGGTTGATTTCTTAAGTTTCACAAGAAACTTGATGTTGATTCGACATTTTTCAATGTAGTTGCACGTGTTCACGCAATGACGCTGTACTCCCAACTGGTGTGATTGGTTACGGCGGAACTGGTCGCATGGATAGAGGAGGTGCATGATAAGACGTCACCAAAACAGTTGTTGCCAACTCCATTCTTTTTTCAAGCTATATACTTATTCTCCTTTTTTGTGTCGCACTTTGTTGCCACTCAATGTCATGAAATATCCTGCGGAGAAAGCGGCTAACGGCTGGTATAAATAGAATTCTTTGTGAAATATATTTGCTAATAATTGCACATAGTATTAGAGGAAAGACTACAAACATTTCTTTTTCTAGTGTTCCTATAAAGCATTTCAAGTTTTTGGTAATGTTTTTTATGTACCTCAAAACTTTTTTTTTTTAAAAAATATTTTACATTTCAAACTTTTGATGTTTGTACACAAGCATTGTATGTTTCTTTTGCTTGATTTATAAGAATCGATATGCTTCTGTGTAAGTATCATAGCAAACTTGAAGTTGATGCTTTTTCCGATAAGCAAGAAAATAAAACGTTTTTACACGCATCATCAACTTTTTTGTGTCACGCATCTCTTTCTGTTCGAAAAGCTGTTGATGCTTCAGAAAAAGTCCCTTCATAAGTAATTGCCTGTGGAAGGTAAAAAACAAATAACGTCTATGTAATAATTAAAAAATAACATTTTTTTAAGAGTTTGTTCCTTGTTACTATTATGAAGTTTGCATTTTTTTTTATGAACAAAACCCAATAGCACCTGCGATGCATACATGTGAGACGTTAGTAAACGCTAAATTAATTAAAAACAAAAACATGCCTTAACTATAATTTTTTTCTCACAAAATATATTTTTTTCTGTCTTGTGGCTTTTATCTTGGCGGGACTATTTTTTCTCTATTTATGTACAAAACAATGTATCTATCGAAACAATTAGGAAAGGAAAGTCTTAGTTGATGTGTCATGTTGAAAGTTTTTAAACTTGTAAAGTATTTTTAAGAACTTCTTTTCACAGTTTTATAAAAATAAAACGCTGGTAGTTTGACTTATAATATCCTTTGAAATTAAACTTCACTTTAATTTGAGGTCTGAAATTTTTAATCATTGGATAAAGCAATTATTTAATGCAAACAATGGAATGTTATCTTTACACGAAATATTATGGTAGAAACAGACAATTTTACAGAGTATTTCAGATTTTATTTGATTTGTTCCTCAATATGTAATATTTTCTTTAATTATCAACCCTCTGCACGTAAAATTCCGCCATTACAGAGATGCTTTTTCTGCCTTCAAGCAAGATTCCCATAAGCGGTCGAGCCGCATTCTTAAAAATACGGCTCAACCGCTTTTGAGAACCCCACCTGAAAGCAAAATAATATGTGCGGTGCATTTTTGAAGCATCTCCAGAGTGGCAAGACTTTAAGTGCAGAACGCTTAGAGGGTTAATTACTTGACTTCATATTTTAACTCGTAAAATCATCAAGACGAATCAATCCACAGAAAAATTCTCTTTTAAAATGATTATACGTGTGTTGGGACATAAGTCATGGCAACTATTTTTTTTCTTGTATATATGTGAATGGATTACAAACGTATATGTGTCGTGTGGGAGTTCTGAAGGCATAGTGTATATAAAAAAGAACAGATGGCTCTTTGATTGCTGGTAGTAGCACAGAAAGGGCTGTGAATTCAGTCAGTTGGTGAGTGTCGTGTGATAGAAGTAACCCGTGTTGAGCAGCATTCTTACATCAAAATAGCCGTTCTCCGAGGGAAAAATGCGATGGAATATCACAGTGAATTAGTTGAAGCCCTTGGAAATAATGCCTTACCATACCGTACAGTATCGTGGTGGGTGTACTGTGTTGTCATTTTTTTGTACCTTCATGACCATATTGCCCTGTTTACTACCTTAATAAATTAGTGTGTTACGATATTTCAGTGCTATTCATTGTCCACACATGTAGTTAACATCTTGTCCTTTCGTCTGTATATGTCACATTTTCCAACCGGAAGGGTATCTTCAAAAAAAAAAAAAAAAAACAGCTGCCATGGCTTTTGCCCCAACCCTCGTATATGTGTATATGTGTGTGTATTGCAATTTAACACATGCTGATACCAACCACAGGAAACAGTTCCTACAATAGTAAAAAATCATCCTACAAATAGTTATTTATACATTTGGGTTTTTTTTTTCATTCGAACTGGTGAAAACGGACATTAATGTTAATTACTCAACGGAAACTAAATAGGTATCTGTTTTAGTTGCCATGTTTTGAGATGAAATTCGTCGCCAAGTTAATCGCCAAACTTATCGCCACTTGTTCTCAGAGAATTCTCTTTGACTGCAGGTATTGAACAAAAAAATCTATAATTGCAGATGAACATAGAGTTACAAAGATTGAAACAAAAATCTTTCTTCATTTCAAAATATTCAGAAATATACTCATGCCCAAAATTATGGCCACAAACATGTTTTTCGTCATAATTTTAAAATGTCTGCAATAAAACTGGAGATTTATTTATTTATTGTATTTTATATATTTTGCTTCAGTTTAGTAAAAAATTTTGTTTAGCGTTAGTTTTTGCAGAACTAATGGATTGAGGCCGTTGAAGCATCTGGGATTTTTTCCTGCAGTTTTTGTGAATATTGCCTTAAAATAAACAAGTTAGGGTGGTGAGAGAATGACTTCTCATAACCGTTTAGATCAGGGGGACTCAACCTTTTTTACTGCCGGCCGCATACATATGTTAGTTATTTAACGCGGGCCGCATACATGTGACGGCTATTTCAGGCGGGCCACATTGTCATTTTTTTATATATTTTTTATTTTTGCCACTAAATTTTTCTAAATTAGAAGCATTTAAGAATCACTCTTTCACAATTTCTGTATCAGTAAACGGTTTCATATGATTGCCAATAATATAATAAATTTTACAGGGTAACTTTGTTACCGCTGTGACATTACCACTGAAAACTACCACTATTTTTTGCTGTTGTACAGATTATTCATGAAAGCCTATTTATCACCTCTTGAAAGAGATCTTCGAGGAAAAGTGTCAATGTTTATTTGTATTTTTAAATACATTTCGTAACAAATCAAACAGTTACTGAGCCATGCTTGTTTTTCACCACAAAATAGTGAACATCCCAATCGTTTTGAAACAATCTATTTTCATCAAATGTTTTTTACTTGTAAAGTATGAAAGATAGTTAAAAATTAGTTCCACTCATAAAATAGTCCAGTGCTTCTCAAACTTTCTATATTCGTGACCCAATTTTCAATCCTAATTTTCATCGCACCCCCTTACATACTATAATAATGTATTGAATTCAATAATATACTTTGATGTAAATCTACAACACAACTTTAATTATAAACCGTACAAATTATCAAGATAAGTATTAAATTTTTATATAATTTCATGACGGGCCCATATAGTTACTGGTAATTATTAAACTTGTTCTTGACTTAGTACTGTTAAATTAATTGTGAAATACATGGTGCAGTACTGATACATTTATATAAGTGTATTATATCAGTGTAAATGTGTATTTTATTTTTTATTATGTCAGAATGTATTATTTTTTTTGCTTCCTTTCAGTAAATTAATACTTTTTTTAAATAATGCTTGTTTTCGACTTTTCGATATACTCGCGCCCCCCTTGTAGGATTATCACGTCACCCTAGGGGACGCGCCCCACAGTATGAGAAACGCTGAAATAGTCGCTACTTCACAGTAGTCTATTATCACTAATCAGAAAAAGAAATATCAATTCACACCCGTACAATATAGACAACAAAAAAAAAATTGATATATTTGATTTTTTAACCAAGAATTTCCCACCAAAATTTCATAAATAAATGAATTTCCCACAGCAACGGGCCATCACCGGGCCACTTAAAAAAAGCCCGGTGGGCCCCACAGGTTGAGTATCGCTGGTTTAGATGATTCCTTGAGATGAAGAGCCATTGGCAGGTTTGAAGCTGGCTTGTCTCAAGTGGAGGTGACTCGATGGCTACAAGTAGACTAAAAGTTGTCTCCCGGTTATGGAATCAATTCCAAACAATGGTATTGTTACCATGAAGGTCAGTCAATACTGCCACTGCCACAGAGCAACGACTCCTGAAAGGGGTCGCTACTTGGCATATTGATTGATTGATTGAATATTAACGTCGCATTGTTCAGCTACACGAGGGCTTTTGGCGTCGGACCACGTAATTTTGAACCATGGTCAAGTGACGTGGACGACACCTGAGCTGCACCCTCCTCTCCTAACTACCACACCAACGGGAGGACGTTTCAGCTCTCGACAGATTTAGCGTCCCTCGCTGCCCTACACGGCGGATCTTTAGTGGTACTGGGCTCGAACTCGTGACAAGGCCAGCCACGGTCCGATACCTATACCACTCGGCTACCGCGGCCACCGCTACTTGGCATAAAGCGCATGAAAACATAGCGGACAACGGCCCTTCAGTTTGCTCGTAATTTTATTACTGTATCTGGGAGAAGAATTCCCAGGCAAACAGCTGTCTTGCAGAAGCTGGCCTTTACGCTCGGCATCCAGTTGGTGTGTTCTTTTGACTGCATCCAGCAGGAAAGAACGGTTATTGTGGAGCTGAAAACATCAGTTATGGACACCACAAGAATGAGGGCGTGTGAGTCGTTTTGTGTTGAGTTGAAATGTATCAGACAAAAGGGTTTCTTGTCGAGTCTTCACATGTAAAGAAAATGGAGCTCGCTTTCATTCCTTTTATGTAACAAAAATCGACAGATTTGGTAACAAAGATATCTTGTGTGTTGGTATAATGTTGAGAAGTCACACGCCACTGTACGTTTGCAATGCACGTACTGTCCACTCTCAGCGCTATAGAGATGATATCATAGAAGATTTTGGGAAGGTTCTTCTGGATTTATGGGTTCGGACTATGTTTTAAAAGACGATAATGCACTGCCACACAGAACTCACATTGTCGATTAATTTCCAGAAAGAACGGATATATCACCGTAAGGAATCACTCTCGAGGTCTCCGGATTACAATTCTGTTGAATAAATTTGGGATGCTCCAGGAAAAGTCATTTCTCAGCGTAGCTCCCTTCCCAGGATCCCCCAGAAGTTAAGAGTCCCAGTTATGGAAAAGTGGGCTTTGATGCCTCAAATACTTATTGACATCCTCATGAATAGTATAGAAGCTCATTGTGAGGCTTTTGTGGCAATTCACAGTGGTCAAATTGCTCGAGGTAAATGCTTCATCTCTGATTCATGATTTCACACTTTTTTTTTATGTGACTCGGATCTTAATTCGAAATAAAAATCTTTTCCATATTGTTATGTTGATATATTCTTTCTGGTATTGTAATATGTCTCTGAGCCAAATTTCGTTGTAGTACAGTAAATAGTTCGTCAGTTATCAGATTTTATGACTATAACTTTGGACATGAGTGTTTTTTTTTATTCATGTTAGTTTCAATGTGTTATGTTAGAAATATAATTTGTATCTTTTTCACTTATTACTTATTCCCTTGGTAAGACAACAGTGTAGTGTTTCCTCCCTTCACCAGGAGGCGCACTGTGCTCCCCTCCGGCAAGAATGTGTTCTTTAGTATATAAGAGATAGCTTCTCGGCACCGGCGCGTTAGGTCGGTGGCCATTTTGAAATATTACCTTTGATTTTTAAAATTTTCATGTTCATAGTAAATAAATGTGCTGTCCTCAAGAATATGTCTGTTGGTGAAACTGTCACAACATTCCACACTTTGCCACAGCATATCACAAACAGTATTTATACATATTTATCCACTTTATAGCTTTGAAAAGTACGATTTTTAATCCTTCAAATTATATAATCTTCGCAAAAAGCCAATGACTACTTGCGGTATTTTTTAAAAATATTTATGTAGATTAAAATAATAAAAAACTTAACAACACACGCACATTTTGATTAACAATCATTTTTTATTTTTCAGGAAGACGAATGGAATGGAATGGCATCCATTACCCACAGCGTTTCTTAGAATAATGCGTTTTTTCCAACGTCTGCAATATGATTTTCTTAGAAGATTGAAATAAGTGTCAAGCAACTGAACCAGTTGGACATGTGATTGGACAACTTTGACAGTTGAAAAATATCTCGAAACATTAAGGTTCAAAATGCTAATTTTTAGTTTCATAAATTTAAAGAAAGCAATTTTTTGATATATAACTAAATAAATCTACTAAAATGTCTACTCACATATCATTCTCAAACTCCGTATGATTAGTTAATACAGTAATTATCATGAAAAATGTATATTAATATAAAAATATTTTTAGTTTTTAAGAAGGAAAAGAAATGTATGTTTAGAGAACTGGAATGAAGGATCTGAGAGCTATCGTTTTCCTATTTCTTAGGATACTGGTTGATTATATTTATTGTTGCACCCAAATGAATTCTCTGTTTTTAGTTCTGTTTTATGAATCATAATTATATCTTAATTATAATTATATCTTCATCTTACCTAAATTATATCTTATAGTTAAGGAAAATTCGTCTTCTACACATTGTTGAATTCTATCTAGATTTAATTCGTTTCAACTTGCAGCTCATAGACCTGGCATTACTTTTAAATATTTTTCTCAGAGTATTTTACATGGAAAGCAACAAATTGAATTGATTTTTTCCAACCGAAAAAAGTTTGTATTTTTTCCTTGAAATTGCTTCAAAATTTAAAATTAAGAAAGTAATTTCCTGCATGAGTCTCTAAAACTGAGCCAAGTACAGAAGTTTATTTTCCGGTTAATTTTCTAAAAAACAATTTTGCAAATGATGAAATCTCCTGATTAAAGAGAAAAATATTGAATTTTTGATTGGAAAATAATACATATAAGGAACCACTACTTCATTTCTCCGATTCAGTACCTCACATTTTCAATGGAAATCCCCATTGCTTTAAGAAGCATCAATGTCACTGACCATCATTCCCAAAACTGGACTCCATCAACGACTTCATCAGATGAGATCTTTGAGATCCTAGGACCGCCTTACACTCGGAACCTCAGAATTGGACTATTGACCCTAATGATCGTAACAGCTCTTTTCGGCAATGTCGCAGTCATTTTCAGCATCTGCCTACCATATTGCCGCAAGCTGCGCCGAATTCAAGTTCTGTTCCTGAACCTGGCTGTTGCAGATCTTCTAGTCTGTCTCTTCTCGATGACATCTCAACTCATCTGGGAATGCATGGGCAGAGAATGGGTGGCAGGCAGTGTCTTCTGTCCCATCTTTAAGGTCCTTCAGACATTCACCATGGTATGTTCCAATTATCTGATTGTATGCATCGCTCTCGATAGATTCATTGCTGTCGTATTCCCTCTCCGGAGAAGACCCAGCACCAGAAATTACATCATTGGTGCTTGGTTTGCCTCATTTCTGCCATCTGTACCGAACGCTTTCATATTCCATCAACTGAACGCCTCATCTGGAAAAACCTTCTGCGTAGCCAAGTTCTACACTGGTTACCTATCCATCAACCACAGACGAATCTATATGGCATTTATACTAACATCAGTATTCATGATTCCAATTAGTATTATCATTGTGGTTTACGGAAGAATTATTTATGCGGTCTGGACTCGCCAGAAGCCATTTTCCGTCAAATGGACATCGATGGATTCTGTGTCCTCCAGCTCAGCCTCTAAGGATAACAACATACATTCTAAGTATCCAAAGACGATGGTTAAAACCTTTTGGATGACGGCGATTGTAGTTATATCGTTCTTGGTGTGTGCATTACCGTACTTCGTTCTGGAACTCTATATGGCATTTGGTAATCCAAGAGATTTGAACGAAGATCTTGTGGCTATGTTGGGAATCATGTTAGCAGCTAACAGTTCTATAAATCCCTGCGTGTACTTAATCTCCAACTCAAAATGGTGCTCGAAGAATAAAAGTATTGGTGGAGATCGCTCGTGCTGTATGCCGATTCACATGAAAAAAGAGGCTACAAGGGCTGTAGTAAGCACAAGTGTTTAAAGATGTGCGTTACTTTCCTCCTGTGGATTAAAATGGAAGATGTATGCAACATAAACTGAATAGGAACGCATTTAGAATGTTTCAATTCATGGTTATTTTTTATTGAATTTATCAGGAATATCTTGATGAAGAAGCTTTAAAGTTAATTAATTTTTAGGTTATGTGTGTCACAGAATATATTTCCCGCAGAGGCACATTATTTTTATTTCTTACACAAGTATATTGTACTGAATTTTTAATCATAGACAAATAAATGTTCTAGAATTAAGTAAAGAAATGACTATAAACACCGGAAAAGCAGAGAAATTACATCATCTCTTTCTCAAGATAAACAAATCTACATGGAAAATTGCAATATGTGTAAAGTGGAACTTACAATGCCTCGATTTACGAGAATTTTCACATAATGCTCATGAACTATCAATTTTTATCAACAGGTAGCTGGACTCGTAAAGTTAAGCTACAGTACTTTTGTTTTAGTTACTCCGCACTGAATTTTGGGAAATATCTAATCCATTTTAGTTAAAATGGATTGGATATTTCCCATACCACAAAGACGATTTGAATGAAATCATTTACTCAATTAATTAGTTAAATGCAGAGAATATAATTAATTCAGTAAAATTGGTGCTGATATCATTTTTTCCATTTGCGGTTTCTACTATTTCATCCAAAAAATTACATTGCTTTTTTCTATAGGTAATGAAAATGCATTGGACTCAACATATGAAGACTTATTTTTATATTTTTTTAAGTTCAATTTTTAAAGTTGTAGTTACAGATGACTTGTCTTCAAGTAATTTACAAGATAAATTATAGCATATGTTATAGCATATAGCATATATTACAGCATAATGTAATAAGAAAGTGAAATAATTCTGAAACGGAAAGCAGACAACAGTACACCAAAATTAAACAGTACAAATACTTTAAGAAATCATTTAGTTTTATCATTGAAATTATAATCAAAATGACAACGTAAATATCAATAAAAATATTTAGATGCCTTATTTGCTGTCATATTTTTAATAATCCTTGTGCATAATTGTGAATTGGAAGATGAAGTTTCATTTACTTAAAATTTGATTTGATAACTAATAATTTAAATATGATACTTGCCGTTGAAGAACTTCCTGTGTGTACTGATACATGCTCATATAATAAATGCTCAACTGGATATTCCTTCAATGCATTTATTAAACTAATTGATTCTTCTCATTCCCGTAATCAGTGTAAACGCCATTGTATTTATAGTTCTCATCCTGCGTTAAAAATACCTATATATCCCACAATGTATAAAAATGAATTGGGTACATCTCATTGTACAATTTTCAAGAAATGTAGCTTTCTTAATAATTTTCATAATTCTCAAAGTCGCTCATTTGCCTTAATAAATATCCGCAATAGATTTAATTCTTTTAATATTTTCTGTTTTTTTCCCATGGAATCATATACAGAGTATCTCAAAAATAGCACCCAATGTCTAAACAACCATATTCTTCGTTGGGAGTACATAAAAAATGCTCAAGGAACTGTACCTATACCATCCACAGTTTACGAGTAAAATACGAAAAACACTTTATGCCGGTGCAAAGAAAAAACACCATGTTGGACACATTAACAGCAGTATTTGCAAATATATATAAAGGCAGGTGTTCAAAGTGTTCACCGAGAATACCGGGGAAGGCTTGATAGCGTCGTGGAATATATGAGTATACACGTCACACCAGCACGGTGTCCACCCAAATGCAAGCAACATGAGGCCGAGCAACTAAGTCTATTTGAGTAGTCACACTAGAATGGTATCCACTGATTTGCAAACAACTAAAGGCCGAGCAACTAAGTCCGTTTGAGAAATCTCTGCAGAAAGGTGTCCACTGAAAGGCAAGCAACATGGTGCCGAGCAACTAAGTC
>BMAV01006727.1:141869-157072 GCA_019973955.1 Trichonephila inaurata madagascariensis
CTCCAGCACGGTGTCCACCAAAATGCAAGCAACCTGAGGCTGAGCAACTAAGTCTATTTGAATAGTCACACTAGCATGGTGTCCACCGAAATGCTAACAACATGGTTACGCACAATTCAGTCCGCTTGCGAAGTCATTCTAGCATGGTGTCCACCGAAATGCAAGCAAAATGGGGGAAAAGCAACTGAGTCCGTTTGAGAAATTACTACGTCTCGATGTGACCCCACAGAAAAATATACAACCATGTGAGATCTGGTGATCATGGTGGCCATAGGGCCGGAGCACCTCATCCGTTCCAGTGGCCGGGATATGTTACGTCTAACTAACATACAGGAGCACAGAAATGAGCAGTATCCCCATCAAAATCCTCATTCATTCATCATCATTTACCTTATTTTCTCGTAAATTATGGATCATACAGGTACAAATATTTGGGTATTTTTAGGTACTCCTAACGAGGAATTTTGCTGTGCATAGTTTGGGCGCTATTTTTGGAACATCTCTATGAATCGATGAATGTAAACATTTTAGAAAAGTAATAGACAATTTTATTTCCTTAATTGTTTGAATTACATGTTTAATATTAGGAAGACTCACCAAATTGTTGTTGTTGTCAAAGTTGAATTTATTTTTTTAAAAAAAATAAAAAAAAATTGAAATGTAGGATTATTTTTCAATGAAATCTCAGCTTATTAATGAAAAAATTTAAAATATTTGTTAAATATTTTCAAAATAAATAAGTAAATAACAAATAATTTTGCATAAGTATTCTCTAATTTGAGTTTGTGTAAAATATTAGCATGGGTTCCGTTTGGATTTATTGTACCGAGATTTATGAAAATTTTTAAGATTTTCCTTATATTGTGACAATGTGTAAGGAATGTAAAATAGTTGTTGCTTCTTATTTCCATAATATCATGATATATCGAAAGGTTCTCAATGTGTTATTAGAAAATCTTTGTACAGATTTATCAATATAGTGTATATTTATAACTGATCAGTCTAGATAACTATATGCTAATGTAGATTGGATATTTTCTCCTCTATTTGTATAGTCTTGCACTCAGTATCATAACTGAAAGGTATAAATAGCTTATGAAATATAATGTACTTTCTGGAAGTGTATCTGTTTTTGTTAAAAAGCCTGTGTTTCAGAACTTGTGGACTTATTTAATTTCATTAAATATGTTACAAAGTTATTCATTTGGCAAGTCTATAAAAGCTCAGATATTAGAAAAATTATATTATTTTTTAAAATTTTCTGTAGTATGCAAAACATTTTTCTTACATAATAATACAAAAATATTTTTCTCGCCTGGTTTGATAAACGCTAAGGAGAAATCAAATATGTTTTAAATCTGTGTATTTATTATATATGCATTTTTATCACTTGTATTATTTATTACACGTTTCCAATAGCATTTTATAACGAGTTTCTTCAAATAAATTAGAAATCATCCATTAAATTTTTTTAAGAAGAAAAATGTAACATACATTAAACTTTTTAACGGATTTCCACTACAGTCGACTCTCGAAAATTTGAAGTTGGAGGGACCAATGAAAATAATCAAGAGTTTGAATTATCAAGAGGGTAGAAAAAATTCCCAAAATGCACGAAGAGAAATTTTTTTCAAACATATTTCAATTGGAAACTAACACAACAGTTGCACATATGTATAAAATTATTCTGAAGTATTTATAAAAGTACATATATTATACAGGATAAATATTACACAGAAGTTAAAAGTCCTGTATTAACCCTTTCGCGGGCAGTGTCTAATAGGTCCAGCCACATATTAAAAATTTTTTCTCCTAGCAGGTGATGGATATTTAGTCTATCCACATGCGTTAATTGAAGCTAAAACGCATAAAATTCAATACAGAGGGCTGGACGATACTTTTTTTTTTGCATTTATGTCCCCTGATGGGCAGTTAAAAACAGTTTTTCTCGGTGTTAATCTTCAAATTATACTTTGATTGCTATAAATAAAATTTTTGATCTTTGAAAAAATTATTCGACCTGTCTTTAATATGTAGGAAGATTCGAACCGGGCACCTTCCATTCCGAAAGACAGTACCTTATAGATCACACCAAAACGATCTTCTTCGCATGATGCCTAAGTACTGGTTTATTTAGATACCGCTACACTACTCTCCCACCAGTGAGGTGAATAGGCGAACGATTTTTTGTTTGTTACTCTGAGTGTGTGTTTATTTATTTAATTTATATATTCATTTTTTACTTTTCTTCTCTTCTTATTTATTTACTATTATTTATTTTTCTTGTGGTAGATGGCGCCCCGACAGTTAAGAAAGTTACGTTTTCTTACTTCAATGATGGGTCACCAATGTAGGAAGATTCAAACCGGGCATCTTCCGTTCCGAACGCCAGTACTTTATCGATCACCCCAAAACGATTGTCTTCGCGTGATGTATAAGTACTGGTTTATTTAGATACCGCTACAAGTATACTTTTCTCTCATCTGAAAAAATTAAGCAAGTGTGCAATTAAAAAAAGGTTTTATTTAGGTTTTGGAAAGCTTTTATATGGGGATAGAGGGTCTATCCACCACCCACATAAAACGGAAGAATGACCTATAAATTTTCACTTTTCCTCCACTCGAAAAAGAGCACTTAGAATCTTGTGAGAATGTTGGGGGTGAGAAATAAAAATAAACTTCGTTTACAATATGTGGTACGAGATTCTTGGGTTCGAAAATCTTTCATTACAGCTTTTCTGCAAGGCGAAAACGTTTGCATATTACGAAGCTCCACAGTAAATAGCTCATCAAATTTGTGAAATAACTAATTTAAAATCTAAAAAAAATATTACTTTATTTCTAACTTCTTATACTAAAATTAAATAAAATATAAAGTGTGGATATATACCAATTTCAATGTATATTCTTAGTATTCTATACATATTCTTCTAACGTAGTCAGATACCTTAAGGTACCCGACTACGTTCGGAACCATGATTTTAAAAAAGCGCATAAACGTATAATTTTCATGATATTTAATGTCACTTAAATTAGAATACATGTATAAAATTGTTTTAAGGACATTATGACAAAATAAAATTATTTAAATACAATACTTTGGCAAAACATTAACTTAGAATAACCTTTTTTCCAAATGTTCTCCTTTTGTAAAAAATGCTTCTATTGTATTAATATTTTACCTGTATATAGCTCAGACCTCTGTACAGAGGCTCAACAATGATTTTTGAAAATTCACATCATTTTCAGTGTTACAACTATTTAAAGTAATTATCGGCGTATTTTCTTAAAATTTCTCCCTTCTGTTGTCGTAAAACATGGATAAAGCGACTTCAAGTTATGCATTTCAAAAATTCTAGTTGAGCCTCTGTACAGAGATCTGAGCTGAATACAGTCAAAATATTATTATAATAGAAGCATTTTTCACAAAAGGAGAATATTTTGAAAATGTGTCATTCTATGTTCATTTTTTGTCAAGATATTGTACTTAAATAATTTTTTATTGTAATACTATTCTTAACCCAATTTTATATACATTGTCTAATCTAAGTGACGCTAAATATCATAAATATTATCCATTTACCCGCTTTTGCAAAATCATGGTTCCGAACTTAGTCGGATACCTTAAGTGCGCAGTGGCCATAACGACTAGCCCCCCCCCCCCCCCCAGGAAAAAAAATCCAAGATCTGATATTTTTTTATGACTAAACAATATTTATAGAGGGTAAGAACATTACATTGATCAAGTACTTCATCACAGAAAAGTGTATTTTAGCTAAGTACCCGCTAAAGGGTTAAAAGAACACAGGAAATAAAATCACTTCATACCCGGTTCCCTCAGACACTGTCCTCAACAAAATTAGTTCTTCAAGGCACGGTCCAGTCTGATCCATTCTGTATTTAGCGCCACCTGCTGTAAGTCACTCAGATGAGTCATATATCGTCATGTCAGTCCAATGCAAAATATATAGTTCTACTCTATTTCTTCCTCACAATAGCGGATCATCCTTTCTGAACACATGTGTAGAAAGGCCATGTGCTAAACGAAAGATATGTACGGCTGACAGCAGGTGCGGTTGGTCTATTTTCTACTTGAAAGAAAGCAATAAAAGTGTACTTTCGTCTGAGGAACTGAAAAACAGTAAGAAGGGGTAGCAGAGAGAGAGACCAATGGTCATCAAAGGGGCTACATTAGAGGGGAGACACACACAGAGACAATACAATATAAAACTTGCAAGCTCCAATCTGTTTGCTACAGGACTGTACATGATAGGGAGTGTTCGAATTGTCAAGAGTTTTATAAGATAACTTCGAATTATCGCGTGTTGTAGTCTGGCCAGCCACAGATTTTACTTTGAAACATTGAGTGTACCAAAACATATTGTTTTAGTTAGAAATATCAAGTTTTTCTAGGGACTGAGCATATACTTCGAATTAGCCGGAAGTTCGTATTATCGAAGGTTTGAATTAGCGAGAGTCGACTGTATAATATTTTCTTCCTTTCTATTTGATCATTTTACGAATCCTAGTTGACATATGTGTGTATGTATATATTGAAGGTCACAAACTCCATAATCAAGTATTACTATACATATAATGAAAGCAGAACACACGTCATTAATTATTCATTCATTACCAATTTTAATAAGAAAGTAATAAAATGATACTATGTATATAAGTAAAATATTTTACTATATTTTCATTTATTATGAAACATTCTTCATGTACTAGTAATTTTTATGCTAAAATATCTGCATGCATATTAAGCAATGTATTAAGAGGATTTTAAAAAAATATAATTGTTATCACTCAGATATATGTGTCTAAATACATTGCAACCATTATGTGTTCAAATAAATATTGTATATACACTGTGTTTCACCTCATATGTGTCTAACGAAAAATAAATGTATTTGTGATTATGCTTTTTTTATTGTTACTGGCTTATTTCCATATTGTTCAGGAATATAACTAGTTTTTCATAGTTAAAACAGAATACCGCAAAATCTATCAAAATACGAAGAAATTCATAGAAAATATGAACACAAATAAATTCTTCCCAGCTACAGAAAATCGATCTGAAAATAGGATCGAGTAAGAAAAAAGGAGTACACAAAATAAGACATTAAAGAATCAAAAATATCTGAATAATAGTATCTCAAAATTAATTCATCTTAAGGTTAAGTACATTTTTTTTGTTAAAAAAATAATAATTTTTATATGTATAATAATAACAATATTTTGTCTATATTTAGCTATAGGACATAAAGTAGGATTATAGATATATATAAATATATTTAAATATACGATTTAGAAGTGTATTTATTCATATCAGAAATTAGTAGAGAATGAGAAGAGAAATCCTAACAGAAAACACCTTTTATCATTTAGATTGATAATAACTTTGGAAATTATATTAATTCAAAAAACCCTTAACTCTAGGTCTGTTGCGAAATTTTGGCTTTTTACAGACGAAATATTACGAGGTGTAACACAAAAAAACGAGACTGTTCCAATAAATCACTGTACATACAGAATCAGTTTTCCGTGACAGTATCTTCTTCAAAATAGTTCCCTTCAGCATTCATACACTTCTGCATTCGGCTCTGCCATTGTTGGTAACGATTCTGGAATGAAGTTTTTGCAAGGTACCTTTAGGAAATTCTCCTTTTCTTCCCGAACCTTTTCGATGGGGTAAAATTGGTTCCCCTTCATCAAGTTTTCACTGTGAGAAATAAAAAAAAAGTCACATAGGGCCAAATCAAGTCAATAAAAAAGATGATTCACCACAGAGTAATGTTTTGCTGGTCAGAAGCTGCTTGAAAGACAGGGCCGTGTGAAGTCATGATGCAACATCCATACCTCACTCTCCGATTTTTTCCCTATTGTTTTCACGAAGTCTTTTTAGGGAACTAATTTGATAACGGGGGTAATAGCGCCAAGTGCTGCTTGGTGTGATAAGGATCACGCCAAGCAGCGCTTCTTGTTGCTGAAATGAAATACAATATGGCGGCCTAGCGGTAATTTAATGATACACAATAATTTAAAAGAATTGTTTTGAAATACATTGAAATGTATTTAAAATAAAAAATATCGGAAGAGATTAAAAATAACCTAGATCAATCAATAAATAATGAATAATAATATTATGTAATAAAAAGTAACATGAACTAATAATAGTATTATATATAAGCAGCATATAATATAATCTTATAATATTATTTTATCGTAATTATATGTAATATTCATATAGTACGATTTTATAACGGTTATTAGAAATAATAATCATATAATTAAATAGTAATTATTAAAAAGAATAATCGTCGAATTGTAAAAAAATAAAAAATAATGCATAAGAGAACTCGTAATACATAACTATAAATAAACATAAGAATAGCTATAAATAAACAAAAGAAAAAGTTATAAATAAATAAGATAATAATTATAAATAAATAAGATAATAATTATAATTAAATAATAATTATTATAAATAAATAACAAAATATGTAATAATAGTTATAAATAAATGCTAAAAGAAACAATTATAAATAACGAATATTATATGATGATTACACATAGTAATAATTGCATTTTTTTTTCATTTTGAATAAAATAATTACATAATGTAAGCTAATATTTTTTAATTTAGAATATCAATTACAATGTAGTGAAAGCTTGCAATATGAAACTTGCAATGCAAGTTCCTTCAACGAGTATCATCGAACAAAGAACGTAAAAAAAATCATTTTTAAAACGAATTTTTATAACACAACGCTTATCCTTTTAAGAAAAAGGATAAGCGTTTTTATAACACAACGCTTATCCTTTTAAGAAAAAGGATAAGCGTTGTGTTATAAAAATTCGTTTTAAAAATGATTTTTAAGAAAAAAAATATTCTAGTACTCACTCATTTTAGAAATATCCATATTCGAAAGTAGCCCAGAATTAAACAGAAGACGCAAATGGAAAAATTAAACTGAAAATGGTTAAATTTTTAAAGATATCGTCTAAAATTAAAGGGTTATAGCGGGAAAAAACGAAGAAAAGTTATTTCTAATATACTTTATCCCCATGGCAACCACATCGACAGACGATAAAAATATTAAGCTAACCATATTGTAATATTATCGCCCATCTTGGCGAACATAAACAACAGCTTGGCGCTACTACCCCCGATATCAAATTAGCACGATTTTAAGTACTTCAATGTGGTAGTGTTGATTAACATTCTGACAACTAATGTGAATGGGAACCCACTCATATCACGAGTTTTGGCAATGTTTTAGTCTGTAATCGCTGACCTTGGATGCTCAGCAGGTACATCATTTTCCACACTTTCCCTCCCCCTTGAAAACCGCTTAAGCCAATTAAATACATGCGCCCGAGACAAAGTTTTGGATCTATATTTTAAATGCATTCGTGGCTGATTTATTAAGTATCACAAGAAACTTGATGTTGATTCGACATTTATTCCGCACAATGCAGTAGCACGTGTTCAGTCAATGACGCATTGCTCCCAACTAGCATGATCGGCTGAGAAGAAACTGGCCACATGGAGAGAGGAGGTGTGCGGGATGAACTCACCAAAGCAGTTGTTGCCAACTCTACTCGTTTTGAAGTAGCACACTTAGTTTAGTTTTTTGTGTCACACCCTGTATTACTATAGATGCATTTTCCACTGAAGGTGAATGCTCTAATTGAAAATATGTCTTTAATCACTTGCCAAAAAATTGCATTTTATTAGTTTTTAACTGTTATAAAATTCTTAAAACAGTTTCACATGTATATTATAATTCAGGTGACACTGTAATATCAAAAAAAAAATTATTCATTTATACCATTTCGCAAGATCACGGTTTCGAACGTAGTCAGATACCTCAAAAAAGTCCTAAATCCGTGACTTAATGAAGCACTTGTGCAATGAAGTTCACAGCAGGAAACGCGCTGAAGTTTCAATGAGACAAAATTGAAATGAGTCACAAATCTAAAGCTCATATGCCAGGGATGATGAACCAATGACACGCGTGCCATTGATGGCACACGACACAATATTTTCGGCACCCCACTGATCAAAATGGATAGCATTTTAGCTCCAAAAAAAAATTCACTATGAAGTAATCCTCATTAAGGATCTCATTCTCATTTTTGACATTAAACTGCATTTTTTCATAAATGATAGTATTACAAGAAAGTATACAAGTACTTCCAAAATTTGAAAATAATATATCAAAGATTTAGATGTGCATGAGAAACCACACGATGAAAACGTTATTGAATAATTTATTTCCGTAATTGATTATTCAGCTCAGACCCATGTATTCAGCTCAGACCTCTCTACAGAGGCTCAACCAGAATTTTTAAAATGCAGAACTCGGAAGTCGGTTTATCCATGTTTTACGAAAACAGAGAGGAGAAATTTTAAGAAAATACATCGATAATTATTTCAAATGGTTGTAACTCTGAAAATAATTTGAATTTTTCAAAAATCATAGTTGAGCCTCTGTACAGAGGTCTGAGCTATATACAAGCAAAATATTAATACAATAGAAGCAGTTTTTACAAAAGGAGAACATTTGGAAAAAATGTTATTCTAAGTTAATTTTTTGTTAAAATATTGTATTTAAATAATTTTTTGACATAATGTTCTTAAAACAATTGTATACATGTATTCTAATCTAAGTGACACAATATCATGAAAATTATCCATTTATGCGTTTTTTTAAAATCATGGTTCCGAACGTAGTCGGATACCTTAAGGTCATTTTACACAATGTATCTAATTTCAAAATATTTCTCAACGCATGTGGCAACAAAAGCCAAATATAGAAGCAAATTAACACAGAATTAAAAATCAATCTGCTGATAGGTTTAATAGAACTACGATAGATTTTGTGGGAAAAAATGCAAGCATATATCCCAGTTATGAGATAAAATGCAAAGGTAGGTGACACCTGGAGCACGAAATAATGAGTAGATTACATTAATATTATGTTAAAAAAATTTTAATAAAAAA
The DNA here is from genome assembly GCA_019973955.1 of Trichonephila inaurata madagascariensis. Classification (NCBI taxonomy): domain Eukaryota; kingdom Metazoa; phylum Arthropoda; class Arachnida; order Araneae; family Nephilidae; genus Trichonephila; species Trichonephila inaurata. Next base: position 150,882 of record BMAV01006727.1, read on the forward strand.
TTCTTCTTTTCTTGATTGTCTTAGAGTACTTATAACGCGTTCATCCACTTTAAATACTACTTTAAAATACATTTTTTTTTTGGATGGAGTTCCCCGGAAAACGTAACATTTTTAAGGATTCTGAGATTGAATGTTTTTGAAATTAATAATAAAGGCTAAATTTTGTTGCTATTCGTTATGGCTGACAATTATTGGTAAATCTGTAACGGATAAAATGTTTTATTGATTTGATAATAAAAGCGGGGAAAAAAGCAATTGTCAAGAAAAATGTGCCCCGTATGTTGGGACTGAAAAAATTAGATACGGAAAAAGCGAATAATTACTCGTTTGAATCAAAAACTCCTAAGAAACAAAGTTTATAAAAATAAATTCGCAAACAATACAAGATCTTAAAATGATCACTAATTAACTCTTTATCTACCACATTATGATTTACTTCAAATCTTTTCATGCAATATTTTTTTTTAATCACTGCATTGAAAATTAAAGAATATACATAAATAACATACTCAATTTTGGGAAATTTAATTCGTTAGAGCTAATTAACTAAATTGGTACTTTAAAATACCGTCAGTTCACAAAAGCCTAAGCTATTTAAATGATACGATAAGACCCAATGACTTTTTTTAACACAGTTTTAACTCTTAAAACTTCTAAATAACCATAGAACACTAATATTTTACGGCACAAAATATTTATTTTTAAAGGTAATTAATTTTTTTACATTTATTTACTTTTTTTTACACATAAACTTAATTTGATGATATTCAAAGAAACAGTTTTTTTTTTCATTAATACACAGAAATTCATTATACGTTGTGAATTTTGAGTGAGGTTTCGATTGAATTTTTTTAAGGCATTGCATTCAAGGGTAAGAAATGTTACATTTTCTTAACATAAGCTACTGCACCTTAAGTTCAATCATCCTAAGAATCCTTGATCCTTGGATCCATCCTTGATCGTCATCCTAAGAATCTAACGAAAGTTCCAGCAGATAATATGCTGGCACTTCTTCATTTGAAAAATCATCTGTTCATGCATCATTGATTTCAGATGGTAGGTTCTGTAATAAATACAAAGCCTCTTGAAGACAGAGTTTCTTTTTCCAGACATTCTAAGAAAATGAAATAATAATACTAATAATAGCACCTTGAAAATCTGTATAGTAGAACGTCGTTTATCCGAATCAACTGGGACCGGACATCGTTCGGATATTCGAAAACCAAATACGATCCATGCAGTATATGAAACCGGACGCTATACGATAATTGAAAATCATCACATGCGAGAAATGTGCTTGAAGAAAGAGCAAAATAGGTGCAAAATGTCGAAATTTTACCTTTATTGTGGAAAATAATAACTTATTTTTCGCTGTACCACTGTACACTTTCGTTTTTTCACTGTAAGGTCTCTAATTCTCTTGAGCAGCAGTAGTTGAGTAGGACAGCTATCTGATTGATGTTCGTACCACTCCATATCTGTCCCTAACGCACGATCAAGAGCAACATCATTTGCTTCCCTCGTGGTTTTCCTTTTCTTAGAGCCATCTTCTGAGTCAAGTTTTGACGCAAAATTTAAAATGGTTTCTCGGCTTTTATTTTAAGTCAGAAATTGTTGACTTTCCAACATTATAAAACTGTGCTAGAGACGCTCCACTTTCTCTTCGTGAGACGGTTCAATATTTCAAGTTTTGTCTCTATGTTCAAGACGTTGCGCTTCCGTTTTTAATTTGAAGCCACAGCAGTTCACAACTCGACAAAAAAGCATGTACACACTCTCTCATTTGGAAACAAACTGGCCTAATACTCCTCGCAGATGTTTACCAAATCAAATAACTGAAATTCCCCAAATATCCCTGACCTTGGGTTTTCCCATCACTTTTGGCCTCACGCGGAACAACTGTTGACCATTGCACTGTTCGAAAACGTATTCATATACAGTACATGTAGTTGACAAAAAAAAACTGGTCTTCATATTTAACGCTTCGGATAATAAACGTTCGGATAAACGACGTTCTACTGTATATAGCATTGTTAAAACTCAAGGGCACATAAAGAAATTAAAATGTAGCTAATTTTTGAAATAAGAATGGATATTTCATTTAATTGTACGGCAAAAAAAAAAATAAATTTCGAAGTTCAAAATTTTTTGGAAACGTTAAAATAAAACAATAAAAAAGCAAAATAAATAAGTTAAGCTAAAAGAAATGACAAAAAAAAGGATAAGTCTATTGCACTATAGTGATAACTCTCCAACACAACAAAAAACTACAATAAGCCACACCAGTGTTTCTCAAAGTTACTATATATGCGACCCAATATTCAATCATAATTTTCTTCGCGCCCCCTCTTATGCAATAACTATATATTGAATTCAATAATATTATACTTTGACCCTAAAACTGCAATACGATTTTAACCTCTTAAGAGCCTCCGGCGTACATAAAGGTCTCACTAAGCCAAAGCGTTTATTTCCTCGGACGTATGTAAACGACTTTATAAAATATGTTTTCTGTGCAGTGCTATCCATAAAATTATTCCGAAGGCTTTGGAATGCAATAAAAGGACCTTCGCACTGTTTACGAAGGATTTACTTATTTCAGATTATTTGATCTTCTTTATTCCTCCCCTCCCCCTCTCATATACATCACATATACGTGCCTACGTAGAAAACGGTTGGCATAGGGAAGCTAATCGCTTAGCTTTTAATCGGCAGTTAAGGGAAAAATTATAAACCCGACAAATTCTCAAGATAAGTTCTAATTTTTGTTTTTAATTACATATATGATAAGCCCATGGGGTCACTGGTTATTAGTAAACTTTTTCTTAAACTAGAATTATTAAATTAATTATAAAATACAATGTGTAGCACTGATATACATTTATAAGTATAATATATCAGTATACATGTGTATTTTATTTTTCATTATGTCAGAATGTATTTTGTTTGTTTACTTTCAGTAAATTAATCTCTTTTTAAAAATTTTTTTGTTTTTGACTTTTTAATATACACGCGCCCCCTCGTAGAGTTGTCACGCCCCCCAAGAGGGGCGCGCTCCACAGTTTGAGAAACGCTGAGCCACACGGATGAAAATAAAACTAAGATCTTGGTCCAACACCCAGTGTGCCATCGGTACTTATAAGTATCACAGAGTTATTCAAATATAAAATTAATTATATACACTGTTCATTTAGAATAAATAGTCAAATCATCTTCCTTAACATACGAAAAAAAAATAAATAAGACACCTTTTGACATTAGCTACTTTTTCGGAATAAAAATGACAATCTTCGCAATCCGATCAAAATGTCAGCTGAAAACGCAACTTCAATAAACTATTCACCTCCTCCTCTCAAATATTCATCATAGAGCCCGTGCTGCCATATATCTTGAAAGAGTGGATTTCAAAGATTATTTCTCCTAAGTATCGTCAGAGTATCCATAAAAATTTTTATTCTATGTAATTTTAAAGTGAGTAGGGGGGTACTTATATAAGTACCGTCGTCGGTAAATGCATGAAGTCAGCAGCTGCAGAAATGAGTTCTACTTCGCCTCTAAGAAAGAGGTGAATATTTTGACCATTCATTATGAACTATGATCAAAAATTTTTCTCAATGTGATATTAAATATTCTTTTTTCCATCAGCATAAAATAATTGCTCAAACATTTGTTATTGTTTTTTTTATTAAATTGACGAATCGCTTATGGTTGTTGAAAACAGGCATTTGAAAAGTTGCCAGGTATAATATAATAGGAACTAAAATAATAGCACTTGGTGGCTAATTAGCTATTAATAACATTTCATCAACTTCATACTTATGAAACAGGAAGTAAATTTCTAATTGGGAAATTAATAGTGCAGAGTTTCTTTATTTTAAAGTTTACTAACGTTACCTGACCTATTCCATGACATTGTGAGTGAGTGATGGTTGTATTTTTTGGCGCAAAAACCAATCTTGGCTGTATTCAGGTTATCGTTATCTAAGTCCTAGAATTGGGCCTTCGGGTAAATTGAAAAGTATGCTTATAGCTCATGTCTTTTATTCAGTATTGTGTAAGTAATTCTTGTGACGCCCCGAAATAACAAGTGAATATTTGTCGCGAGAGGGCGCTAATGTGTATAAAGTTTAGTGAGTGTGTGTGAAGATAGTGTGAGAGAGAGGGCTTGGAGAACACTCGAATAAAATTCTTGTTTTAAGAGTCTTGGCCATCTAATATTTCAGTGAATTTTTAGTGCAAATCATGAGTATTGAACTTGTGTGTGTGTGCGAAGAAACATTTTTTTATTTAAAAACACTGGATTTGAATTGCTAAAACAGACATGTTTTCATCATCATGGCCCCTGTAACGTCCTCCTGGTAGTCGATTTTCTCAAGCACCATTTTTGTTAGATCTCTAATCATTAAAAGAAACAAGCTTGCCAAATTCGTGGTCAACAAATATGATCATTTAAAAAGAACAAGGACAAACACATGACTACACGAAGGCAAATCGATATATAATATATACACAAAGAAGCACATTATGACAAATAATTTACAATAGTGCAAATCACACTCGTTATAAAAAATCTCTGCAACGTCCTAGAAACGGCTCTCTAGAACACTTCTACAAGCAGTAACTCAAAAGAAAGTTTCTCTTTCTGTAAACGCACACGACTAAATTCTCTTTTGAACTACCCTTTGTGTTTTCCAAGAATCCTTTATATAACTTCTTGAAAATTACTAGAAGTATCGATACTAGAGCCTTCTAGTTGATTCCTTGGTGATGTGGTACTCTTCGCAAAATCTTTTGCCAGTCAGGTAACTCTGGTCACATCATGTATGACTGCCACAGTCTTATTTTCCAAATTCATTCTAGAAAGTGGTTCTAGAAATTGCTTATAAGACTCAATTTTCTCATATGGAGAGCATGTTCAAACGTCCTCCCGTTGGTGTGATGTGGTAGTTAGGAGAGGGGTTGACAGCTCAGGTGTCGTCTTCGTCACTTGATCATGATTCAAATTTATGAGGTCCGTCGCCAAAAGCCCTCACGTAGCTGAACAGTGGAACCTTAATATTCAGTCGTCGCTGAAGCATCGCTGAAGGGAAGATAACATACGTAGCGTGTTTCAATATAAACGTGTAATCCGTCTTTTACATGGTTTGATAAAAAAAAAATTTTTATTCCACGCATACAAATGAATTCTACATTTATTCATGCCGGGACGTGACTGTTGTGTAGTTGAGCTTGGGTTCGGATCCCTGAGAAAGCATGTATGTTGTAAATGTATAGCGCCATTGCGGCATGGGGGTATTCTTAATAACCGTCGAGCCACAAATTTTCTTGTGAGGTTCGTGGAAGGAGAATATAGGTGACCACCCTCAGAGGGTGTTCTCCCTTAAAATTTAGGTTGAACCGAGCCAAATCACAATGTCATTTGTGTGGTACTCAAAGCTACGGCTAAATCCAGCTCCTTGCCACGATGAATTTTGTGGGCCTTGATCTGATGTTGCTGTCGATCAGGTGGCACAAATAAGAAAACATTTATTCATCTCTATAATCTAATAAAGGTTTTCTTCCTGTAATATTTAACAATGATTTTTGATTTACACACTCAGAATACCTAAAATATTTATTTTTGTATTTTATTCATATGTTTGCAAAGGTTTTGAAACTTTTCAATAAGTCAGGTTTTTTTTTTTAAAAAAAAGGAATTCTTTTTGTATTGAAATTACTTTTGCAAAATCTCTATTTAAAGTGAAAACTTTGTACATTAGCGAATTCATAACATCAACAAGCATAAATTGCCAAAATACTTACAATTTAGCTAGAGTAAACATTCAACTTCCATTAGCAGCAGGAGGAATCCAAATATTTTTCAAATAAGGAAAAATCTATCTTTTGAATTGGTTTCCACGAAGTTAATGCTTTAAATGATTTCTAAGCATCTGAGCTCCATTGATTAGCTTTTAGAATTCTCGGAAATCTTTTCATCTTTATTCATTTATTCAAAATGCTTGTGTTTATCAAAATTAAAATACACATTTTCGAACTTTTCAACGAATTTTTCTGACAGATGATTACAAATAAATCAGAATTTTACCATAATTTTTATGGTTTCTTTTCGGCATATTGGAGCACATGAAAAACTGGTCTTTTAGCTAAAGCAGTGTTTCTCAAACTGTGCGGCGCGCCTCCTTAGGGGAGCG
>BMAV01006727.1:170255-197557 GCA_019973955.1 Trichonephila inaurata madagascariensis
GACCTTGGGCGCTGCGGTGAATGTGTAGATGTTCCTGTCTGGTGGTAAGTCTTACGCGAATTATCTTATTATAATCACCCATAAACTTCCTTGGGCCGTTTCTTGGAAAACCCTTTTTGGCAGATCTATGCTCAGCAAAAAAAGGGGGGGGAAACAAGACACAAGATTTCAATTTAATAGGTCTAATAGTTCAAAAATTGGGATTTTTTTTATCTTTAATCACTTTGTAGCCCCTTGAAACCCTTCCCACTTGGGAGTTATTTTCCGCAAAACCGGTTCTAAGCGGTTTTGTACTTGTCAGAAAAAAACATGCCTGACGAATTTCAAGTACGTAAGTCAAATAGTTTAGGAGATCAAATGGTGAATGAGTGGGTCACTTTTTCCTATATTGTTTCATGCACAAATATTTAAAATTGAATACAAAAATGAATAAAAAATGCAAAATTCTAATTCAATTCCAAAATCGTCATACAATTTCAATGTGAATAACAAGACTTTATGCATTCTCTGGTTTTTTAAAGACCGAACTAAAACATTGAAGATAAAAAAAAACTCTCTAAGCTTGTTAAATACGATCGGAGATGTTTCGAAAACGAAACAGCAAAAATTGCGAAGGCAAATAAAACATTAATAGAAACGAATGCTACATCTGCACGAATGGCAGGAAACACGAAACCACCTGGGAAATTATTTCCTACATTGGTGTTGGTTGTGCAAGACGATAGATAAGTCATTTTTCTGGTATCCGCTCCGCTCGTAAACAAAGAAAATAAAAACATGCTTTATCACTTAAAGAAATTGGGAATACTTCGCATTGACAACGTTTAAATACCGGATAAGATTGTTTACCTTTTTGAAGAAAATGCTTCTGTTGTTTATTTGAAATACATTTCGAAAACATCAAATAAAACTTCTTTTTTTTTCAAGTAAAATAACAGTATTACATAACAGAATTGCTTAAACACATTGCGTTTAGATATTCTTTCGAAAAATGGTGAAAATGTAGCGTTAAGTCATCTATGCTTAATGCGACAGGTAAAAAAAAAAATCATTTGTCGTCAAGAATGCATCTAATCTGAAAATGAGATTTTTATTTTAACGTCTCATGAGAACTACTTTTTATACAGACATTTTTGCGAGAATATATTACACCGTACTATAGAGAAACTCCTGAATTTATCGATTATTTTGTTTGATATGATTTTTAATTTACAATGCACAGAGAAAAAAAATGGCAACGGACCTCGAAATTTTCAAGCGAGGTAAAATGACAAGAACGACACCTGAGATGGCACACTCCCCTCTCCAAACTTCCACACCACGGCAATGGAAACAGATTTAACGTGCCTCAACCTATATATAGAGCGAGATATTATCACTACGAGGCATAATATTGTCATTTTCTATACATTGCTATACTTTTTTAGTTGAATAAAATAAATGTTGAAGAGTCTGCAGGATTTAATTTCGTCCAATTTAAACAAACAATTGGTTTCATCAAATATTATTATTCTACAAATGTATTATCGTTTAAAATTATCCATTTCCTGCAGCTTCATTCGCAATTTATCCATTCACAAAAATAGAACTTACCTTTGAAAATGAATGTATAATAATGAAATGTACAATATTCTATTATTAAAATATGATAAACTTTCAGAAATTATTTATTAAATTACAATTTAAGCATTTTATTATAGCTTTTCTTAAATTTATTAAACATACAACAATCATTAAAGATATTTTTTATAGGAACAAAAAGCATAACGTCTTTGTAAAACTACTATCTGCTATGTGCGTACTGTCATATAATAGTTTTTATTTGACAACATTAGGGTAAAGGCACATAACATACTTTTTCACGATCACAATTCATTGTATAATGCTTAGAGTCACATAGAAGTCTTTTCAGAAGAAGATTTGGTTAATAAACTAGTCATGAGACAGAGCCAAAATATCTTAATCTTCAAAAAGCGCGCGTAGCAGATATTGGTTTGGACGACGAGAAACGACATGTTAGAAAACTGAAGATATTTTCAATCAACGGATAAACAACTTCTAAATTCACTTTTTCAGCAAACACATCTTTCTTCGCCTCCCACACACACACCAACACAAAAAAAATAAAGAAAAAGAAAACAGATGAGGCGTCAATCAATTCACTTCAATTTGAAGGGCGGCATCAATTCAAAATGTAATGAATTTACTATAAGATAAAAAAAATAAATATTATTTTTCAAAGTATCAGTGAACCAATTACGCTTTAAAGGAGAGCAGCACATGAATTTTCAAAAAATTATCGATTTTCACTTTATTTTATATTTTTTAAAAGTTCAAATATTTCTGTTTAAAATGATATATGATATGAAAAAATACGATAATTAGAAGTATTTTTTATTTACTTTTTAAAAATTAAGCTACTTCTTGACGTGCATCAAATGGGCTCTAATAGGAGCAGCTGTGTTTCCCCTTGCATAAGTTTCCGATGAACTCGAATCAATATGATTTCCAAGTGGAAAAGTTAAAATGTATTGGGCTTATACAAATGTGTATGGATACACGTCTTTTGGGTCTTAAATGCAAAACAGAGGTAGGAAAAAATTAAGTGATAGAAAAAGCATAAGTGGTTGTAACAGACTCACAGACATTTTAATATCAAAAATTCTAAGATGTTATTGTATGGCTATTAGAACAAATATCAATGATCTACACAGCATGAAAACTGCTATTTTAGCTGTTTATTTTCATCTTCTGTCTTCAAATGAGAGCCTTCAACATTGACTGTGTCCTGCGATTATAAACGTCTGGTGCAAGTTTTAAAAGACAAAAGTTGAATGTAATGAAAGGCATTATGATCATAAACACATACACCATAATGAATTAAATGAAACCAATCTTCATAGATCTAGGTGGTCCTATGTTATTGAAAAAATGTTTATATGGAACCCACAAAGCATTACCCAGAATCTAAATGAGTCAATTAATAACACCATATGGTCAGTGATTCTAGGTCTACATTTGTGGAATTGAAAACTCTGAAATATTAAGGGTAAATATAGCTATTGCACAGTTCAATGTGTGAATCATGTAGCAAAATTAATGATCATACAACATTGTGATATTGAACCAAGTTAAAACTGTTTGTCATGCTTCAAAATATTAGATGAACGTAGGATTTTTGTAGCCCAACGAAAGCATCTTGAGATCTCCAAAAAATGCCAAATTCTTAAAAACAATGAAAAAAAGAAATTCTTTTGTATGAGCAGAGAGTTAAAAAAATGCTTCATAGGCTTTTGGAAAGTACTAAAAAAAGCAAATGCGCAGAAAATTACAAATTTTTGTTTTGACAAAATATAATATTTTTCCTGTTATGTACCTTTTTCTCAAGAACTACTCATTATATAATCCTTAAATTTTCAGTGAGCAGATATTTAATATGTTTACACTTTTAATTAAGGGAATTAGATATATCTTGCAAACCTTTTTAGATAATGACTTTTTTAAACTAAATTTTAGGGGGGAAATCGGACATTTTCTAAAAAATTCATTTTAACTAAAAGACAAAACCCTTCGCGTTAAAATTTTATTGATAGTACATATAATCTACTTTAAAATTTTTATTTATGAGGATTAAGTTGTTCCTAGGAAGATGTACATAAACTCAATTTAACATGGGCTCATATGGACGTGACGGACCCCCTTAACGCGTTTTTTTAAAAAATGGAAAGTAAAATAAAAATAAATTCGGAACAATCTCTCTCAGTTTAATATTCGAATCATGCATTAGAATAATTCATATGTAGATTTGAGACTTCTGTCTTTTTGTTTTACAATTAAATATAAAACTAAATATTCCATAATGTTTTATTTTCAAATATAGAGAATTTTTATTTTATGATCTTTCCACAACAAAAGCAAACATTCTCCTATAACGTTTAGTAGCCACGTGATTTGTTTTGGTAATATATAACCATTTACAATGGAGCCAATTGACTCAGTGAATTAATGGTGCCTCAATAATCCTAAAGACCTTATTGCATGTATACCTTATTAAACGTATCTTGAAATCAACCATTCTGATCAATTTCTACATAGTTGCCATAGAATCGGCTTCGAACAACTTTTTCCCAGTGAGCTGAAAGAATTGCTCGGAATAAAATTTGTTTGAAATTCCAGACGATTGTGTTCTTCAGTTCTCTACGTCATGAACAAGATGGCAAAAAAAGATGGAAGCTTCGTCAAATACATCAGAAATGGAGTATAATATATTAATTGTGTATAATAGTTTAATGGCATATAATATTTTAAACAGAATGGCGATCCATTTCTGTTTATGAATGTCTATGAAAGCGTGAGCGAAATAAAAGAAATATTATTGGATGTTCGTTCTCCGGAACAGGAAAATCGGCGAGAAATTTGTCATTGTGAAGATAGGGTGCGGTGGACATCTGTGAGAGTGTCATTTTGTTTACAGCAACCCTTCACCCTCACAGTTTCTAGAAAAATTTTCTGAAACGTGTGTTCCAAATATGTGTATGTGATAAGGGTTTAAGACTCTCTGGTCTTAAAATGGGTTTTTCTAACACTGCATTTCCTTTAAAAAACAGTAGACATTTATTTAAAAAATATTACAAAACATTAACTAAATTAATATTCTTGATCGAAAAACATGTTCTACTTAAGTTTTTTCATTGGGGGCAATTTAGTGATCTAGTCTAAGATGGCACAATTTTCCATTTTTATACGAGGTTTTTCAGTCTATAAAAGAGGGATAACTTAACATTAAATGAGAAAACATTCGCGGTGCCCCTAGAAAGGCTCTTGGGAACCCGCGGGGGTCCACAGTCCATAGTTAAAGAGACACTTATTTAAATTGGAATCTTCTTTCAAACTAAGCACAGAAAATGTAATGGCCTTAAATTTGTGTAAAATCCAACGATTAAAATGGGTTTTTTTTCAATAATACTGTATTTTTATGTACAATAATTACGTTTAGCTTATAGCAATAGGATTAATTCAGAGACTTGCCTTTTATTGCTTATTAATAATGACAGAGAAAGTAAATTTAAATGAAATATAATCTCCGATAAGAAGAATAAACTTTTTTATTCAATGTCATTAAAAGCAACTTCGGCATTAGTTTTATTTGAATTTATTTATTTTTTCATTTTTTCTATTGTTTAAACAGTGACTTTCAACATTTTCAGATGAAAGACACAATACCTTATTAACTTTTGAATTGGAATTTTAAAGTGGAAAATTAACTGCGTATGAAATACATAAATAAATTTTGGAAATTCTTAGAAACAAAAGAAAAATCTGTATATTCTACTCATTTCTTTGTTTTTCATTTTAAATGTTTTAAAAATTTTATTCGTTTTGTAGCTTATTTGAATGGAGCATTTTTCATATCTCCATAATGGTAAAACGGACTATGTGTATTTATTGCATAATTATTATTGTAATTACGCATTATTTCTTTTTAAAAAAACCCATATGTGCAGCAACATGAGTAAAACTTGCAAACGATGAAACTTGACGCACATTTTAACTCGTGATTTTTTTTTTTTTTTGAATAATTTCTTTGACAAAATCTCTCATAAAAAGTATTTATTTATATAATATTAATATACCTTAAGAGTTTCAAAGTTGTAAGATGAGTAAAATTTTCAAAAATGTTTCTTTCGTTATATGTGATATAAACTTTTCGTAAAGTGCAGTTTAAAGTAAACACTTTCACACCTTTAAGTAATACGTGCTAGCCACATAGTTTGGAACGTTGTAAACTCCTTATTTAGTTCGAGTAAAAATTTAAATTACATTAGAAGCAGAAGGATAGCTGATAGTTGTGAAATAATCCCCCTCCCCTTCTAAAGTAGACTAATGTCAATTGATTCATAAAAAAAGCTTTAAAGGTTTTTTAAAAACTGCCTATTTTATAACAAAAAAAAACAAAAACAAAAAATGGTGCGTGGAACACCACGCGATAGAAGTGAAACTTTTTTGGCGACGTTGGAACATTGATTATTTGCCCTAATATTCCAAACTGACCGTGTACATGTCTCAATCGCCTAATTTGCATGAAAATTATTCGTAGCTAAATGAGTCTTTCTGATACCAAATCCAAAGTAGGAAGATGTGCTAGGTTTTCTGGGTATACAAAACCGTTATATTTTGATAAATTTGGGATATTTTTTTCCTACTTAAACTTTGTGTCGTCAATTGTAGCATGCTTTAATGTCTTCTAAATTAATTCCCGGTAAAATATTTTGTAAAATATTTTTGTGCTCAGCAACAGGCGTTCTCAAATCATCCCTAAATCTTAATCTATCACAAATCAAACACCCGTGACCGAATGGATTATCAACGAATCGCTTTTGAAAATCTTTGTACGCACTTTTATGGGAATCCTAGTCTTTGTAACGTAAGATAGAATTTATTAGCGATTCACACGTATCAGTTCCAACACGCACTAGACTTGTTGAGGGCTCTGTAGTTGACGGCACAGAATGGTTCACAAACTCCGTATTAATATATACTGTCATTAGGAGATTCTCAATAGCATTCCCATCCCTTAAACTCGGCATTAAGAGAGTATTTTGCAGTGTTTTTTTAAGTGCTCGATATTCTCTCATGTACTCTGATGGAGATTTGACAGTAGCACTTAATAAATTTGTACTATTTTTTGGGGTTTTTTTCGACTGGACTTGCTGCTTGTTTTTCTTTTTTTTTTTCTTTTAGGAAACTCTTTTCCTCTTTGTACATTTAATTTAGGTATTCTGACTAGAATTAATGATAATTCAACGTAAATGAAACTTAAAAAAAAATAAACAAATTAACCATCGAACACATGGTCATGTAGCCGACAATCTAAGGGAGCTATTTTGTGTACATCGTAATGCACACACTGCAACTCATATAAACGTTGAAAGATGTTCCTGGGTCTGGGGGAAAAGGACTCCCAATCGGAAGGTGGGCAATCATCTAACTTTGTCACGGATATGGCGCGTCACGTAGTGTCCCCGCTCCGCCCTTTTCCTCCCGCTCGCTATCTTCTCACCAGGGCGTCGATTCGGGGAGATGGGGGGGGGGAGGGAAGACTACTTCCGTTCGCCTTTTCACCCTAACGCTAAATTGGGTAAATTTCTCATTCCCTCTCAAGCCCAGAGAAGTTTCACTTCTAAAATTAAATCAATATTAAAAAAAAAGGCTTTTTTTAAGTTGAAAAATTTATAAATTAAAAGCATTAAAAATTTAAATAGTTGCACACACTCAATAAATGTATGTGAATAGTTTTTTTTTTGTTCTTTTTATATCTGGAAAGACTTTTAAAATATGATAGTAAAATATGATAAATAACAGTCACGAAAAACAAAAAAAAAAAAAAAAAAAAAAAACAGAAAATTAGAATTGTTCCATATTTTTTCAAGGTTGTTATTCTCAGCTACAAATCGCTAAATATATCATACATATATCCAATAAAAATAATATAATTGTTTTAAAGAACTTCCTTACCAGAGTTGCCAGAAACTTATGCAGCAAAGTAGCACGAAGAAGGAAAAAAAGTAGCAAAAAGTAGCGAATCGATTTTCACTTGAAATTTATAAATATAAACTATTTTGATTTTGTAAAACTGTTTTAAAAAATACGTTAAAATGCTTTAATTATTTAATTCATTTAAAACGCATTCAAATTCGTCCTGCTTATTATTGTGATCTGCTGTGGCTTTTTTATAAATTACTGAATTATATCGAAGCATTTGTAGCTAAGGAATGAAATCAACACAGCAAGTCCCTCATTCTTCCAAAGTCATTTTTATTCTGAGAATTGACTCAAACAGTTCGAGGCACATTCGATTCTTTAATTTTGTCTTTTTTGGCGTCACTCTGGGAAATGCCGTTTCCACAGTGACATTTATTATGGGTAGGCTGTAAAAATTTAAAGCAAATATACCTTAATCTCTTAAAAATGGATTTCCAACTGCGTCTTTTACATTAAAAATGCGACACTAAAATAATTCTCCATCATTTAAAAGCTCAAATTCAGATAGAAAAACATCTTTCAGTTGAGTGTTAAAAATTTATCTATATTGATTCTTCAGAACATATAATTTAGATTGGTCTACTAATACTGAAGACAGAAAAAAAAAAAAAGGACGATTTGAATTTTAAAAAAATATCAGAGGAAAAATTCTTTATTTTTTTTATAGTTACGTAATTTGAAGGATTTGGTTTAAAAGTTGCTCACATAAAATCTGGAGAAAATTATGACATCTTTGATAGATTTCTGTTGTAGATTCTGTAGAAATTTTAATTTTTCTTGTCACTTTATTTAAAAAGACATTCATTAAGTACTTCAATAGACAAATAAATGTTTGTTAAATTCATGCCAACTTCGAGATTCACATATTTAGGGTAAATTGTTCTTCTTAAAAGAGTAAAGGTATAATCTTTTAATTATTTCAACAGTTTGCAATGATTAGCATGATCACTTTGAAAGGCAAATTAATCCGCTCAAATTCTGTTAAAATTGGCTGCTGTAATTTAACAATACTTAATTCTATTTTGTATTAGTTCAAGTAAAGGAATAGTAAGACAAGTAGATTGGAAAAAGGCAGTGTCGCAATGGAGAATATTAGGGCCCATTGCAAGGTCAGCTTTCGGACCCCAAGCCCTAATACGTACTTGGCGTCAGTCAGCCTTTGGGCCCCCTAAAATCCCTAGGCCTCCCTGCATTGCGACGGTGTACGTTACGCCACTGAATTTAGGTCAAAACCTTTCAAAAGGGATTTAATCAGATTTTTATCACTAATCTCTTTAGATTACAATTACTTATTTTCGTCATTGTATGCAATTTTTAATAAGTCTAATGTTGCAACGTCAATTAATTACAAAAATAGATTTTTACTCTTTAATTCAATGGAGTATTTATTGTTGATGATAATTATATACAATTTATACTTATTTGTATAAGAATTTGTCCTTTCCCAATTACTTTTCCAGTTTAATATTTAAGTAGAAATTCTCTCTAAGTCTATTTTTTAAGAATATTGCATGTTTCATTTTCATGCTTCTATCGGGATTAGAAAGAATCCCGCCATTTCTTTTTTGTACCACTTGCAGTGGAAGAGGGGAGTCCGGCTTTGATAGGGTCCGATTCGTGGCGGTTGCGGGGGGTGGGAAAGAAATTACGGCGTTTCGTAGTGGTGAAACATACTGCAATTCTGTTTTCTTTGGGGACTAAAGTCACTTTTGTTGCGATTTTGTTCCAGTATTTCCAGTACTTATGGTTGAAAGTAGCAAAAAAAAGTGGGATCTTCAAGAGAAATAGCGTAAAATTCGCAAGTAGCAATAGGATAAAAAAAGTAGCGAAAAGCTTCAAAAAGTAGAAAAATTCGCGAAAAATCGCACGATCTGGCAACACTGTTCCTAACTCGAATCGATCCTTTCACTATAATTATTTCTGAAAATAAAAATACATATCTCTCATTACATGGCATATAATTTTTTACTCTTTACTAAAGCTCAATCAATTTCGTAATAAGCATTGAAAAAAAGCTAAAGTTATAAATCTTTATATTTCAACACCAGCATGAAGTAGGATTAGAGGATTTCACAAAAGGGGTGATAATTAAATGCTCAAAAGGTTTTGATCCACATTTTCCAAGAACAAATGTAATTCCTCTTTTTCTTCTTATCTGAAATAATTTCTATTGAGGTTCATTAGCCATGTGATTCTTGTTCGCAGTTTCCACCCATTATATATAATCCTTTGTGAATTATTAAAAAATTGTATTAACTGAGGTCTGCGTTTTGGGCCATGAAAACGTATATATATTTGCTTCAAAGTTCGATTCATTTTTAGAGTTTTTTCTCCAGTAAATATGACGAAAAAGTTTAAAGTTCAAAAATAAATGAAGATTTTCTCATTCCGTATCAGCTGTCACTAACCAGAAGTCTGTGAAAAATTTTTGATGGTTCACTGAAGAATTGGGACATTATTTATATTTTTGTGAAGATTCAGTTTAAAAATGTTGAATAACAAAACGTGTTATGGGGAAGATAAATTATCCTTTTTAAGAAAAAAAAAAGTTAGCTACTAATTTTAGTGAAATTTCTTCCGAGTTGAGTTACTTTTTTGCTACATTTGCGTTTATATCTAGAAACGTTTTAAAATGATATTGGGGAACCTTTGAAAATTGGAAGCATACACTTAATTTGTTGATATTACTTAGCATTCCGGGTTTGTGTGTTCATGTTTTTTGTGAAGTTATTTTTTCAATTCTTACTATAATAGCTCTCACTCTTTATATATTTATTTATTTATCTTGGTGGAATTTTTAATCGTTAATAAAATACATTTTAAAGCGCTCAATTGAAATTTTATTTACATGATTATTTTGGATGGCAATACAATAATTTAATTATAATTAACAAAATTTTTAATTGATTAAAACTAATTATTTAAAGAATTACAAGTACAGCCACGTTGTCATCATTTTTGGCGACTTAAGTCAAAACTTTAGAAAGGTTTTTTTCTCACATTTTAAAACATTCAGTTGAACTGAAATTTATTATACACGATTGTTTTGGATGACAATACGATACTTCAATGATAATTAATAAAAATTAATTACCACTTAATGTTGTGATTCTGTAATATGTATATACATATTTAGATTAATTGTAACTATTCAATAAAAAGTAGCTAAAATAAAATTTTTCTTTGTTGATCTAAGTAGGAATTGACTGAAAAAATTGTTTTTATATTACTTGTTATTTTAATTTGGAAATGTAATAAGGGACATAAATAAGGGGCGATATAGTTATGAATGTAGTCTCAGAAGATTAAAATCATTATTAGTTGGTTATCGCACATGCAAGAGTTTTCTGTTTTCATACATTTTTGACTCTTCAAAAAAGTTATAATAACCATTACCAAGTGAAAAGGCCTCGAAAATTACAATTCAATTTTTGACAACCTATTTTCAGGGTCACTTTTCGGCTTAGGTACGCTAGATACGTGCCTAGGGCGCAAAAGATTTGGAAGCGCAAAAAAAAATTGGAGAGTGAAGAAAGAAATAATTAAATTTCCACCGCTTAGCGAGTCGTGAGAGAAAAATTTCTGCCCTTAAAGAAAGTAAATGCTGAAATGAGATATACTATAGAAAAATAAAAATTTAACAGTTTGATGTTGGCTCTGCAATCAAAATGATATTTCAATGGAAATTGATTACAATGATGCTATTAATGATTTTGAAATGATCAAAGTTTGTAGAAAACTGATGCACAAGTGCAATAACTAGGACTCAAGAAAGAATAAAGATGTCTAAAAGTATAAAATGGTAAAGCGATAAGCGATGAAAAAGATGATAATTAACAAGTTCGAAAACCATTCACACATACAATATGTACACTCCATACTGTGAATTCAAACGATTTCATTAATATACTGTACTAATTTACAAAAAGGTGGATGGATTGTCCATGAAGACATAAGGTGAGAAAGGAAAGTATAATGGCCATACCATGCTATTATCATTTCCTTACAAATTCTTTACTCCCAGAAATTATTTAACACAGAGTTTCCCCAATTGTGGGATGCGCCTCTCTTCGGGGGTGTGATAACCCTATATGGAAGGCGCGAGCATATCGCGCGAAAAGTATAAATTAAAAATTTAAAACAGCTATTTATGTAATGGAAGAAAGTAAAACAAAACACACTTTGACATAATAAAAAATTAAATACACATTTACATTGATATAATGCACTAGTACTTATAAATATATCAGTACTGCTCAATGTATTTGATAATTAATTTTTATCGATACTAAGTTAAGAACAAGATTAATAATTACTAATGACTCTCCCATATACATCTCTATAGAGCTTGAACTAGGAATTTTGAAGAATTGACTTTATTATTGTCATTCAAAATAAAAAAACTGACGTTTTTTGTTAAAATTTCGCTACTCCGATGCATTAAAATATATAATATTGTTTTGTTTTGGAAATTTATTCATTTATTTGTACCAATACAATTCATTTATTTGTACCAATTTGTGTGTTACATTTTATTTAATTCTGATGACTCCTTCATGGTGTTGCATTTTTTACAAGCATCAGTTTTTTAAAATTTAATATAAATATTATAGATTTAAAAAAAGTATATTTTTTCATAAGAAAACTCATTTTAATTACCAGTTGAAACTTACAAAAAAATTCGAATAAATTATGACATCTTTTTTGTTAGAATTGTCACTAAAATTATAATAAATCTTAGAATAATTCTGTATGAGGTTTTCGAATATATATTCAATAAACGTAAATTTAATTTAAAGTATCTCAGGAATGTCTGCGGGCATACGGGTTACTGTAGTGCTTCTCAAACTTTCAATACTCGCGACCTAATATTCAATCATCTTTTTCACCGCCATACAATAACATTGTATTGATTTCAATAATATTATACCTTTACACTAAAGCTACAGTACGACATTAACCTCTTATGTGCTACCGACGTATATAAACGTCTCGCCCAGCCAGAGCATTAATCTTCTGGACGTATATATACGTCTTTCCGAACCACGATCTTTTCTATGCACTGCTATCCATAAAATTATTCCTAAGACTTTGGAATACAATAAAGGGACCTTGGCAGTCTTTGCAAAGGATTTACTTATTTCAGAGGATTTTGATTATTTATTCCTTTTCCCCCCCCCCCCAAAAAAAAACATCAAAATAAGCGCGTCTACATGGAAAACCGCTGGATTGAGGACCGAACCACGTAACTTTTAATCGGCAATTAAGGAATTAATTATAAACCGTACACAAATCATCAAGATAAGTGTTAATATAAGCCCATGGGGTCACTGGTAATTAACAAACTTGTTCTTAGTATTGTTAAACTAATAACAAAATACATTGTGCAGTACAGATACCTAAATTAATTGTAAAATATTTCATGCAGTACTAATACATTTATAAGTGTATTGTATCAGTGTAAATGTGTATTTTATATTTTATTATGTCACAAAGTATTTTGTTTGCTTACTTTCAGTAAATTAATAATGTTTTGAATAATCTGTAGTTTTCAACATGCTCGCCCCCCTTGAAGAGTTATCACGCCCCTCAAGGGGGAGCGTGCCCCACAGTTTGAGAAACGCTGGATTACTGGGAACCTAATTTAAAGCAGTTTTCGTTCATGTTCAAATATACAACGAGAATCCAAAATATTTTCTGGTAAAAAGTAAACAGTCAAATGGGTCTGAGGAAATATTAATACTCTCCTATAACTTGTGGAAAAAATACTGAGATATTTCTCGAACGGCGTGGCATCTGGGAAAAAGGTGTAAGTAGCTCAAATACCCCTCCTCCTCGATCAAAAACATTCCTTAACACCATCTAAAAGCAAAAATGTCTGTTTTTATTACTTTAGTGAACATATCCATCTTTTGTAATCCTTTCTTCTTAAAGCGTGGGAGGTTTTGGTGAAAGCAACAGCGTCAGAAATGGTACAAAATACTATTGTCCACTCTTAGCGCAAGAGAATGGACAGTGGACACCGGAAAAGTGAAGGATGAGCTGCTCATTACAGAAGAATGAAGGATGATTCCGGTCCTGTCAGGGAATATACCGGACAGGAATTAGAGCATATTTTTTTTCTTCTTTTGGAAGCGGAAAGAGCCTGAACCGAAAGGAAAGTTTCTTTGATAGATGTGATTTAAGAGAGCTACTAATAAAGTGAGAATTTGCTGATAATTTATTTCTTACCAGCAATTATTTTCTTTTTAATTAACTGAATTCTTATTTCAATTCTAAATAAACAGTAATTCGAGTGAGTGAGTTAGGGTTTTATGGCGCAAGAGCCAATTTTGGCTATGCTGCATGCACCAAACATTTGTTAAAAAAAATCAAATTGTTTTATAAAATATTTAAAAATAATGCCAATACAGTTTTAAAAAATTAAAATTTCAAATCACATAAAATCGTTTTCAAGTAATTAAAGAATAAATTTGTTAGTTTAAAACAAAGTTAGTCAATACAAGTTATCAAAAAAATTAGCTTTTATTTTTCCTGAATCGGGTTGGAGTTAACGTGCGTATATAATTGTCAGGATTGTTTCGTAGATAATCATCTATGGAGAATCTGTGCGTAGGATCTGGTTCAAGTTCCTCCTCCTCTACATTATACATTATCAAGTCTTCATCCTCTGTTGTGTAATCTATAACTGCAGATTTTCTGGGTTTATGTGGTGTCATTTTTATTTCGATTTCTGCTTTTTGTACTTTTGTGCATTTTTTTCTATTTTTGAAATTCTGTTTTACACTTTGTGGGATTTTAGAAGGTTCGCTATTTTTTTTTTTAAACAATTATAAAATCCCCGTGCACCAAAAAGTATCACACGGGGCTTACAGAAGTAAGTATTAAACACACATTCAGGTGAAGCAAAAAATAAAAAATATTGAGGTTAAGAAGAAATAAAAATATTTACAACAAAATCACAGAAATATTTGAAAGCATTTCTAGTAGAAAGGAGTTGTTGAAAATTCGGAGACCAATTTATATTAAGTCCCTTGAAAGCCAGTCTTAGGATTTTTCTTTCTCTGGCAAACTTGGAACACAGATGGAGCACATGTTCTACATTTTTCTGGCCTCTAATATTACAATCACAGGAAGATGTCGGAAATAAATTAAATTTGTTCAAGTTGCTTTTGAAATTACCATGACCAGTGAGAAATTGGGTTATTTTGTAGTTAGTGTAAAAATGATGGCATGACAGTCTTTTATTAATGGTTGGAAAAAATTTCTTTGTTATGCTCCTTTTGTTAGAAATGAGATGTTCTTGGTTCCAAGATTTCACGATTCTTTCTTTCGTGATCCTCTTGTACCATTGGATGTAGTAGTGGCCGACCTAGTTAAAGGAACTGAATATTGAAACAGTAATTCGCGAAAAAAATATTTTAATATATGAACAAGGAACTATAAGCATTTGATTGTAAATTGTAATACTAAACATTACCCATTTGCAGTGCTAGGTATTTTATGATAATGCATGACAAAGTAATTTTTTTAAAGTTATTTATATTTAAGCTCTAACACTAAGCTTTCGATTGTATTCAAAAACATTCTTAAGACCTTCATTCTTTGATTTAAAAAGAACAAGTCTTGAATTCTCAAAATGAATAAATCTATAATGTCCCTGTAACTGTACCCCTTGGGTGTCGATTTCCACAAAATTAGTTTTCAGCGAATTTCCCTCAAGAAAAGAATTATATTTGCCAAATTTCAAGTCTAATGGTTAAATATTTTTTATCATAGTAAAAAAAGGCAAATGATTTAGTCTCTTTCAGATAAACATCTCTCCTAAGCAAATCGACAAAATAAGAGAGAGATTTAAATCTTAATATAACTTTTCCTTTAATATTGCTAATTAATTTTGCCTTTTTTAACTTTTAAGAAATTCACAGATTTTAACTTTATTTAATTTCTACTCCCAGTTCACTCTCTCCCAGTATATATCTTGTTCAAATTTTCAAACGTTAGCAACAAAATTTTCTATTCAACCTTTCAAGTTCAAATATATTTTTTAAACTTGCAGTTGGTGACACTTGATGTTAATACAGTTTTTTCAAATATTAATTCCTTAATTAAATTAAAAAATGAGGAAATAATACCAAACAAAAATAATAGTCTAACGCTATATATAGAAAGGAAAACCGTTCGTTGTGTCCCGGTAGTGTAAAGAATAGCTCGTTGGACTTCTAACGCAAAGGTCGTGGGTTCGAATCCGGCCTGGACTGGCTTAATTCCCGAGAATGTTATTTCTTTCTAACAATTCTAATTTATTAAAATAATTAAATTAAATGAATTAATAAATAGTAACACAAAAACAAATAAAAATAGCCCAGCAACCTGTATAGGAAGGAGAATGGAAAATCGCTTTCTATTTTGCCACTTAACAGTGAGATTATGTCATATGTAGTGGCCGCGGTAGCCGAGTGGTATAGGTATCAGATCGTGGCTTGCTTTGCCGCGAGTTCGATCCCAGTACCACTAAAGACCCGACGTGTAGGGCAGCGATGCACGTTAAATCTGTCGAGAGCTGAAACGTCCTCCCGTTGGTGTGGTGTGGTAGTTAGGAGAGGGGGTGCCAGCTCAGGTGTCGTCCATGTCACTTGACCATGGTTCAAAATTACGTGGTCCGTCGCCAAAAGCCCTCGTGCAGCTGAACAGTGCGACGTTAATATTCAATCAATCAATCAATCTCTCATATGTATATATAAATTTACATTAATTGTAACTTTTTAATAAAAATAACTAAAATAAAATTTTTCTTTTGTGACCTAAGTAGGGATTGACTTACTTTTTTTAATACTTGTTTTAATCCATGATTGATAAATTTAAAAGCACATTGTTATTTCTATTTCTCTTTGAAATTGTTTTTGTAAAATATCCTATTAACCATTGATAGGTATAAGTAATTTGACGGCTTCTTGGCACCAAAAAGAGCCAACAACGCCAACTGACACTCTAATCTACACTTGAACCGACTTACCCAACATAAATACTCGTTTTCTTTCAAAATAGAAAATGTATCTTCGAGGTTTTCTTCTATGTGATTGTTTTTTATTCGTGTTGAAAATCTTTAAAATGCTGAATGTAAGAATTTATTTTATGTCATTTTTGCTTTTGATATTTTCTTTTCTAAGCTTTTTGAATCAGCTTGCTAAAAAGTGTGGAAATAAATTTTGTTTATTTCTTCTTTTTTGACCCTTTTATCAGTTTCGATTTCTGGTAAGTATGAAATAAGAACTCTTTTGCTGAAAAAGGAAAAAATGGTTTCAAATAAATTCGCTTCGAATTAGACCTTAGCAGAGGGAAAAAAGCTTTAATAGCAAATCCTGCAAAAACAGGAAAGAAAATTGATAAAGATATTGAAAATAAGTTCGTCTTATTTTTTTAAATTTTTTTATTTGTTTATTTATTTTTATTTATTTATTTATTTATTCTTACCTAATTTTGAATTTTCCAGAAAATATATGTTTAAGTGTTTGTATATTTCTAATAAAATTGTTTTTCGCTTTTAATTATTAACTTTTTTTATTATACTTTTGTAATGAGTGTAAAAGCAGATCTGATTAAAAAAAAATAAAAGCAGATATTAACCTTATATGGTTTTACTCAGGGTTTTGTTTAATGTCATTTGAAATGTTTTCACAAAAACTTTTTACTTCGAATCTTAATTGATTCTCAAGTGACTGTGTGTAAACAGCGTCTTTTGACATTTCCAGTTTAATAACAATCTACATTGTTAATTTTTGAATTTTAAAATAGATAGAGTTATCAAATTAATAAAATAGCTTGAGATTCCTTAAAACATAAGAATATAATCTCTTAAATATAGAGTTTAGCATTTAAATTCCCTATTTTAAAATTTTATTTGGGGTTTTTACTAAAAGTAATTTGAATAAAGTTATGCACTTTTATAAAGATATTGTAAAAATATGGTTTTATGGTTGTAAAAACAAATTTTTAGATTGGAAGATTTTGAAATTCTGTGAAATGAAAAAGAAGTTATAGGTAAACTGTACTAATGACTCTCCTGGAAAAACTAAAAAATTATTTCACAAGGGATATTTTTTTACCATTAATTTTGTACTCTACTAAAAAATATGCCATTTAATTTGAATTATCTTTTTTTAATCTTTAAAATAAAGGTAATACCTTACACCCGGAATAGGCATTAAGTCGATCGCGATCGACTGATGGACCGCCAAGACATTTTGGGGTAACCGCCTTCACATAAAACTTTAGATGCGCATACTAAAAGAAATACAGCTAGTTATCACGATAATGGAAACACCCATGAATAAATTGCAACCCAAATTTGAGAGACGTTTTCAAGAATTTACTAGACTAGAATCAAAGGGGGCATTCATCTGTTACCCATTTGGCAACGTTGATGTGAAAAATATAACTAAAAATATGTTACATGTTCTCGTTACCTCTCGAGGCCTTCCTCCTTCAAAAAGACGTAATTTGTTAAGAATAACTTTTGAAATCTAATAGACCAAGTAAAGAGTATCCCAATTTTAAGAAAAGTTGCAATTCATTTAACATCATTCTTTCTCTTTACCTATCTGTGTGAATCTACATTTTTAACGAAGAATATAATTAAGACAACATATCATTTCCGTTTCACAGAACACCACTTAGAATCCAGTGTAAGATTAGCAGTTAGTAATTATATATCGAGGTGTTCAAGATTAAGGCGGATAATATGAAGACTAAGTCTTCTACTGAGATTATAGCTACGAGAATTGATTTTAAGGTATCCGACTACGTTCGGAACCGTGATTTTGCAAAAGCGTATAAATGGATAATATTTATGATATTTAGTATCATTTAGTTCAGAAAATGAAATGTATATAAAACTGTTTAAAGAATAGTATTACAGTAAAAATATTATTTAAGTACAATATTTTGACAAAAAATGAACATAGAATGACCCATTTTCGAAATGTTCTCCTTTTGTGAAAAATGCTTCTATTATATAATAATATTTTGCTTGTATGTAGCTCAGACCTCTCTACAGAGGCTCAATTAGAATTTTTGAAATATATTACTTAGAAGTGGGTTTATCCGTGTTTTACGACAACAGAGGGCAGAAATTTTAAGAAAAAAACACCGAAAATTATTTTAATTGGTGGTAACTCTGAAAATAATGTGAATTGTTCAAAAATCATAGTTGAGCCTCTGTACAGGAGTCTGAGCTGTATACAGGTAAAATATTATTATAATAGAAGCATTTTTCACAAAATGAGAACATTTTGAAAAAAAGTTTTTCAAAGTTAATTTTTTGCCGAAATATTGTATTTAAATAATTTTTTTTGTCAAAATGTCCTTATATAAAACAATTTTATACATGTATTCTAATCTAAGTGACAAATATCATGAACATTACCCATTTATGTGTTATTTTAAAATCATGGTTCCGAACGTAGTCGGATACCGTAAGTGAAAATTATTTATTTTTTGTTGTATTGTGAATTGTTTGAAAATGCATCATTTGATATTATTAAATTAAAAGGTATAATTATTATGTTTGTATTTTGCGTTTTACTTAAAACGTAGTTTTAAGAGAATAAGTTTTTCTACTGTAGTTATGTAGGTAAGAATATTTATATTCTGTATTTGTTATTGTTATAATACAAATATTGTTGAGCTTTTTTTCTTTTTTCGCTTATCACTCCTACGACATAAGGTGGACCGCACCATCTTGAAAAAATTAGACCGTACCATGTAAAAGTCTGCCCACCCCTGCCTTACACACAAAAGAAGTACAACGCAAGAGATGAACGATCTTAATGTTTCATGATGCCATACGTTTAACTAAATAAAAAGTCAATTTTGATATAATAAAATAAAATTACTAACAATAAGAAAACAGTAGATTGTCTTCTGTTTTAACTATCAAATAAAAGCAAATGCTACTTCTATGCTGCAATATAAATTTTCCCCCAACATTTATGATTTTTACACTTTTATTTTCAACCCTCTTTATTGTGAAGTACTTTCGCTAAATCACATTTGTGAACGAAAAACCTTAAAAACATTAATACTTTCACACGAGCATGGTCAAAAGTACCTGAGAGAAAAGGAATTTTAAAAATATTAAGTAGCCATTTCTGTTTTATGGCTGCATTCATAATAGTTGCTCGCGTATATATATCCCGTAAGTTCTTTCAAATTCCTTACTTCACACTAGAACCGAATATTTATTGCTGTAATCTTCGTTTTTCAAATTAATGTCTCTCTTTCTAAGTTTTAAATAATATTTCAAAGATTTTTCTTTCTTTTTTTCTTCCATAATTCCAAAATACTTCTTACAAGTAACTGCGGCGTATAATTCCCTTAATTTTATATATATTTTATTCACAATGTTTATGAATAGGATATGAAATAAGCTTTCACAATAAACATTAGTGACAAAGTCAATAAAATGATTTTTGTTTTAGCTAATTTTTCAATTCCTACTATTAGTTCATAATCCCCCTGTATATATCTTGCTCACAAATTTTCAATTGTTATAATAGAATACATTTTAAAGCACTGAAATTTTATATACATGATTATTTTGGATGACTAATTGAATATTAACGTCGCACTGTTCAGCTACACAAGGGCTTTTGGCGACGGACCATGTTATTTAGAACCATGGTCAAGTGACGTGGACGACACCTGAGCTGGCACCCCCCTCTCCTTACTGCCACACCACACCAACGGGAAGACGTTTCAGCTCTCTACAGATTTATCGTGCATCGCTGCCCTACACGGTGAGTCTTTAGTAGTACTGGGCTCGAACTCGTGACAAGGCATGCCACAATCCTATACCTATACCACTCGGCTACCACGGCCACTATTTTGGATGACAATGCGGTAATTTAATTATAATTAATAAAAATTAATTGATTAAAACTAACTATTCAAAGAATTACAGATACAGCCATGTTGGTATCATTTTTAGTGATTTAGCAACCATTTTGGCGAATTGTGTCAAAATTTTAATGGCTTTTTTTACTCACATTTTAAAGCACTCATTTGCGCTGAAATTTTCTACAGACGATTGTTTTGGATGACAATATGATATAATTTAATTATAATTAATTAAAATTAATTGACTGAAACTAATTATTTAAATAATCACAGATACAGTCACGTTGGCTTCATTTTTAGCGCGACTTGGGTTTAAACTAAAAGATTTTTTTTCCTCACGTCTCAAAGCCTTCAGTAGAACTGAAATTTTATATACACGAGTGTTTTAGATGACAATACGATATTTTAACGATAATTAATAAAAATTAACTGAGATACTTAATATTGTGATTCTGTCCTAGGTATATACATATGTATATTAATTGTAATTATTTGATAAAAATTAACTAAAATGAAATTCTTTGTTGACCTAACCAGGAATTGAGTTAATTTTTTTTACATTACTTGTATTAAATATTAACTGACGCTCAGCGGCCGAGGTGTAGCGTATCACACTTCCACGCCCCAGATTCGGATTTCAAACCCCGGGGTGGGGCAAGGTCGACTCAGCCTTTCATTTCTTTAGTCAGTCGATAAATGAGAACCAAGATTTTGTGGGAATTAAACACGTCAGACCGACCATCTTAACGGAACCTCTGCTCATGCACCTCAGTGCCGAAGAACACGAAAACTGAGATGTACAAAGTAGGCTTTTGCAATACATTGGCTGTTTTGCGCCACTGAGTTCAGTTTTAATTATTTATTAGGATTAAAACACATTCGATTTGTTATATATATATAAATGCAGTCATAGCACAGTTTAAATTCATTGTTATTGCATACAACTTTGCTGAGAAACGTATTGTTCATAAATAATTTAATTGCATTGGACAGTATGTATTTTTAATTTTAACTCATGTCCTACATATAGCAATTAGCACATTTTGCAATCCATTCAAGATCATCTTTGTTTATCTAATGTAATAAAACACATTATTTGTATTTCTGTGTGTGTTTTTTTGCCTATTCTAAGTCGAATACTTATTCAAAATTAAAAATATATTGAGTATAAATGCACGGAAATATTTAACACATTTAGATTTTTAATATATTTTACGTAATAAATAAAAAAAAAATGCTAGAATATGCTAAAAGTACACTCATGGATCAAAAAACTAGTACATCAAAGAAATAATTGCGGGATTATAACGAAACTTGGCATGACGGTATATGTTGGGTAGATATGCAAATGATTACAAATGCAGCATTATTGCGCGATACGTAAAACCGATAGATGACGTTTAACGTCGTTCTAAGTGGAGTATAAAACAGGTAACAAATTTTGTTTGAGTGTTCTGAATCGTTTACAAAGGAAGAGCTGAGGTAGACATGCCATTACGCCGTTTTCGAAGACACTATAAGCAGCTGTCGCCGTTTGAGAGAGGGAGAATCATCGACATAATGGAAACTGGGTGGTCAGTTAGACAAGTAGCTCGTCTATTAGGCCGCTCTGATTGTGCTGTGAGGAGGTATTGGGACCAGTGGATCCGAGAGATGTCATTTACACGAAGACCGGGGTCAGATCGTCGAGAAGACCGCCACATTGTAAGGAATACACGCATACAACCAACTGCTTCATCTGCCACCATCCAGGCACAGGAATAGCACCTTCACTAGGGGCCCTTGTGTCCTCTCGAACCATACGAAGGCGCCTGGCTGAAGGACATTTGGGATCGCGGCGCCCATTACGTGCGCTGCCGATTACGCCCACCCATCAACGCCTCCGTTTGGAGTAGTGCCACGCACGAGGAAACTGGACTACAGCGGAATGGATCCAGATCGTCTTTAGCGACACATCCATATTCAATCTCGCCAGGGATGGCAATCGTGTTCGTGTGTGACCTTGTAGTGATCGCCTCAATCCTGCCTTTGCTTTACAGCAACACATCGCTCCCACAGTTGGTGTGATGGTATGGGGTGCCATTGCTTACACTACACGGTCACCCCTAGGACTGATCCGTGTCACCATGACAGTCCAGCGGTATGTCCATGACGTCCTTCAACCACATGTGTTGCCACTCATACAACGTTTCCCAGGAGCCATTTTTTAACAAAACAATGCTGGGCCTCACACGGCAGGAGTGTCTCAAGACTATCTCCGCACTGTTACTGCCCTTCCTTGACCTGCCCGTCCCCCATATTTGACTCCAATCGAGCATATCTGGGATCATTTGGGATGTATAGTTGGACAACCCATGAGTTTCAATGAACTAGAGGCAAGGTTACTGAAAATATGGAACGAAATGTCTCAAGACATCATACAGAACTTGTATGCCTCAATGGCCGATGGTATCGCATCGTGCATTCGCGCTATATATATATATATATATATATATATATAGGGGGTTCAACAGGTTATTAAATCCTCCGTTCTTTTGTCTTTTTCTCTGAAATAAATGATCCTTTTTCTTTGATTTTCTAATTATTTACTTATATCAAAGTAGTCATTAAGTAAGTAAAATGTCGTTTCATTTTGACGACTCCTTCTTGGTACGCTAATTTTTTTGTCCATGAGTATATCAGGTATAAATTCCAACTCAAGAATTTCAAGTTTTTAAAAATAACGATTGTTAACTAATATAATACTAAATGTTCATGAAATGTATCTGAAAATAATTTAAATTATTTCATGTTATGTGATTCAGGTTTTTCAATAGAAAAAAATTGAATTATTTGCATTAAAGTTACGATTTAAGATCTAATTGCCTTTTTATAATCCAAAATTTATCTCAAAATCAATATTTTTTTTTATCTTAAATTTATTTTATTTTTAAATAAAAGATCTTATACAAATAAATAATACACAAAACTGCACAAACATTGAACATAGAATTTAATTTTTAATTAGTCGTAATTTAGTTTTCAAGTGAAACAATTATGCAAATGTGCAAAATTATTTTTTAATAATACATTTAGAATTTTCTTTATCAAAATATCAATTTGACAAGTAGAGTTTAGTACATATATAGAAAATTAAACTTCCTTTTTTTCAAAAATGATGAAATTATTTGCTGTTTGTTTTAAGATTATCATAGAAATGGTGATATCTAACTGTCTTAAATAATAAGAATATTTATTCCGATTAAAACTTAACATATCGATAAACTAAAAATAAGCACTAAATCTACAAGCAAACGAGAAAAAAATGTATTATTAGAGCAAACGATTTTGTTTTGAGTTATATTCACTTTGTTTAAAAAAAATTACTAAGAAGCTTTTAAATTCCCAGGAATGAAAAAAATTAATTATTTTTTTTACTTTTACAAAAGAAAAGGCTTTCGAACGTTCGATTCTTTAAACTATAAATTACCTAATAAAATAAGATGGTGTTGGCAACAATAAAGAAATTAATAAGGAAAACTTTAATTTTTAAAAAAATTAGGTAAATACATTTTTAAGATTATTAATTGAAAAGCGTATTTTTTTAATATTAAAATCCATAGCTCTTATATTTTAATAATCTGATTATTATTTTTCTTCTGCTTGATGATTATTTTTTTAGCCGGTACGGTAAAAAGTTGACTGCTAACTTTTATTTATTTTTTTTCCATTATTTTTTGGTGAAAATATTTTAATTCGTAAATAGTTCTTGGAATGTAACATTTGATTACGAAACAAATGTTTTCTTCTTGAAAAGGCTCATTAAATATAATACAGCAAAACATTAAAAAAAGCATTAAACTGGCAACTGGAATTCCAAAGTGAATTGCATTCTGTTAATTTAATTGCTTTAGAATTTTTTGTGGCTTCTTTCATTGACTTTCAAAGTGAATGATTTATTAGAAATAGGAAAAAAAAAAAATTTAATTCTGATTTTGAAGGACATTATTAAATTCCACCGGATACAAAATAAAAGGTTATCTTAAATTTCAAACAGCGATTGATTTTGATGCCAAACATAAAAAATAAAAAGAATTGTTTATTGTATTCGGTTGTTACTGGGCTTATTGAATGGAATGCTAAGACTTCGAAACATTTAAAAACAAGTTTGCTTATGAATGTCACGATACCCCGATATGCATGATCGAAGCTCCTTTTTGAAATTTCACTCTTTTCGGAATTGGTATCTATTTTAAAAAAATGCTTTTCTGATTTGTTATAAAGCTGAATCCCATCATATAATGTATCCGCTCTCAAAGAATCCGGTTCTTCATGTCCGTCTTTTCAATCTATCAAATTATTGATAATGTCGTTATCATTGAAAATTTAGTCTTCAATCAAGTGCGCAGCTTCGGATATTTCAGCAACGAAATCCACATCGGAGTCAAGGGGAGTCGCATAAACAAGATTCTTCATATGTCCCAATAAAAAATAATCGAAGCTCGATAAATCGGGAGATTGTGGTGGCTAAGGGACTCGTCTAACACGACCAATCCTTCGCTCCCCAAACGTGGAAATCGGGTAAACGTGTACATTGCTGAAAAATTCTGTGATCCGGCATTCGTCTATCAGAAAACTGCACGTGGTACATTCGTAGCTCTGAGATGCATCATGTTGAACGGCGGCTAGACTTTCCCCTACTGAGAACGCAACCAACAGATAGCTCTACATTTCTTTCCTTTTATTCCCCTTATTTTAGCCTCACTTGCACCCATACATTCATATGCAATACATGATTGTTATACATAGTGCCCAGTATCTACTCTTAAAGTTTGTACCATGAATTGGGGATCACCCTGTATATTGATTATTCTTGTTTAAAGAGTAATTTGACAGTTAAATATCAATATCCATATCCATCTATCTCTCTCTCTCTCTCTATATATATATATATATATATATATATATATATATATAGTAATATAAAATAAAAGTGAAGAAGTACTAAAACCTACAGTGCTAAAGCAGGAAGAAATTGGAATTCACCAGACACAACAAATGTAGATACAAAAAGTCTTTGGACTAAACTGGAGACCTATTATGATTTCTAAAGCTGTCGCTGAATTAGGCCAGCGTATATATATATGTATAAAATCCATAAAATATATACACAGATAGCTATAGAACCTAAGTATAACTATTCAAGATATGAAATATTAGGCACAGTAGTACAATAACAAATTCCTGGCCTTAGGAACCAAGATTGCAAGTTTAAGTAAGTTTTAAGGCTAGCCAACCTTCACCTGTAATTTGCTTAAACCACTGAGCCAAAGGGAGAGGAAAGAATAATATTAAAAGAAATTTAAATATTACAAATATAATCACTGAACTAAAATAAAATATAACGATAAAATTATTGCCTACTAGTATTCACAGTATAGATTTAAATTCGATGCAAAATGTATATAGTAAGACTTACTTCGTGAGTGTATCAACTGGTTATGTTTCCCGCCAAATACAACAGAGGAAAACAGTACCGCATAAAGTTAAAAATTATGATAGAATAATATAAAGTCGATATATATATGTACGTTTAAAAAAATCATAAGTATATATTGATATAAATATTTGAGGAAAATAAATGAATACAAGAAAATTTAAATAATGTATATATAAGCAATGTATTTAAGTAATGCAATTATATATATTAAATATAATATATATATATATTATAAATGCGAAAGTATGTTTGGATGTTTGGTAGTCTTTCACGGAAAACCAACTGAATAGATTTTAATGAAACTTTACAATAATATAGCTTATACATCAGAATAACACATAGGCTATAATTTATAAAGATATTGTGCGAAGTGTTCAAAATATAACGGTAATTGTCAAGAAAGTAGGAAAAAATTCTGCCATCTGCAAAAAAGCCCGTGACAGCATATATCTATCTTTTTTTGGGAAACAAAGCTTTCCCTTTTGTTTTGTCTACACCATTCCTCAGTGCGCGCTCGCTTTTAATTTAATCTGCCGATCAGTGTAATCACTATTTTTTTTTATTTCATAATAAAACTAGATTTCGTACGAAGAGGTGGTGGCAAGATTTTAACATAAAACAAATATAACAAAAGGTAATATAAATGTATTACACTTCCAGATATAAATTATTTACACTATTTTTTAAGCACACATTACACAAAATTTGTAACAATGTGTTACATTTGCTGAGCAGAGATAAGTTTGGGCATGTGTTTTCAAAAATCGACTGACAAGAGAATTACGGGGAGTTATAAATAAATAAAAAAAATCCCTTTTATCAACTATTAGATCTACAGACTTTAAATTTAACAAATATGTTTTTTTTGTTTAATTTACAATTCACAAAAAATTCTCATTAAAAACTTTTTTATCATTCAATCAGTATTTTTTTTAATTTTTCAATTCATCCGTGCGAAGAACGGGTATACCAGCTATATAATATAAGTAAAATATTATATATCTATACACGAGATTTTCTCTTTTACTGCTACTTCTTAAGCAAAAGATATATCACTATTATTTGCTAAATAACATTTCTAATCAATTTTATTATTTTAAAACCTAAGAAGGAAATTATTGTTAAAATAATGAATATGTTAGTTTTGTGTAATATATATACTTTTTTTTCGTCCGAAACGTGTTTAAATAATTTACTAAACACTGTAGAATGAAAAACTATGAAATTAAAATAAAATATCAAAATGTTTTTATCAGATAGTGTTTTTTTTTTCTTTTTGAATGTTTTTTTCTCAGTACATGTACATATATTTAAGCTTTCCCCGCTACTGTTTTTTTATAACTTACATATATATACATATGTTTATTCAAGAATTAAAAAAAAA
>BMAV01006727.1:212557-235081 GCA_019973955.1 Trichonephila inaurata madagascariensis
TGTAAGAAAAGTTTCTTAACGCCTTTATCGACTTCCTGAAGAATTAATTATTTTTTTTCTGTGATGCTTAAGCACTTATGTTTTGACATTTTCGAGTTACAAGAAACGAAGTTACCAGAACGAATGATCAATACTACAAATGAATGGAGACTGTTTTAAAAGGACACGAGACTCTTCTGAAGATGAAAGGGGATATCGAAGATGTTTCCAGTAAACTGGACAATGGGACTTAAAGTTAAGCCTTTCTAGGACGAAACGTCTAGAATAAAAAATAACCAGTAATAAAGCCAGGTTAAGATTTATGACCACAATTAAATGTGCTAAAAGAGAGAATAATTCAAAATGTCCCGGAAATACTTCAAAAATAGGGAGAAGAAATTGAATCACAACAGAAAAAAAGTTCCTTATATAGAAAATACACTTCGCTTTGGGGAGGTTATTTTATAAAGAAAATCGTGAAATGTTCTTGTTTCCAGGAAAAAGTTTGCTATGTAGAAAAATTATTAATATATAGGTTCGTTACATGGAGGTTTGACTGTGTATTTAAATGGTGTATTGTAAGCAGAATCTCATTTTATATTGCGATTTAAGAAATATTTTATGTTGGAGCTATGAAATGCAGTTTGTCTCCCGATTTTCATTATACGTTTGTTTTTATCATGACCTCATTTACATAATCGTACTGTCCACATTGCCAGAGTCACACTTCTGAAAAAAAAAAAAATCCAAATTTTATTTTTTTTTTTTTTTTTTGAATTTTGCAAGGATGTGAACTCAACCAATATTCGCGAACATTTTTATAGGAATATAAAACTGGTATTAATGCTTTGTGATAATCAAACAGTTTGGGTACTGTTAACGTTCGAAAAGTGCAGCGTTGTTTTGAAAAATTTCGATCCTATAATTTTTCAATTATAAAAAGAAGTTCCTGGAAGATAAAGCATCTTTAAACATAATGCTCTGGTTGCATTGTTGGTACCAAATCCAACTGTATCTATTACTGTCTGTACTGTATACTGTTAGTACATTGATAAAAAATTTAAAATTATACACCCATCACTTGTTAAGCTAGCATTTCTCACGCAGGGTATGTCATACCCGCCATCTAACTTTTTTCAACGCTGCTTTTAAACCACATTTGGAAAATGGATAGTTCCTCGTGCAGCTGATTTTAAGTTCATATTCTTTGAGGGGTCATAGCTTGTAGGTGAATTCTAAATATATATTTTTGGATACCGCCTTGTCGGTATGTCATAACTTGTTCGTGAATCGCCGTTACAGTTCTGAATGCATGAGCATGTTTTAAATCTTCCTTATGCTATGGCGTATTATTGTAGTTATGATGAAGAAATGGGATATTTAACCCGTTATCTATCGACGCTACTTGTAAGTACCACTCACTTTAAAATTACATAGAATAACCATTTTTACCAATATTCTGACGATACTTAGCAGGAATATTCTTTGAAATCCACTCTTCCAAGATATATGGCAGCACGGGTTCTATGATGAGTATTTTAGCGGGGAAGGCGAATAGTTTTATAGCAGAAATTACGTTTTCAGCGGATTGGAAAGATTATCATTTTTGTCCCGAAAAAAAATAGTTAATGTCAAAATGTAAGCGTCTTATTTATTTATTTATTTTTGTATGTTAATAAAGACCTTAGAAAATGATTTGATTACTTATTTCAAGTAAACAGTGTATATCATTAATTTTACAGTGGAGTATCTTTTATTAATTAATTAGCTCTAACGGATTAAATTTCCCAAAGTTGGGTATTTTGTTTATATATGTCCCTTAATTTCCAATGTAGTGATCAAAAAAAATATTGCATGAAAAAAACTGCAGTAAATCATAATGCGGTAGATAAAGAGTTAAGTAATTTAATAGATAGAGTACAACAGTATTTTCGGTTGAAGGAATTCTCTTCGCGGTTATGAAGAGGAAGAATCAAATGATAAAGAGTATAACAGCAAGTATGATTCCTCCACTGAAATAGATCAAGATTTAGAAGATTTAGACTCTGTTGAAAATATATGTTTTATATGTAGTGACACAAAAACACATTCGGGAAGAACGTAATTTTACAGAAGGCAACTCGTCCACATCTTATCCAATTTTAGATGAACTTAAAAAAAAATTATTTGTAGAACAATAAAAGAAAATAAAAAAGAAATTCCAAAAATTTTTAATTTAAAGAAAAGACAAAAATTTTACAGATTAAAAAAATAAAATATGATCCAGTGAAAACATTGAATTCACTAACGACGAGATTAAATGAGTGTACACACAAACAATGTACGGAATTTCCTTATAAAAAGAAAAGAAAAACTATATTTGCGTGTGAAAAAATCTAATAAACACATTTTATTTCCTACTTTTCTTCCTTTTTAACTTTTGTTTACACATTTTACGGTAAAAACAGAATGTAAACACCTTTGGGTATGAGATACCCTGCGCGAGATCTTTCGCGATTGTTTTTTCACGCGAGTGATCTCGGGTTAATCTTCCTTATCCAATATTTCTTCTCGATTGAGTGAGTGAGATTGTGGGGTTCATTGGCGCAAAAGCCGATTTTGGCTATACTGCGCCAAACACTTGTTTAAACTTTCAGAAAAATTCAAAGAACAATTAAAAGTTTTAATGCTAACATGAACACATTTATTAAAATATTAAAATTTTAAAAATACATATGAATATAAAATACGCGCAAATTTATTAATATATGTATATGCTTGCATGCACATATACAAAATTTCAATTTCAATCACAGTTTAATATTATAAGTCAAATTAAGTATAAAAATCTAATTTTACTGATTAAAGCAAATAGGTTTTGGTGGGATTTTTCTCCCACCGAGTCAGATAAAGATAAATGAGAGGAATTAATAAATGTGATGCGGTAATGATTAAAAACGGGACAATCTACTAAAATGTGTTGAACAGAGCATGAGACCCCTTGCATGAAGGACATTCAGTAGCATCTTCCCCCCTCAACAAATGCCAGTATGACCTATACGAAGGCGAGTCATTTTAACATCGGCCCTTCGCATTGGCATCACAGGCCAGGCTCCTATGAAAGGTTTCACAGAGTGCAGTTTGTTGACCAACTGATGACTTCATGATTCCTACCATGCTGTCGAAATATGATTCAGGATAACACGCTTTACGTACGATAGCAGAACTGATAGTCGTAAAAGTGCCGCTGCCGACCGAGCCACGCTGTCTGCTTGCTCGTTGCCCATGGCTTGTGGATACGTGGCTTGGTAACCAGCAAAATGCTATCTCAAAACGCATGCTGTACAATTAACTCGTTAAGTCTAGTACATTACAAACCACTGGATGATACCAATTGTAGTAATTTTCAAACGCATCTAATACACTCATGCTGTCAGTATAGATGCAGTATTTACGGGCATATTGCAGACGATTATCTCTTCTCCACGGCAACGTTCAGCTGTATAAGTCAGCTTTTCTCAAATTGTGGGGCGTGCCCCCTAAGGGGTCGTGATTACTCTACGAGGGGGCGCGAGCATTTTAAAAAAGTCGAAAACAAAAGATTATTTTCAAAAAT
This sequence comes from Trichonephila inaurata madagascariensis, assembly GCA_019973955.1. Lineage (NCBI taxonomy): Eukaryota > Metazoa > Arthropoda > Arachnida > Araneae > Nephilidae > Trichonephila > Trichonephila inaurata. Next base: position 216,132 of record BMAV01006727.1, read on the forward strand.
TATTAATTTAATGTAAATAACAAACAAAATGCATTCTGGCATAATAAAAAATAAAATACACATTTACACTGATAAATGTATCAGTCTATATAAAGTTTTTTATAATTAATTTAACAATACTAAGTTAAGAACTAATTTGATAATTACCAGCGACCTTATGGGTTTGTATTAAACTTATGTTGATAATTTGTATCGTTTATAATTAATCCCTTAATTGCCGAATAAAAGTTATATGATTCGCTCCCCAGTGCCACCATTTTTCACGTAGATGCTCATATGTGATGTTTTTTTTTGGGGAGGGGACGGGAGAAAAGGGATAAATAATTTTATAGACAATAGTGCACAGAAAAAGTCGTACTTCGGAAAGTCGTATATATATGTCCAGAAAATTAATGTTTGGCTGAGCGAGACGTTTATATACGTCGGTGGCACTTAAGAAGCTAAAGTCGTATTGCAGCTTTAGTGTCAAATTATAGTATTATTGAATCCATACATTGTTATTGTATGGGGGGGGCGCAATGAAAATTATGATTGAATATTGGGTCACGAATATTGAAAGTTTGAGAAGCACTGGTATAAGTAGTACAAAACGACACCGTAATTAAATGAATAAAATATGAAATATTGTGGTATCCATCTTATCCACCGGATCGTTTGCAACTGACTTCCTTTTTTAAAACATTCAGAACACTTTTTACGGGCTAAACAATGTGAAAATGAAGACTGAAAAATTCTATATCAGAGTTTACTGATTATGAAGATCAGAATTTCTTCAAGACAGGCATCAACGCATTAAATTCTCGTATGGAAATGTGTAATGAAGCAAATGGAGCCCATTTAGATTAAATAAAAAGCTTTTAAAAATTGATAAGACGTTTTATATTTTGACTTAACAATCCAAAATTTCATACGCATGAATTTAATATTAAGTACCTTTTTAGCACAAATGATTTCTATAAAATACAAAAATGTATTTAATTTACACATTGAAGTACAAGAAAAAATTACCATTTAATACTGGCCTTTTGTTCATTAAACAACAAAATGAACATTGTTGAAAATAATATTTTATTCTATTTCATTCCATCTAGACTTCTTAAATATGAATCATTTCATTATTTCACTATTAAATTAATTGCTAAAATTATTAATTTATTTTAACAATAATTGCCTTGCTAAACAGTTATTAACATTATAAAAATGAATTAATGCTCCGATGAAGCAATACTAAAGGAAATATAGTTCAGTGCTAGATTTTTTTTTCTCTTCGATAATTTTACTCGTAAATTTAAGGAAACGTCCATCCCATGAATTTTTTAGTAAAGAAAAAAAATTAATTCTTAATATCCTAACGCATTATTAAAAAGAACAACATCGTAAAAAGGCTTAGCGAACATATTTTAGAATGCAATTTAAAACTTAGACTGTACGAGTCATTGAACGAGTCAAAAATTGAATAGCATGTTTAAAATAAGAAATAAAAAGAATGTGCTGAATAATATCTTTGCTAGAAATCTACACGGCAAAAAAAATGTTCACTAACGCTTAAAGAATTTGCCGTAGAAGCTATTTATATTTCTCAGGTGAAAAAGCAGAGCTTTGGGACATTTTATGTAAGACTTTGAGATACGAAAGAAAGTTCAGGAATTTTTTTTAAAAAATAAAGTGAAACATTTGTGTTGCTTTAAAAGTTGTTCGGCCAGAAAAATTGTTTAAAAATGGAAACAGTGATTTACCTGTTACGCTAAAACTGGACTAGATCTTCTGTTACAATGTACATCAGTAAATAATTAGAACTTATGTGTGTATCAATTTCTCGTACAACTTTTAGAACAAATTTCATAAATTCTGTTAAAAATATTTTCCAAACACAGTATTACTTCAAAAAAAAGTAATATAAAAAAAAAAAAATTTCCAAGTCAATTCCTACTTACATCAACAAAGAAAAAAAATTTAGCTACTTTTTATTAAATAGTTACAATTAATATAAATATGCATATACATATGACAGAATCACAATATTAAGTGGTAATTAATTTTTATTAATTATCATTGAAGTATCGTATTGTCATCCAAAACAATCGTGTCTATAATATTTCAGTTCAACTGAATGCTTTCAAACGTGAGGAAAAAAAACCCTTTTCATGCTTTGACACAAGTCGCCAAAAGGGTCACTAAGTCGTCAAAAATGATGCCAACGTTGCTGTATTTGTAATTCTTTAAATAATTAGTTTTAATCAATTAATTTTTGTTCATTATAATTAAATTATTGTATTGTCATCCAAAATAATCATGTATATAAAATTTCAGCTAAATGGAGTGCTTTAAAATGTATTTTATTAACGATTGAAAATTCCAACAAGATTAAATAAGTAAATAGAGATTGTGAGCTAATAGTAGGAACTGAATAATAAGAAATAATGTTTGATTACTTTAAGGAATTTGAACAGTAAATTATATATTTTTTTTTATTTTCTTAAAAAGCACCAAAACAAACATACAGGGTGTAAGGGCTTAAAGTATCCAAAAGTTATGGCATTATTACGGAACTACCCATCAGAATGTAATAAACTGTTCATCCGTGGATTGGAAAACTCTGAGATTTTTTAGGTCTAGACCGATTGGCCACGCATGTGCGCCTTATTCGGGAATAGCAGAAGTTAAACTTGTTACATTGGCTTTATTAGTGAAGACGCGGACTCCACAGCAAAAGGGGCTGCGCGTACTTTGGTTACCGGAATTTAAGGTATCCGACTACGTTTGGAACCGTGATTTTAAAAAAGCGCTTAAATGGATAACTTTCATGATATTTAGTATCACTTAGATTAGAATACATGTATAAAATTGTTTTAAGGACATTTTGACAAAAAAAATTTATTTAAATTCAATATTTCGTCAAAAAATTAACTTAGAATAACCTTTTTTCAAAATGTTCTCCTTTTATGAAAAATGCTTCTATTATAATAATATTTTAACTGTATATAGCTCAGATCTCTGTTCAGAGGCTCAACTAGAATTTTTGAAATATATAACTTAGAAGTGGGTTTATCCATGTTTTACGACAATAAAGGGGAGAAATTTTAAGAAAAAGACGCCGATAATTATTTCAAATGGCTGTAACTCTGAAAATAATGTGAATATTTCAAAACTCATAAATGAACCTCTGTACAAAGGTCTGAGCTATATACAGGAAAAATATTATTATAATAGAAACATTTTTCACTAAAGGAGAACATTTTGAAAAAAAGGTTATTCTAAGTTAATTTTTTGCCGAAATATTGTATTTAAATAATTTCTTGTACCAAAATGTCCGTAAAAGAATTTTATACATGTATTCTAATCTAAGTGACACTAAATAGCATGAAAATTATCCATTTATGCGCCTTTTTAAGATTCCTAACAGTTCAATTTCACAGTTCCTAACGTAGTCGGATAACTTAAATCAGTCACGCTTGTACAGCGGCGTGTTTGAGCAACGTGTAGTAAAATTAAATTCCTATTACGATTTCGCATCATCAGAGCTTAGGTGTCTCTCTCTGGTAAGGAAATTAGATTTAAAATTACTTGCGGGGATTTATATACCACCCATATGGTGCCTCGCACTAAAAAGAGTTCCAGAGCACCAGTTCCCGGAGAATGTACCCAGATCGGCAATGGTAAAACACCAATCCACAGAACCGTTAGAAATTTTAAAAATTACAGCAGTAACCTAGCATAGATTTTTATTTTAGATGTTAAATAAATTCTAGTCTAATAAGTGCTAAAAACTGAAAAAGAATCAGATGAAAAAGCAAGCACTAACGCGTAACTAAATCTCTCTTTTCCATTACCAAATGAAATAACGATAAATGGACCAAAAAATTCAAATCATTTCATTGCGAAATATTTAATTTAAAATAACTTCTTTAACGATTTTACTTAATGCACATTCTAGACACGTTTATAAATTTCCTTCAAAGGCAAACTAGTGGGCATTTTATACGAAATGCGAAAAATAAAAGTAAATAATGGAAAACAATTTAATTTGGAGCAGTTTCGTAAATACTATAGATCACGTTTCGTTGTTATTTCTAAACGTTAATTTCCTTTTTGTTTCGTCGAAATGTATTAGCATTTTTAAGGCAATAACATAGGACGCAATCTCGTCCGTTAAAACGATTATTGATAGTTCTTATTCAAAAAAAAAAAAATTTAAAAATAGGGTAATACTCGTATTTCTTTTAATAAAAGTTTCGTTTTGTACGTTATTATATTTTCTCCCTTTGTTCTCTCTAATTCTTCGTTACATGAATATTTAATACAGACTTAATTTGCTTAAAATAATTTAAAATAAAATATGTTTAGCGTTTTATTTTACTTTTTGCTTTCGGCAATATATATCCGATCTAATGCTTCTTTAAAAACCATCTTAATTGAAACTGATTATTAAATGGGTTCTGTTATCTAATTTTGTGAATTAAATGTAATGATTTCTTTGCAATAAAAACAATTTATCAAATTAGTTTCTAGAATAATACAGCAGTTTTATAACACTCATTAAAATAAAAGTTTTCGAACTAAGTAAAGGTGAGATCGTTAAGAAACTTGCAATGGTGGTACGTGTCAGGCACATATGTAAACTATTAGAAAAGCAGTGTGATTGCGCCTTGCTTAATATCACCAGAGATGTTGAGTTTCATTTTCTTTAGGTTTCTTCTCTAAACCGGTAAGCAGAGCTTTTTTTGTGTGTACTTACTCTGCAGTAGAGGGACGCTTTTTAACTAGACATTGCATTAAGCCAGCGCTTCTCAAACTGTGGGGCGCGCCCCTTAGGGGGGCATGATAAAGTAGAAGTTGGGCGTGAGCATATTGAAAAGTCGAAAACAAAAGATTACTTCAAAAAATTATTAATTTATTGAAAGTAAAACAAACAAAATACATTCTGTCAAAATACATTTACACTGATATAATACACTTATAAATGTATCAGTACTGCACAATGTGTGAGCTTTATAATTATCTTAACAATACTAAGTTAAGAATAAGTTTAATAATTAACGGTGACCGCACCGGTTGGTCATATATAAAATTATATGCAAAAATTAACACTTATGTGGATCATTTTTTTTGTACGGCTTATAATTAATCCCTTAACTGCAGGTTAAATGTTATGCGATTCACTCCCCGATGCCACCGTTTTGCACGTATGCACGCATATGTGATGTATTTGGGGGAAGGAAGAAAAGGAAAAATAAGGAAATCCTCTGTGAAATAAGTAAATCCTTATCAAACAATGTTAAGGTCATTTTACTGCATTTCAAAATCTTCGGAATAATTTTATGGATAGTAGTGAACATATTTCGGAAAGACGTATATATACGTCAGGGGAAATTTACTCACTGTCTGAGCGAGACCTTTATATACGCCGGTGGCGAAGAGGTTTTAAGTAGTATTGTAGCTTTAGCGTCAAAGAATCGTATTATCGAATTCAATACATCATTATTGTATGGAGGGGGCGCGATGAAAATGGTGATTGAATATCGGGTCGCAAGTGTTGTAAGTTTGAGAAGTACTGCATTAAGCCACTATCTGAGATAATATGAGCCACTGTCAGAGTTGGAGAGGGGAAGAATTGTAGGGACCAAAGATGTTTTGACTTTACTGGGAGTAGTTGTCGGGACCGGTAGACATAAGAGAGATGTGTTACATGGCGACCAAGTACAGGACGCCCTTGACAGACCAATAATAGAGAATACCGTCACATCATATAATCCACACGCATAGCGTCAACTGCCTCATTGTTCGACATCCATACACAGTCAGAACCTTCACTACAGACATCTGTGTCAGTTCGTACCATCAAAAAGCTCCTGGTTGAAGGACAGTTGCGATCGCGGCGCTCATTACGTGTACTGACGTGTATATCGACACCCTTTCATCGTCGCCTCCATTTGGAGTGATATCGTACTCGAAGGGATTAGACTGCAACCGAATGGAATCCGGTTGTCTTCAGCTACGAATCCAGATTCAGTTTGGGCAGTGATGACAATCGTGTGCATTTGTAGAGGCTCTGTGATGAAAACTTGTCTTCCCTATACAGAGACACAAGCTCCCATAACTGGTGTGAGGGTATGGGGTATCATCGCAAGCGAAAGACGATCACACCTAATATTAATCTATTGCATCATGACAGTCCAGAGGTATTGTGACAGGCTCACGCGTCTTTTCATTAACATGGCCTTTGGGTTCTTTTGGGGCCAAGATTAATGGCAACCATTTTGAAATCAAAACCCAAGAAGTGAAACGTGAATATAAGACGCCAATTAGATAGCTTTTAAATATCAGAATTTTGAGTAAGTGAAATGGCAATTTGGGGAATGTTACGATAGAGAGTGATACGATTGTGAAGTGACAGCCAACATAGGTTATCCCGAAGATAGAACCATTTGGTCAAGGTGCATACCATTGCACTCGAGTAAAGACGCAACTCCCTTATGATTGGATCGGCGATCGGATCAAGGTAGGATTGACTATTTAATTTTAGGAATTGTGATGTTATTGGAATTGAGATTAGGCGGGTTAGATATTGATAGTGGTGAGAGTTACGTTATTTGGTATTATTTATACTGTGTGTTTTGTCATCGTAGACTCTCTCATATATATTATTATCATAGTTCTTAATAAAGCCATATTAAGAACATGGATACGTCTAGTTCTTTTGTTAATCCTACACTTCTAGCTCACGCAGATAATCAAGGAGAAGGGCACCCTAAAGGGGGGGGGACAATTTCACAGTATATTCGTGACTTTTGTCAGCCACATGTGTTACAACTCAGGACAGGGCTCCCAGGAACCATTTTTGCACAAGACAATGCTCACCCACACACATCAAAGGTTTTACAGGACTGCCTCCCTCCCATTTTCACCCTTCCCTGCCCTGCTCGATCAACAGATTTGTCGCCATTTGAGCATATCTGGGATCATTTAGGATGACAATTTGGACAGCCTATGAGTTTGGTTCAATTACATGTATGCTTACACCAATTGTGGAAGGAGATGTTTCAAGACATCATACGGGGCTTGAATGTCTCAATGCCCAACCATATGCATTCATGATAGAGCTGTGGCTCAACCGGGTACTAAAACATCCGTTCATTTATAATTTTTTCTACAATGAAGGAACATTTTGCTTTGATTATGTAACTTCTTATTTGCATCAGCATTGTACTAACGAATGTAAACTTTCCTTTTATTCGGACAAATCTTTCTTGGTGTGCAAATTTTTTATGGAAATGATTGTAAGAATCGCATGTTTGTAGAATTTTTCTAACTGTGGTTATTGGAAATATACCATTAACAGCTAAGAGAAATTCTTGCATGTAACGGAAGAATATTTAACGTAGAAGCATGTTATTTTGTGATTTAACAATCCAGAGAGATATTCTTAAAATATATTGAATATAAATACCGTATTTTACGGGGTATCACGCAAACCGGCGTATAAAAGCGCACCTATAATCTTAAACAGTACAGAAGATCCTGGCTTAAAGTATCCAAAAGTAATTGCTTATTACAATGGAACTATAAATCATAATGAATAACTATTCCACCAGGATTAAAAAATTCTCCGAGATTTTTCGGGTCTAGTCCGATCTACCGCACTTGCAGGCATTATTCGGCAATCGTAGACGGCAACTTGTCTCTTTGACTTTATCAGTGCAGCTGTGGACGCCACAGCAAAAGGTGCATAGCCGTACTTTGGTTATCGGAAATTAAATCGGTCACGCGTGTACAGTGACGTGTTCGAACCGAATGTCGACCCTCCGATATCAAAATCTATCCACCAATGAGACACTTTAAAGGAGACGGGAACTTTAGTATCTCAAACTGGCAAGTATCCTTAAGTTTTCTTGATAGAAAACACTGTTGATCGTGTGTGTGATTCATTCTGTAAGAGTCATGATAAGTCTATCAAGAAATCCAGTAAAGACATTCCTCTGTGTTCGAGGACGTCGCTGTACACACGTGACTGATTTAAATTCCATTAACCAAATTACTCACTGCACCTTTTACTCTGGAATCCAAATCTGTACTACACAAGTCAATGTAACAAGTTTATCATCTGTGAGTGCAGAATAATTCGCCTACGTGCAGCCGATCGGACTAGACCCAAAAACTCTCGTATAGTTTTCCAATCCATGGATGAACAGTTTACTACATTCTGATGGGTAATTCCGTAATAATAAAGCATTACTTTTGGATACTTTAAGCCAGAACACCCTGCGTTTCTTAAAATTTTTAAACGTATTCGCCATATAAAAAAAAAGTACCGGTTTTTTTTTTTACAAACGCACAAGACAAAAACGGTTCATGTATAAACCTACAGGTCACGAAATACCTCACTTCACGGTAATGCTCCGGCAGTACAACATTCAAAGCCATGGCTGCTTCTTAATCCTTTATCTACCAACGATACTTATAAGTACCACTCACTTTAAAACTACATAGCATAACCATTTTTACGAATACTCACACGATACTTAGCAGGAATATTCTTTTAAATCCCCTCTTTCAAGATTTATGGCAGTACGGGTTCTATGATGAGCATTTTATCCGGGAAGGCGAATAGTTTTATTGCAGAGATTGTGTTTTCAGCGGATTGCGAAGATTGTCATTTTTGTTCCGAAAAAATAGTTAATTTGAAAAGGTAAGTGTCTTATTGTTTTTGTATGTTAATGAAAACCTTAGAAAATGATTTGACTATTTATTTTAAGCGCACAGTGTATATAATTAATTCTACAGTTAAATATCTTTAATTAATTACTTAGCTCTAAAACGGATAAAATTTCCCGATGTGAAATATTTTTTTTTATGTATATCTCTTAATTTTCAATGTATTGGTTAAAAAAAAAAACATTGCATGATAAAATCTACAGTAAATCATAATGTGGTAGATAAAGGGTTAAATAAAACTATGATGTCGAAATCTAACTTTTCGAGAGGTATTTTCATTCATGCGCATCAGAAAGGATGGCTAACTTCCACGGTGTAAAATTGTCGATAAGGAATGTTTGGTCAAAGCATCTAGGTACCTCAAAGAATCCAGAAAATCTTGGAGTTTGGGACATGCTCTGATCTTATTTGATGGATAATGCGGTGAAATTGCTGACGGAGATCAACACAAACATGACAATGAATCCAGTTGGATGAACGCCAATAGCTTAGCCTTTAGAGAGAGAATTGTGTATCAATAAACCATTCAAAGCAAATTTAAAACTATAGTAGAAATAGATGGATGTTAGGAGTAGGAAAAACATTTACAAAAGGAGGCCAAATGCGTATGCAGAAAACTAATTTTCATATGCTCAGCTTTTCTTTATTTAATTTCTACTATAAGTTCACTCCTCCCTATATAGGTATTCATATACATGTATATATATATATATCTTGTTCAAATTTTCAATATTTAATAAAATATAAATTATATTTAAAATAATATTTAAAAAATATTTATTCATCAATTCAAGTTCAAATACATTTTTCCAAACTTGTAGTGGATGAGACACTTGATATTAATACATTTTTTTCTAATATTAATTCATTAATTAAATGAATAAATGAATAAATAGTAACAAACAAAAATAATATTTCAACAGCATATATAGAAAGAAAAATCGTTAGTTGTGTCCATATGGCGTAATGAATAGCGCTTTGGACCTCTTATCTAATAGTCGTGGATTCGAATCCCACGTGTGGCTGCGGTAGTCTAGTGGTTAAGGTATCGGATATTGGCTGGAATGTCACGATTTCGAGATCAGCACCACTAAAGACCCGCCGTGTAGGGGTTATCTGTTGAGAGCTCAGACTTCCTCCTGATGGTGTGGTAGTTTAGAGAGGGGGATGCCAGCTCAGGTGTCGTCGTTGTCACTTGACCATGGTTCAAAATTACGAGGCCCATCACCAAAAGCCCACTTGTAGGTAAACAGTGCGATGTAAATATTCACTCCCTCACTCGAATTCCACCTAAAAAGGCATAATTTCTGAAAATGTGATTTTTTTTACTGTACTATTTTACTAGAATAATTAAATTTAATTAATGAATAAATAGTAACAAACAAAATTAATAGCCCAACACCCTATATACAAAGGAAAATGGAAAATTGCAAGGAAAATCGCTTTCAATTTTACCACTTAATAGAGTTATTCTGTCATATGTATATACATATTTTTATTTTATTTGCAACTATTAAATAAAAAGTAACTAAAATTGAGTTTTTCTTTGTTGACAAGTAGGAATTGACATATTTTTTTTATGTTACTTGTTTTCACAACTATCAGTTTTATAACCGGTGTATAGAGCATATCCATAAATTTAGACGTTGTTTCTATCATTAAACGTGCGCTTTATATGCAGAAAAGTATGCAGTAATTACAATACTTAAGCTTTAGTTTATTTTACTTTAGCCTTAGTTTATTTTTAGTTACCGTAAACTTTGTGCAACTTATTTTATATTTGTAAAAATAGGGACTGTAACCTGGTACATTTCATTATATTATTCACAATCTCTTTAACTTTTAATTTAATTCATGATTCGATATATTAAAATATTATCGCCAAAGGCATCTTCAAAAATTATACTTTTTTAACTTAAAATTATGAACCAAAAATGTCATGTTATGGACCTTTTAAGATGTATAACATGAATAACCGAATATTCCAGGAAAGGCAAAAAGTGAGTAATAATTCCCATCAAAATAAGGTTTCCTTATAAATAAATCTGAAAATAATTCACGTAACTGAAAAAATGTATCCCAAATGACATTTTTGGTTTTATCACCTCCATAAGGGAAATTTCTTTGCACTACTTTACATCTAAGTAAGAATCATACTATTACGGATTACATTAATCATTTTTTTCATTTACATCATTACATCATTCAATTCATGATTTACATTAATCCATCTTTTGTATAGAACGCTTTTGGAAGATTCTTAAATATTTAAGAGCTGCATCACGTTCTGGATAGCAGCATCGTATATTCATGAATAATGACTTTGCCTGAAAGTCTTTAAGAAGAATATCCATTTTTCTTAAGTGAAAAAAGAAAAAGAAAAATGTAATAGATTTGCAACAAGAGACTTTAGAGGTACTTCAAAACGATGAAATTTTTCATCGTTTTAATTACTTTGTTTTGTTCTTGAAATTGGCAAATTTAAAAACCCAAATTTTAAGCAAAGTTGGAAATATAATATTTTACCTTTTCTTTAGATCGCAATTTTTCTTCAAATAAGAACTGTTTTAAGGAATCCGACTACGTTCGGAACCGTGACTCTGCAAAAGCATATAAATGGATACTATTTATGATATTTAGTGTCACTTAGATTAGATAATGTATATAAAATTGTTTTAAGAATAATATTACAATAAAAAATTATTTAAGTGCAATATTTTGACAAAAAATGAACATAGAATGACCCATTTTCAAAATATTCTCCTTTTGATGAAAATACTTCTATTATAATAATATTTTGCCTGTATATAACTCAGACCTCTGTGCAGAGGCTCAACCAGAATTTTTGAAATACATAACTTAGAAGTGGGTTTATCCATGTTTTACGACAACGGAGGGGAGAAATTTTAAGAAAAAAAACCCGATAATTATTTCAATGTGTTGTAACTCTGAAAATAATGTGCAATTTTCAAAAATTATAGTTAAGCCTCTGTACAGAGGTCTGATCTATATACAGTAAATATATTATTATAATAGAAGCATTTTTCACAAAAGGCGAACAGTGTGAAAAAATGTTATTCTAAGTTAATTTTTAGCCGAAATATTGTACTTAAATACTTTTTTTATGTCAAAATGTCCTTAAAACTATTCTATACATGTAATCTAATCTAAGTGACACTAAATATCACGAAAATTATCCATTTATATGCTTTTCTAAAATCACGGTTCCGAACGTAGTCGGATACCTTAAAAGAAAATTGCCACATCATAATTTTAAATCCATTTAGTTTATTGTTTTCAGAAGTTTCACACACACAAACATATATATATATATATATGTGTGTGTGTGTGTGTGTGTGTTCGAAAGCAATTTTTATGTGTACATAAATATAAATTGGAAAAGTTAAGTGATACCTTAATAACATGAAGAAATACAACCTACATTATTGTATAAACTAGCCGTTAACAGCTCGAATCACTGGGTATTTTATGGTATTTTTTTTACTGTTCAACTTGTGACGTCATGAGCCCTTAAAATTACTTCATTACTTGATAGCAAGACAGAACACACGGCTATTGGCCCAAAGATATTTTATTTTTTTAGTTAATTATACAAAATTAAATTCAAATTTAATTATTCAAATCTTCTCAGCATTTCGTTGGATAAAAGTTCAAGACCGGAACAATACTCTTTGACCTTAATACGATTGTCTTCCGGGTGCGGATGTCACCGCAACCCTTTTCGCGAGCATCGCCCAAAATAACTCGAGTGGCTTCCGTCTTTCATCGAAGTTCCTTTCTCTTGATTCTTGAAGTGCGGCTACTCCCACAACCTAAATCGCGCGTCTTCGAAGAAAGAAAAAAAGCTGATACGGAAGATTATGCAGAAGATTGAAAAAGTCCATCGTCAACTCTCAAGACGACCCTTTGAAAGCCCAAAACTTCCCCCAAAAATCTTTGATTGGCATGAGTAGCGGATCTGCACAAAGGGTTCCTTGTCTTCATCCCAACTCCATTGGTTCTTTGTTACAATAAATCGGCGTGAATGAGATCAACTCCTTCGCCGTACCTCGTATATCATATGGAGGGTCTATCAATAGAACATTCACTTTAACACTGAAGAAACTCTCTAGGGTATGTCTTTATTACAACAGACAAACATTCTTTTTCATTCATATAATCAGCGGTCCACATGAGCGAAGGAACGATACAATAGAAAATGTTCACAAGGGTGTCCTTTCTCTTGATGATTTCTAATAAAATTGCCTGGGTGTTGGAGAAGGAAAAGGTGCGGCAACATCAAATCCGTTTTCAGAATCGGCTCGCATCTGTTTTGCCCCAGTCATTAGGGCAGAATACACGGTATCCTTTGGAATATTAAAACGTCCCATCTATTAATTCTGCTCACCCCTGTACATAAAACTTGAGAAGTCTTGTAGGGAAGTGTTTGTCTAATGTGCCGACGCTACAATGTAATCAGAATCCTAGCATTAGTTGTTCGGTTGTATTAAAAAATATTATTATAACCCTCAATTCTTGATTTAAAAAAGGGCAGAATTTGGATTTCTAAAATCGAAGTTTATTTATCTTTTAATCTCCAGTAAACCCCTCTCCAAAATCCTTTTTAGTGGATCTCCGCTCAACAAAATTACTATGCTTGCTAAATTTCAAGTCTAAAGTTAATTTGTTCTAAAACGGAAATTTTTTTTATCAATATACTCAGTAATTTTCCTTAAGAGTCGATTTCCGTAAGACCTATTCTTAGCAGATTTCATCTCAACAAAAAGAACATGCATACCAAATTTCATATCTATAGGTGGTGTAACTCAAAAACTGGGAGCTTTTTTTTTTATCTCTATACCTTAGTGACTCTTTACAACCCCCCCTCCATTGGAATCGATTAACGCAAAACTCTTTCTTAACGGATTTTTACTACTTATATTCTCTTAATTTTTCTTTTTCTTCTTCTCTATCTCGTATAGGCTCTTTGTTTTAAATAAAGTTCCACCATCTACCAGGCATAAATAAAGTCAGCCTATCTTTAGTGGCTAAATATTTATTATTCCATATATAGCCACACACACACACAACACAAAACAACATAAAAAAACACTAACTACAATTCATTTAATTAATTAAGACCATTTTGTTTCGATTCTCACGAAAGTAACCGCCATTCCACTCGTTTCTCCCTGTTGTACTCCTCTCTTCTGTCGATTTCGATGGCAGCACCTTCTACATATTTTCTCATCGCCAGGCGAATCTTACACTGCTCAACAAAAGAAACATGCTTACCAAACTTCATGTCTGTGGATCTAATAGTTCAAGAACGCGGGAATATTTATCTATAACGTCCCTAAATCATTCACAGCTTCTTTTGGGGTCCTTTTGTAGAAGTCTGCGAAAAGTTCTACCGTTTGTAGATACTCATGAAAAGAACATGCCTGCGAAATTTCAAGTCGTAGGTCTAATAGTTCCAGAAATAGCATGATTGAGTGTAGGGTTTAATGACTCGAGAACCAATTTTGGCTAGACTGCGACAAACATTTAATTAAATATTAAAAACGAATTAAAATGTTCCTAAAAATTCAAACAATCGCAGGTAAAATATATACAAGAAGAAAAAGTATAAAATATATCAAATTAAATATAAAAGTCCAATCTTTTAATATTGAAAACAAAAAAAAATCTTGTTGGTTCTGAGTGTGAGAGTAAGTCACTTCTTTTCTTTTTCTTTATATGGATGAAAATATTTATGTATACAGCAGTAATTGTAAATATAAAAAGTAAAAATACATTTTTTTGACAAAAAAAAAAAAAAAACGCGAAAAGAACAATTTAAATGACAACTATTATATTCAATAGACATATTTTGAAAAAGAAAAATATTTCTTTCCCGTCAATTGAAAATAACGATAAAAAGTTTGGTGATTCGGTATTTTATCAACACTCGCCTTAAGAATTGCTGAACCGTATCGATTCATTTTTATATTTTTCGGAGAAATTTCTAGATTACTTTTCTCCGAATGGAAAAACTGTTTTAAAGAATTTCATTTTAAATGTCGAACTTTTCTTTTGCCTCTTTCATCCTTAAAAACAAGAAATGAAAACAATTCCATGTATGTTAAGGACAAAAGAAAGTCAAATAAAGAAATTATGAATAGAATTCAATTTAAAAAAATCTTGCTATATAAATTTGGTTACTAAAAATTTATTTTTAACTTGTTTTTCAATTCCTACCATTAGCTCGTACTGTCTATATATTTATTTATTTATATATTTGTATATTTATTTATTTATCTTGGTGGAATTTTCAATCGTTAATAAAATACATTTTAAAGCGTTCAATTGAGCTGAAATTTTATATACAGGATCATTTTGGATGACAATACAATAATTTAATTATAATGAATAAAAATTAATTGATTAAATGTAATTATTTACAGAATTACAAATACAGCCACGTTGGCGACTTAGCGACCTTTTTGACGACTTGTGTCAAAACTTGAAAAGGTTTTTTTCTCACGTGTCAAAGCATTTAGTTGGACTGAAATTAAAAGGACAATACGATACTTTAGTGATAATTAAAAAAAACTAATTACCCTTTAATGTTGTGATTCCGTTCTATGTATACACATATTTATATTAATTGTAACTATTTAATAAAAAGTAGCTAAAATAAAATTTTTCATTGTTGACCTAAGTAGGAATTGATTTAAAAACTATTTTTTTATATTACTTGTTTTTAACTCTAAATAAAAAAAAAGGTTACAGATAAGACTAAGTTAATCATCTTAATACTAAATTTGAAAATGGTCACAAAGGAGACAAAGCTATTTTTTTTTAAATTATAAAATTAAAAATGGCTACAGACAGGACTAAGCTACTTTTCTTAAGGATTGTAAATTTCAAAATGGTAACAGCATATTTTATGTTTAATTCTAAATTTGAAAATAGTTACAAAAAAAGTCTAAATGACTTTTCCTTTTATTCAAAATATGAAAACGTTTACATACAAGACTAAGCTAATTTTCTAAATCTAAATTTGAAAATAGCTAGAAGCAAAACTAAATAAATTTTTTTTCATTCTAAATTTCAAATGGTAACAAAGTTAATTTTTTTAAAATTTTTAGGTTGAAAATGATTACAAACAGGTTTAGGTTTTTTTTTAATTAATGAATTTTAAAATATTTAGAAACAAGACTAAGATAAATTTTTTAAATTTAAATTTTTGTTATAGACAGGAAACTTTTTTTTTAATTTTAAATTTGGAATGGTAACAAACAAGACTAAGTATTTTGTTTAATTCTTAATGTGAAAAGGGTTCCAAACAAATCTTTGTTTTTTTTTAGTTCTAAACATGAAAATGTTTACGAACAAGACTAAGTCAATTTTTTTAAATCTTAATTTGAAAACGGTTACAAAAAAGTCGAAATTATTTCTTTAATTCTAAATTTAGAATGGTTAGAAACAAGACTAAGCGCTAATTTCTTAGTTATAAATTTGAAATTGGTAGATAGAGCTAAGATCATTTTTTTTCAATTCTAAATTTGAAAATGAGTATGTATAAGACTAATTTTATTTCAAGTTCAGGAACAATTCAAAAATAAATGCAATATTAGGTTGGGGAAAAAATCCATTATTTTTTCAGTTAATGGCTGTAGTGTGGATATGTCGTGAAGTATCAATCAAACAATTTCAAATTTATGCTCGTTGTCAAGGTGACATTTCACACTAAAAAAGTTATTTTGTTTTTTTTTGTTTGGTTCATTCAGTTGCGAGTTACAGGGTGTTAAAAATGGAAGTCAAGAAAGGGAAACTTAGGTACATCTTAGAGTTTTTCTTTGATAAAGGCGAAAATGCAAGCCAGGAGGCTGAAACTGTGAATGGTGTTTATGGTGTCGATACTCTGTAATAGCTAATTACGTGCAATTTTGGTTTCGTCGATTCAGGTATTTTTGATGTTAAAGATGCATCTCGCACAGTCAGGCTCGTCGTCGAAAATGTCGATAAAATCACAGAAATAATCAAAGTTGACCGGCATGTTAGTAGTCGTAGCATCGTCCAATAGCTAAAGAATGACCATAAAATAGTTTTAAACCATTTGTGCAAAGTTGGATTCAAAAGAAGCTCGATGTTTGGGTGCCACACCACTTAACACCAAAAAACATGATGGATCGAATTTCCATCAGCGAAGCCTTAGCCAAACGGAATGACTTCCACCCGTTTCTTAAACGGATGGTGACTGGGGATGAGAAATGGGTCACATACGACAATATTGTGCAAAAACGATCACATGGTGAAAGCGCGGTGAAGCCGATCAAACAGTGACCAAACGAGGACTAATGACCAGGAAGGTTATACTGTGTATTTTGTGGGACTGGAAAGGAATAGTTTATTATAAGTTATAGCCCAACACTAAATTCATATCTCTACTGTCAACAACTGAACCATTTGAAGCTAGTTATTGACCAGAAACAGCCAGAATTAGCCAACAGAAGAGGTGTGTTCCATCAAGACAACGCCAGGCCACGCACGTCTGTAGTGACTCTCCAGAAACTCTAGGAGCTTGGTTCGGAAGTTTTAATGCATCAACCATATAGTCCGGACCTGGCACCAAGCGATTACCACCGTTTTCACGAATTGCAAAATTTCTTGAATAATAAGAAATTGGGATCAAGAGAAGATCGTAAAAAGCGCGATTACTAGAGTTTTTCGCGAATATGGACCAAAACTTTTCTTTAAGGTATCCGACTACGTTCGGAATCGTGATTTTGCAAAAGAGTATAAATGAATAATATTTGTGATATTTAGTTTCACTTATATAATTTAGAAAATGTATATAAAATTGTTTTAAGAATAGTATTACAATAAAAAATTATTTAAGTACAATATTTTGGCAAAAAATGAACATAGAATTACCTATTTTCAAAATATTCTCCTTTTGTGAAAAATGCTTTTATTATAATAATATGTTGCCTGTATATAGCTCAGACCTCTGTACAGAGGCTCAACTAGAATTTTTGAAATATATAACTTAGAAGGTTTATCCATGTTTTACGACAATGGAGGGGAGAAATTTTAAGAAAAAAACGCCGATAATTATTTTAAATGGTTGTAATAATAATGTGAATTTTTCATAAATCATAGTTGAGCCTCTATACAGATGTCTGAGCTATATACAGGCAAAATATTATTGTAATAGAAGCATTTTTCACAAAAGGAGAACATTTTGAAAAAAGATTATTCTAAGTTATTTTTTTGCCGAAATATTATACTTAAATAATTTTTTTTGTCATAATGTCCTTATATAAAACAATTTTATACATGTCTTCTAATCTAAGTGACACTAAATATCATGAAAATTATCCATTTATGCACTTTTTAAAATTACGGTTCCGAACGTAGTCGGATACCTTAAAAGAGGCATTATGAAGTTAACTTTAAAACGGCAACAAATTATACAACAAAATGATGCATATTTGACCCAAATTGGACAAACCGTAATATGTTATATAAAGTCTTGAATTTCATGCAAAAATAATGGAATATTTTTCCCCCAACTTAATATTTGTGTGCTCGAGGTATCGAAACAATACAAAATCTAGTAAAAAATCATATGAAAATCGCTGAGCTTAGAAATAGCGAAAATTATTGCACGAAATAAATTGCAATAGCTGAAAAATTATCTATGTACTAAAAAAAGGAATCCAGTTTCGTTTCTTTTCTGAGATATATTTTCTATTTCACCGTAATGCAATTCAATAAATTTATTATAAAAGTAAAATCTTTTCTAAAAGTGAATCCTTGGGGATACAACATGTTAATGTAATCACAAATTTCTCCATTCCCAACACGACATGACTGAAATAATGGGACTGCATATTCAATTGTTTGTTATAGTTTAAGCGCATATCGCTTTGAATTATACATGAAAAAAAAGTAATGGTCATATTTAATATGCAAGAACATTACTTCTGTAACAACATTTCCAGCTTGAAATGAATATATTCCGGACATCAAATGAGGCATTTACAATTCTTATTAGCAAAAACTTCTACACGTATTGTTTTGTTACAACTATTTTCGTGAAAATAATGAATGTCGATTGTTTTCTGGTAAATATTCAATGATATAAGAACGTACATATTTTATTTTAAAAAATATTTATACAGAGTTCTTTGTAAAAGGGGGAGGGGCTATAATTCTTTTGAAATAGTAATAAAGAGAACTGTTTA
>BMAV01006727.1:248216-266175 GCA_019973955.1 Trichonephila inaurata madagascariensis
TTATTACTGGTATATACGTTTTACTGGTTTATGAAAAAATATAAAATTATGTTTTTTAAAATGAAAATTTTGTATGTTTAGTTTAAATTAAGGTGTGAGTCTCATTTGCATGCAATTAACTTAATAAGTTTATTTGTATAATACAAAAAGCATCTTGTACTTTATGAATATGTTTCATAATGATTTAATTTTTTTTTCATAATTAAATACACGTGTTAAAAGTTTGGGGTGTTCTCTACACCCCGCGAGTAACGGCAGTAGCAAAAACAGGCACGAGTGACCGCGGGTTAATAGCTCGGAGAATGTCTAGGTGGTATTCTAGTTCCCGCCAAGTGTTCTCTATAGTGTCCTCTGTTACCCTGCCTGTTTTTTTACACATATCATAAAATCACTTTATAGATTTTCCATCCGGACGCCCGTAACATTGTCCAAATTTACTCTGAACATCAATGGATTAATTCTTTTCGTGAAATCAAAGAACACTTTAGGCCAGCGTTCCTCTAACTGTGGAACGTGCCCCCTAGGAGGCGTGATAATTCTACGAGGGGGACACAAGCATATTGGAAAGTCCAAAACAAAAGATTATTATAGAAAAAGTTATTAAATTACTGAAAGTAAACAAACAAAATACATTCTGACATAATAAAAAATAGAGTACACATTTGCACTGATATAATACACTTATAAATGTATCAGTACTGCGCAATGTATTTTAGGATCAGTTTAACAAAACTAAGTTAAGAACAAGTTTAATAATTGCCAGTGACCAAATGGAACCCTAGTGAAAATAAAAGATTTAAAATATTATTAATTTAAAGAAAGGAAGCAAAACAAAATACATTCTGACATGACAAAAAATAAAATACATATTCACACTGATAGAAGATACTTATAAATGTATCAGTGTGGCAAAAAGTATTTAATAATTGATTTATCAGTACTATAAATTAAAAGCAAGTTTAGTAATTACTAGTGACTTCCATGGGCTTGTCATATACACAAAATATAATACATACATATATTGATGATATGTGCAGTTTATAATATCAAAGTGGGATTGTAGCTTTAGCTTCGAAGTACATTATTATTGCATTCAATACATTGTTGTTGTATTAGAGGGGGAGCGATGAAAATTATGACTGAAAATTGGGTCGCAAATATGGAAAGTTTGAGAAGCACTGCTTCAGGATTTCTCTTGAATCGACGCCATTTCGTCTAAAAATAATATCTTCCTTATAAATCTTCCCCATGTGCCTCTTAAAGAAGCACTCCACGCGCGCGTCATTTATTGCAGACACACACGCACACACACACATACACAAACCTACTAAAACCGATTTATCCAAGGATACTAAAGTTGCATTGTTATATTAAAAGGTTATTTTATAATGAATTTTCATAATCGAGGCAAGACTTTGGTTTCCCCATATATAATCTTTTCCATTTCATTGTATAGATAATCTTTGGTGAGTGAGTTCATGATCTGTTGGAGAAAATACAGCCACGACGAGATATCTTACAGTTAATCATAACATTTTAACAGGTTTTGACCACAGTTGGGAGGGGAAACGTATTTTCCGACTCACACTAATACTTAAAGCAAATGATTGGATTACTTATTTTTTCACGATGACCTGAAGTAATGGTATTCGTCTTAAGTTGACGAGCTATCTTGTTCAATAAAAAGTCGGATCTCTTCCTGTAACTCCAAGGTCATCGATTAGAGTGTCAAATAATCAAACTTCAGTAACACCATAGTGAGTAAGTGAGTGTGGTGTTTCATGTCACAAGAGCCAATTTTGGCTATACTGCGTCACACATTTGTTAGAACATTAAAATCTTAAAAATGCATTTACATATAACCACGATCTCATGTAACAATATGTGCTCTATCTATGCGCAGAGAAATAATATAACCAAAAATACTACATACTAGTTTTTATGTCAGACAGAAGCTCCTGATTTTACATATCTTGGACCTCTCAGATGTTTCACAAATATTATACGTCGATGTATCTATCATTCTAGAGCCAGGCCGAAAAATAAGCCAAAAATTGTTTCAGCTAGGAATTAAAAAATGTAGCGTTAATTTCGGAAAAATCGTTTTAAAGTACCGCATAGTTTAAGCGTAACGAATTTCGTGCCTTCAAACCTTCCCGTCCTTGTACTAGGCAATCCATACACAAGCGCTGATAAAAATTCTTCCTGTTTAATGTGACAAAAAGATAAGAGAACAATGTCACTTATGAAGCATGAACGCGACGAACTTAAGACTTTAATTAAGTCTTCGGCCTTCTTCATTTAGAGAAGAGCACTTCTGAAACACCTGTTATTGGTCCTTCCGTATTAATTACTCGCATCATCATCAACTTTCTATGAGAGCCGCGAGGTCTGCCTTTTCTTTTATATATAACAAAACTTCTCTCTTTCTCATAAGAATTTTTAAAGAATGGGTACTTTAGGGAAGAAGAATCAATTCAATAATGCTTATTATGTTTCGAAGCAAACCACATAGTGCTTTATAATATCACACACACACAAAGTACAATTACACAATTCTGAATTTTTGCTTACAAAAAGCTTAAGGTATCTGACTACTTTCGAAACAAAGAATCTGAAAAAAGAGTAAATATATAAAAAAAAAATAGAGGGTGTTTAGAGTCACTTGAATTATAGAATATACTTATGACACTGCTTTCAGAATTCCATTACAGTACACAATTTAAGTGCCATTTTTAGCGAAACAATGAAAATAATATGACATTGTCCTTTTATGTAAAATTTTCTATAATAAAAATATTTTACCTATATGTAGCTAAGATTTTTGTACAGAGCTTGAAATAGGATATTTGAAATACATAATTTAACAGAAGATTTATTCATATTTTAATGAACCAGACTACATAGAAATTTCTACAAAAAAACACCAGTCATTTTAATATCACTTCAATTCATAGTTGAAAAATCTGATAACAGTTTTTTCAAAGTTATAACACTGGATTTTTGAAAAATTCTAGTTCCTACTTCAAGCTTTATAGAGAAGTCTTATATCTATATGTAAGCAAACTATTATAATTATAAAAACATTTTTCATAAAAGAAAAATGTTTTAAAAATATGCCCTTATTTTGTTTTGTTTTTTTCATTTTTGTGCTTTAAAGTTGCGTGTTAAGAATTTTTTACTGTTAAACTTAAAACAACTTTTATGAGTAATTTATTTCGAGTGACACTAAACAATCAAAAATATTACTCATTTAGGAGGTTTTACATTACCACAATTCCGAACTACCTTAAGGTATCCGACTACGTTCTTAACCGTGATTTTAAAAAAGCGCATAAATGGATAATTTCCATGATATTTAGTGTCATTTAGATTAGAATACATATATAAAATTGTTTTAAGGACATTTTGACAAAAAAAAGTTATTTAAATACAATAATTCGGCAAAAAATTAACTTAGAATAACCTTTATTCAAAATGTTCTCCTTTTGTAAAAAAATGCTTCTATTATAATAATATTTTGCCTGTATATAGCTCAGATCTCTGTACAGAGACTCAACTATGATTTTTGAACAATTCACATTATTTTCAGAGTTACAAACAATTGAATTAATTATAGGCGTTTTTTCTTAAAATTTCTCCCCTCTTTTGCCGTAAAACATGGATAAACCCACTTCTAAGTTATATATTTCAAAAATTCTAGTTCAGCTTCTGTACAGAGGTCTGAGCTATATACAGGTAAAATATTATTAAAATAGAAGCATTTGTGACAAAAGGAGAATATTTTGAAAATGGTTCATTCTATGTTCATTTTTTGTCACAATATTGTACTTAAATAATTTTTTATTGTACTAATATTCTTAAAACAATTTTATATACATTTTCTAATCTAAGTGACACTAAATATCATAAATATTATTCATTTATACGCTTTTGCAAAATCACAGTTCCGAACGTAGTCGGATGTCTTAAGTTATATTGTTACTAACAGATTTCCAAGAGTGCCATGCAGTGATATTTGTCAGTGTCAGTATTTAATTATGTTACTGTTTTTATGTTGGAAGGACTCTATGAAAGAACAACGGTGAAAATGGATTACTGTCACTAAGACAATTTTAAGGAATAATGAGCAGTTTCATGATGCAAAGAAAGTAATTAAAATGAATTTTAGAATTTCGTTTACTCTTCAAAACATGTTCCGTTATGCTCTAAATACATGGTTCCTTAACTTTTTTAACCTATGAACCCCTTTTTATAGTCATAAAGCTCACGGATCCCTTTTAATATTCAAAACTTGTCCCGGATTCCTTTTTCAATTCCTTCTATTAACTCACTCTCTTTATATATTTATATTATTTATTTACCTTGTTCAAATTTTCAATAGTTAATAAAATACTTTCTATTCATCCAATCAAGTTCAAATAATTTTTTTAAACTTGTAGTGGATGACACTTGATGTTAATACAGTTTTTTCAAATATTACTTCATTAATTAAACTTTATCTTTTTAATTTTAAATTTATTCTGCCTTATTTCCCTCGTAGTTAAAATTAGCTGCAATAGATGGCGTCAGTAATTTTTTGTAGGAATTGATATTGAAATTTTTTTTTATATTACTTTTTCAAGTGAAAGCTTGCCAACGGGTCCCTTTTAATAGTTAAAATGCTCACGGACCCTATTTTCAAGTCAAAACTTTCCCAAGGAACCCCTAGCGAAAAAGCTAAATAAATACATAGAATAATTTTTTTTTTAAATTTAAAAAATCCTTTTGTTAAAGAATATGTTATTAAAATTATAACATTCCTTTAAAATAAAATTTTAAAAAATTAATGATTTTGATGAGATGTTATGTGTGTATTTATGTCTATCTTAATGTTTGTGAGTACCAACTGATATCTTCACAAGCACTACATTTTTTGTGTGTGTGATGAGGTATATAGCTGCTCTGAATCCCCGTTTTACCAAATTGGAAGTCGAGAAAGTAGTCAACAACTTCTGTACAATAACCCATAATGCAGGATATAAAATTGCAATCTGTTTTTGTTAACAGAATTTGTGGATCCTTGTTCAAACACACAATGGTTTAATTCCCTCATTTGTGGACATTTCAATAAGATGCTCCTGTATTGGGATGAATTCATTTGTGTTTAGTTTACACTCAAAAGGGTTCGACACCCAGTCGAGAATATACAAGTGAATCCAAGTTTTTTACTGGCCCTTCTTTCGACCATTATTTACCCTCCTTTTTGAAGGGATGCTTTAATTTGGCTTTTTTCCCTTCTTTTTAGACCTAGAGATGTTTTTCTCGTTTTTTCAATAATTTTAACATTTCCCTTATCCTCTTATCTTTATTCAAGACTCACCAGTCATTGGAGGTCGTTTTTGGCCGCCAACATAGATTCGTGTTTCTTTTTTTTTTCCTTTTGTGTCCTCTTTTCTTTTTATTGTTAGACTGTTTTAGGTCTATGTTCCTTTTTTCTGTTTATTTATATGTGCTCTTTTTATGGATCATATGATCTAATTAAAGAGTTCTTATATCTGTTTTTTAAAGCTCTAGATCCCTTTGGGGTCAGGGGCGAATATGTACAAAATTAGACTGAATGATCTTCTCATGCCTTTGTATAAAACTGTGTAAATTTTATTATGATCTGAATAAAGAGTTTTTAAATTTGTTATTTGTGTTAAAAACGGTCAATTTTTTTTTTATTTTATATTAAACAACCTGACGTTGTTCAGGGAACCCCAAATCAATTTTAATTTTTAACGGATCCCCTGAATAGTATCGGAGACCCCTGGCGTTCTGTAGGGACCACTTTGGGAGCCACTGTTCTAAATGATAACCAATATTGTTATTAATGAAAGCTTTGAAATTATAAGCAGTATTTTATTTGCACACTTGTATTATCTCATACTTCATTAACGCTGCAACTCTTGATTCACTCATCTCATTGAAATGCGGCTTCTTTGTTAAACATATCAAACTAGTAATATAAAAAAAATTAAGTTAATTCCAAATTTGGTGGCTCCATCTGTTGCCGCTAGTTGTAACTTCGTCAGAAATAATGTAGAATAAATTTAAAATTAAAAAAAAATAAAACTTACGAATTAATATTTGAAAAATTGTATTAACGTCAAGTGCCAACCACTACAAGTTTAAGAAAATGTATTTAAACTTGAGTCGATGAATAAAGCAATTAAAAATTTGAACAAGATATATAAATAAATAAATAGAGGGAGAGTGTGAACTAATAATAGGAATTGAAAAATGCTTTCAAATAACCAGCAGCTCGTAAAAATGAGGGAAACACTTCTACGTGGCATTGCAGAATTCGCAAACACAACTAAATTATTCGTCAAAACATCTTCATTTGACAATATTTTGACAGCCTAGTATTCAAAATGTCACGCATATTGACTGCACCTAAAATTTGATTCTGATTGAGAAATTTAAAGAGAAGTAAAAAGAAACACAACCTCAGAAAGAGATCTTGGAGGGCATATTACGCTTTAACATAAAAAAATGCAGTTTTTCCCATTTATTTACTTGCTGTCCCCAAAACCTATTATTCATCCTGTTAAGTTCTTGAAAATATAATCTGTTGTGGCTATTATAAATGTTTAAATTTATCATTTTACTGTTGGAGTTTTACGCTATCATCAACAGTTCTTTTGCATGATTCAACGTCATTTGAATTCATTTCTGAAATCTTCTAGATTATCAAATAGATGATTGTTTGTGTTAACATATGAGTAAAATATTGTGAGTTATTTGCACACACACAAAAAAAAACAATTTCTGACTAGTATTTACGTATAAGTTGATTAAGAGTATTGCAAATAATTATTTTTTCCGTCACAAATAAGTGCTTTCACTATAACTTTAATGTAACAGAATTTATGACAGTATAACAAATACTTTTAAATTTTATTTCCACTTGCTTTCAGCCACTTTATTTAAATTATTGTAGTAATAATGAATTTTTTTTTAAATCACAGTGTTTCGGAATCATATTTGCAAAGATACTTGACAGATATTTAATGAAACACAATTTTTCATTTGGAAGAATCTAAATTGGATTTTAAGTAATAGAGAACTACGCGGTGTACCTTTGCACGGACACGCACCAATTGTTCTTCAAAAATAGCAAAATAACCTTTTAAGTTTATTTTTTCAAACATGTTTCAATTATCGGAAACTTTTTTCTTACATTCACGATTCTGAAGCAATTTTAAAGCACTTTAGAGAGGCCACATCTTTTTTCTTATCTAGTTACTTTTTACGAAATGAAGCTTTTAAAAACATTCGTAAAAAGGATCTCACATATTTTCCATGCAAATTTCATTTTACTTTGAAGCACTTATTGATTTTTGTAACCTTCATACCTATTTTGTTTCCAACTGTATTTCGGCAAATTATTCCGATCTATATTTTTTGACAAATGCTTAAATTTTGCCGAAGTAAAATTTGAAAATAATCTAAACAATTATTGATATATTACAGTGTAAAGATATATTCATTTTACGAATTGAAATGCGTAATCATAGCAATTGGTCATTGTTAATTTAGGCAATATTAAAATCAGGAGAGAGAAAAAGTCAGCATCTTGTCTGCTCAAGTGCCAAAATACAGAGATTTATTCCTTTCTATATTTAAAAATTGGGGGGGGGGAGAAAGATGTAATAGAAATATATAATTCCTTATCAAGCGAAAGGAAATTTGATTACTTTCAGAAATTACCTTAGCATTTGTAAGATAAAAGTTTCAACCCCTTAGTAAAGCACGTGCAAGACTTTAAGATGTACTTTTACTAGAAATCGTGAATAAATTTGTAAAAAGAATCAAGGTTTAATCCTTTTAAAGAGGATCACGAATAAATCTATCTAAATATGAGTTTTAATCGTTTAAAGCGAAAGAAACCGAAACTTGTATTTCGAAATAGGATATTCGTAATTATGATTTAGTTAAAAAAAAGTATAAGATTCAACTTTTAAGTAAGTACAAGCCCATATACACGCATACACATTTATATACCACATACACATACATACACACATATACATACTCGTATATATACACACGTATATACACACACATAAATATACATACACAAACATACATCATGCATACATGTTGTTTCTTACCCTCGGACAATCTGGCATATCGTCTTCCTAATTATCAGAATGCGTAACTCCACGAAGGAAACTGATTTGATATACAAGTATTACACGCCAAGTACTGTTTGGCGCAAATTCTTAATCGCGCCAAACGATACAAGTGATGATATACATGACCACACCATACAAATATCAAGGTATATTGGTATAAATCAATTGGTATGGTATCAAATATCCATATTGTAATGTTATCGCCCATCGTGTCGAACTTAAAAACAGCTTGGCGCTTAGCATTCCGATATCAAATTGGAACCTCATATGGAGTTACGCATTCTGATAACTAGGCCGACGATAATTCAGATCAGCTCCACAAGGCTATTGACCACCAAAAAATATATAATAATAAGGGGATTGGATGTTAAGTCCCCCTTAGAAAGTCCGGTGAAGCTGAATGGCCACAGCATTTCTTACAAGTGGGGTGGAATTTTCTGCCTCTATCATAGGTAAGACATTTCAAGTAGCCACTTGTTAGTCTAGCCAGAGCAGTCTCGGAGCTACGGTCACATTTTATTTTCAGCATAAAACCAGGGGATTTTCCTGTGCACCATAGGTGCGTAGGTGGAATACGCCATATTAA
The DNA here is from genome assembly GCA_019973955.1 of Trichonephila inaurata madagascariensis. Taxonomy (NCBI): domain Eukaryota; kingdom Metazoa; phylum Arthropoda; class Arachnida; order Araneae; family Nephilidae; genus Trichonephila; species Trichonephila inaurata. The sequence continues at coordinate 256,968 of BMAV01006727.1, forward strand.
ATTTAGCTTGCATCTTGCATTAGAGTAATGTTCTTGATAAATGAGCTAAGTGTCAGTAACCATTTTATCCTCACTACCCTCTTTGGTCAGTCTGTCAGCGATCTCATTAACTCTAGATATACATGTGATGGTATCCATTGGAGGTGGACATCATGGGTCTGAGAGATCATCCTCAGTTTGACCAGAATAGCAACGCTAGTTTCATCGTTTGCGGAGGACCAGCCACAAAGATTTGTAGTGTGCCGCAGCTGTCCTATAGAATCATAGTTCTCCAAAATCACAATCATAAGACATGCTAGCATCAAGCTTTATATTAATCACAATGAGCTCACTCCTAAAGACAAAGCAAGTGTCAGAGTTGCGTTGTTTTGTTGTAGTCTTAAGGTATCCGACTACGTTTGGAACTGTGATTTTAAAAAATTGCATAAATGAATAATTTTCATGATATTTAATGTCACACAGATTCAAATACATAAAATTGTTTTAAGGACATTTTGACAAAAAAATTATTTACATACAATATTTTGGCAAAAAAATCACTTAAAATAATATTTTTTCAAAATATTCTCCTTTTGTGAAAAATGCTTCTATTATAATAATATTTTGCCTATGTATAGCTCAGACATCTCTATAGAGGTTCAACTAGAATTTTTGAAAAATTCACATTATTTTCAGAGTTACCACCAATTGAAATAATTAGTGAAGTTTTTTTTTCTTAAAATTGCTCCCCTCTGTTGTCGTAAAATATGGATAAACCCACTTCTAAGTTATATATTTCAAACATTCTAGTTGAGCCTCTGTACAGGGGTCTAAACTATATACAGGCAAAATATTATTATAATAGAAGCATTTTTCACAAAAGGACAACATTTTGAAAAAAGATTATTCTAAGTTAATTTTTTGTCAAAATATTGTATTTAAATAATTTTTTTGTTAAAAAATGCCCTTAAAACAATTTTATACATGTATTCTAATCTAAGTGATAGTAAATATCATATCATTAAAATTATCCATTTATGCGCTTTTGCAAAATCACGGTTCCGAACGTAGTGAACCTTAGCATAGCGAACCTTAAGGTTAAGATCATCTCAGACAGCGGGATCTGGAAATTATTAGTTGAGTTCCTAAGGATGCAGTATAGGTCTATACTGACGGTAGTTGTACAGAAGATCATACTGGTAGCGGTATTTTAGTTAGAACATACGTACTTGCATATATGTACACACATACATACACACATGTATACATACCCATACTCACGCATACATATATGCACATACACACACATACAGTTAGAGCATCGGACTCCAGACCGGAAGACCTGGGTTCAAAGCCCGATGCCTCCAAATACCCTCCAAGTATTCATATACTACGGGCTCGTTAAATCAGTGGGTCCGAAGTCTTTCGGGCTGAACCACGAATGCTGGGGACTGGAGAATATTTCCCTTCCCTTCAGTTTCATGCCTAAATTGTGGAGGTGGAGATCGGTGGTATTGCCATCTATTGTCCCTCAAGGCAAAGGCCAACGACAGGCGTACATCTAGCCCCTAGCCACGATGAATTTCGTGGGCCTCGATCTGACTACGTTAGACAGGTGGCATTAGAAACAACAACACATACATACTTATTTGAGTTGATAGACCTTATTCATCGTTCACAGCCTCAAATATCTACAAGAAGCGTACAATCATACATAGGGTACAAATTGACATCTATAATTTTATTTACCGCTGATGTAAATTCAATAAAATAAATATTAATGACAACTGATGTGAAAGACAATTTGCATTAAGTAAAATGTATCAATTAGGTTTCTATGCCTTTGAACACCCATTTAGTTGTACGGCTGCATACATAAATGCAGTTATGAGTTGCTTTTTAACATCTGGTTTAGGAACATTCCAATATAAGTAGACTCAACCGAATATCAATTTCACTTTCTCTCTACGCAAGCAATCCACATCACGATGTTGAGTATAAGATTTTTACTATTGGAAATTGATGAAAACGTATCCGTAAAATAAAACAAGTTTGAAATATCACCAAACTTCCGAAACACTCCATCGGAGAAGTTTAGATTTAATTGAACGTAAAAGAGTTGGAGTCGTCATTTTTTATCTGTGATTGCTTTTCTGAATCTGTTATTTGAGAACTCCCCATAAGACAAACTTTGCCGACACTTCGTGTAAATTATAACAGTAATTTTTAACGCGAAAAAATAAATTATCATCCGATTAAAAGAAATTATTTAATTTTTCATGTAAATTATATTTTCCCCGTTCATAAATTCGCTAGTTATAATTAACAGTTGATTGAACTTAAATGTTTTAAATGCACAAATTTGTTACTATAATCAAGCTTTTGGATTTATTTTCTCTAAGCACTTGCTAAATAATCAGTACCCATTTATTTTTTTAAATAATAAAATTGAAGAGTTTTGCAGTATAAGTTATGCAGAATCCATCATTTTTTCACCCCCCCCCCAAAAGGCGGCCCATCATAATAAATTGTTGCCATCTCAGGGATAGAAGAATATTTATTAAAACATTTTTTTAATATTATTTATTATTAAAAAAAATCGTATAAAAATATAAATCATAAAAAAAATGTTTTAAAATATTAAAAAAATGTTATGTATGAAAAATTTTAAAATTTTATTTTAATAAAATTGATTTGTAGAATATTTTATGTAGAACCTATAATTTTTGTACCCCCAAGTAGTCCATTATAATAGATTGTTGCCATTTTAGGGATAGAAAAATGTTACCCTAATGCTCGTTTTTTAAATATGGTATGCATTTATCTTAATCATTTAATTAACCCGTGGTCAATCGCGCCTGTTTTTGCTACCGTCGTTACTCGCGGGGTGTAGAGAACACCCCAAAATTTTTAACACGTGTATTTAATTATGAAAATAAAATTAAGTCATTACGATACATATTTATAAAGTACAAGATGTTTTTTGTATTATACAAATAAAATTATTAAATGTATTGCATACAAATGAGACTAACATTAATTTAAACTAAACATACAAAATTTTCATTTTAAAACACATAATTTTATATTTTTTCATAAACCAGTATATATAAAATGTATATACCAGTAATAAATATACTTTATAATTAATGAGATAATGATAGTAGAAACCAGAAAAATAATATTTTAATCATTTTCCAAACATTCAGAGCAGACTGTATACAAATGCTCAAATTCTCGCGGGTGTTCTCAGCCCCCCAGATAAACTTTTGAAGGTCATTACATTCCTATCGTTCAAGAAAGAAGAATTGCATCAGGCCTGAAGGTTCAATGACTTAAAATGTGCAGCTACAGAAAAAATCGTGGTTCTGCGCATTCTTCTCAGAATTCTGGGAGGGTTTTCTTGTTGCTGGGGTGTACAGAACACCCCGCGCGAGTGATCGCGGGTTAATAAGAATATTGCTTTTATATTAAATAATTAATTTAATATTGCGTACAACTTCAAATACAAGTTTATCTAATTTAATAATGTAGTACGCGCGCGCGCGCGTTCACATATGCTTTGTTTTAAAAAAAAATAGCTAATTGTTATTACCCTGTCTAATAGTATTTAAATTAGCTGCCTATTGGCATATCTTTTAAAATAATTACGCGCAGAAAACAAAACAAAAATGCTTTCAATCTCAAAATCTGTGTTACATTCTTTTCTTTTTGTAAGAAAAAGAATCCTTCTCAATTCAAAGGCAGATGCATATTTTTGTTCACAAGAACTTTTTTTGGAAAACTTACAAAGCCATAAAATTCTCGAAAAAGTCAAAAGTACTGAAGGCATTGAAAAAAGTCGATGGAGCTGAATATTCTCAGAGGATTTAAGTCAAGAAGGAAATGAGAAAAAAACGTACATGTGTGTTTTTTTTATTTTTCAGTTTTTCTACATTAGATATTTTTCTAGGTGAATGAAAGTGTTTTAGTATAAAAAGAATGTTCACTTTTGTTTTCTCAAGAAGTGGGTATTTGTCATCGATGAATTTTTCAATCAGCCTGACCATATTGTACCGGTTGATTCACAATAAGTGTGACCCATTTTTAAAAGCATATAACCATTTATGATAAATTTCTGTCATTTAATTACTGGTTTTATTTGAAAAATGAAACACTTAAATTACCAATCTAGCCATTTTTATTAGTGAGAGTAAATTGCAGTACTGAAATGAGATCCTCAAATCCGGAAAGAAATTATACAGTTTTTGAAGAATGGTTGCTCAAATGTTGTAAATTGTAAAGCATTTAAAAATAAAAAAATAAATTTTTCTATTGTATTACTATCTAAACTTCAAAAAGAAATAAAATTTGGCTTGCAATCAAAAGCTCCAGGGAAAAAATGTGAACGAAAGGAAATCCTAAATGAAACAGAAAAGAAGAAGTTGAAAAGAATTATGGCTGTAGAAAGTTCTGTGACTCAAAAACCTATGGCAAAGAAACTATAAATATAGCAATCGACAATTTATCGTCAGATAAAGAAAAGTGACTATAAAAAAGTAAATTTTCCAGCCTGTCGTCAAATGTCTGTTAAGACCATACAAAAACAAAGAAAACGTTCTTGGCTTCTGTATTTAATGTTACGGAAAGATAGATCCAAAGCATGGATAACTTCTAATGAAGAACTGTTTCATCTGTGATTCACAACTGATACAATGAATATACAATACATTTCCAGCAAAAAACGTCGCAAAGACGCAGCTGTTTTGAAAAATGCAAGTTGGCTGTCAGGTATTATATCCTCTCAAGACATAACAAAATCATTTTTTGTAGAACCAAACTTTAAAATTGATGCTTAATGCAATCAGAATAGCCGACTGAGTGGCGTAGTTGGTTTGTCGCTGGCCTTCTGTACCCAAGGTTGCAGGTTCAACCCCGGCCCAAGACGGTGGATTTTAATGATGCAGAAAATCGACAGCGGCTATGTCGTATGATTATGCGGCATGAAAAAAAAATCTCTTGGAATGCCCATTTGGCTTCGGTGCCCTCGGCAAAATTAAATTCCTGTTCAATTTTGCATCGTCAGAGCTCAGGTGCCTCCCTCTGGGGAGGAAACTGGGCGTAAAAATTACTTGCGGTGATTGGTATTGCCTATATTGTGCCGAAATAAAAAGCTACCAGCTACCTGGGGAATGAACTAGGTGTGCAAATGTAAAAAAAGTACCAATACGCACCACAGTCCCAACCCAGAAAACAAAAAATCTGAATAAAGTTTTGAAACACTTTATCAAAAAAATAAACGTCTTTACCCTCACGGAAACTTTGTTTTTCACCAAGATTCTGTACTAAGTCATATTGTAAAATCAACTATAAAATGGTTGAAAGATTAAAAAATAAATATTCTGCCTCCTGATAAATGACTATCACTATACCCTGTCAGTGTTCCTTGCGATTATTTTTTATGTGGATTCTTAAAAAAACAATTAAATAGATGTAAAGTAAGAGCATCTCAAGGACTTCAAAAAGTAATTTAAGAGGGAATTGAAAAAATACCCCAAAAATGATCGAAAAAACTTAGTAAAAACGTTTACGGAAAGTGTACTGTCCTAGAGGAAATCACATTGAAAATTCCATGTAAATAACTTTATTCAATAAAAATTCATGATCCTCTGAAATTGTTCACACTATTTATGAATCAATCGGTATAACTTCAAAAGAAAAGGGTTTTTTTTTAAATCATAAGTTTCAACTCGGTTGATTCGAACATGATAATCACTATACACTGTTAAGAATTTTTCACGGTTTATGGGTATAAGCACACAAAGACTTTGTTGCCAAAATTAAACTAAAATTTTCTAAGATTAAGGTTTATAAAAGTATTCCAAATGTATAATGTGTGAAACAGCCATACAGAAAACGTGAATAATAATCGTGCTCGTTACTAGTATACAAGACCATGTAGATTATTTCTCAGGTACCATTCTGGGCAATCGATGTAATTCCATACGGCTGTGGTTCTCAAACTTTCTATACTTTCGACCCAATATTCAATCATAACTTTCATCGCTCCCCTCTCCATAAAATAGCAATGTATTGTGTGAATTCTGTAATACACGATACTTTGATGCTAAAACTATAATACAACTTTCTCCTCGTAAGTGTCGACGGCATATAAAAACGTCTCGCTCAGCCAGTGCGTTAATTGCCCGGAACAAATAGATACGTCTTTCCGAAATACGATCTTTTCTGTTCACTGTTATCTATAAAATTATTCCGAAGGCTTTAGATTGCAATAAAAAGGACCTTGACAGTGTATGGGAAGGATTTACTGATTTCAGAAGATTTGCTTATTTATTCCCTTTCTCCTCTCCGAATACACCACAAACGTGTGCAAACGTGCAAAACTGAGGCACTGGGGAGCGAATCGCCTAACTTTTAATCAGCAGGTAAGGAATTAATTATAAACCGTACAAAAATTATCAAAATAAATATTAATTTGTGCATATAATTTTATATATGACAAGCCCGTGGGGTACCGCGGTAATTATAAAACTTATCTTTAACTTAGTAATGTTAAATTAATTATGAAACACATTGTGCAGTATTGATACATTCATAAATGTATTATATCAGTGTGAATGTTGTTTTTTTAATTTTTTTTAAATCTCAGAATGTATTTTGTTTGTTTGCTTTCAATAAATTAATAATTTTTTTAAATAACCTTTTGTTTTTGACTTTTCAATATGCTCGCGTCCCAATCCTAAGGTTATCATGCTCCTCTAGGGGGCGCGCCCCACAGTTTGAAAAGCTCTCCATACGGGTTGAGTTGAATTGAGTGTTGGATTCTTATGGCGCAAGAGTCAGATCTGACAATGTAACACTAAACATTCGTTTAAAAAGCAATAAATCTTATAAATTTTAAATTACATTTTAAAAACAAAATTCGAAATTAAAAACAGATGTTAAAAAACAGTAAAATCGCAATAGTAAAAGCATTACTTCGTAATCAGATAAATATAAATAAAAATTGTTAATAACTAGTTAAAAGCTGTAAAACAGTACATGTTGTTACACTGAAGAAGAAGACAAGCAATTACTTCCCACTGATTCTAACTCGAGTGGGTATTTTAAAGGAAGATATCATTGTACACATTTCCAAAGTTCTTTCAATAAGGTGTATTCGTCCGAATAGTAAACAATAATTTCCTCTTCTGGTATATCTTGTATGAGTTTGTGAGGTGCCATTTTTATTTCTATTTTAGGTTTATTTGCTATGGAAGTATGGAAGGATTTTTATATACAAATCAAGATTTTTCGATTGACATTTAGCATTTTGTTTCAAAACCTGAGTTGTAGCAGATTCAGAGAAAGGTTGACTATCACATGTGTGTGTGAGTAAGGTTCCACGTTATGATGCAACAGCCAATTTTGGCTATTTTGCGCATAACAATTGTTAAAATGTTACAACAGTTAAAATAAATAAAAATAAATTATACACAATCATACATATATATATAGATATATATGCATGTCTGAATATATATAACACTTTAACTTAAAACATTTAAAATTACATTAAAAACTACTCAAATTAAATATAAAAATCCAATTACTAAAAGGAAAGCAAAAAGATTATGGTGGAGAATTTCCCCCACAAAACAAAAGGTTGAAACAGATGCATGAAAAAAGGTAATGCGAGGATGATTAAAAACGGAGCAATTTATAAAATGGGGTGAACAATGTACGAAACCTTGTATAAAGGAGAATCAGGAGCATGTGCTCCCAGCAACAAATGCCTGTGCGTAAAACCAGTATGCCAAATGCAAGTCAATGTGACATCGACCCTTCGTATTGGCATCACTGGTTGCCCACCGAGACTAGTTGTCCACTTGCTCATTGCCCGTGATATCTACGTGGCTTGGAAATCAGAAAAATGCTATATCGGTGTCCTTGCTATACAATCAACTCGTAATGTTAGGTACATTACATGCCACTGCATAACACTGATCGGTGTAGTTTTCAAGCGCTTCTGAGATATCCATGTTGTCAGTATAGATGCAATATTTACGGGGCATATTGAAGTCGATTAATTGAAGTGCAAGGTGAATGATGACAACTTCGGCAGTGAAAACGCTGCAAGAAGTGTCGAGCTGATAACCGTGCATATTATCTTCAATCGCAACTCCACAGCTAACGTGATCTTTTCGTTTTGAGCCATATTTATAGATGGCTTATCGCATGTGGGGGCGATTATTAAGTTCAGGAACAGTTGTAGTGTTTCAGTTGGTTGGGCTGTAAATTAGAAACACGTTAATGGTAAAAAGGCTTGTTTTATTCGATAGGGATGAAGGAACTGAGAAACATAAACAATTCTATATGGTTGGGGAAGATGATGCAGCAGAGGTAAGCAGACTATTGGATGTTGAAAAAGCAGTATCAAATATAGGAATAGATAGCTGACTCTGTAGCTGATGCAGAACACGTGGATGGCAGGAAGAGTCCTTAGTTGATAACAATGCAGAAACTACAGGAATAGAGAAAGATATATTTCTCTTCAAGAATGATAGGGATGTGTGATAAGGGCTGAAAAGTACTCCCTATTCTCCTAACGGTGGACGAACCCCATTGTAAAAATTATACAACTGTTCATAATCATTGCTTAAACTTTAAAAATGTAATTTACATGCACTATGTATATCTATTTATTTGTTCTTTTTATTTCACAAAATTCGTTCTTGGCACTCCTCTTCATTTAAATTCATCTCACTGAAGCTGCATCGCCCATCACTTCATTGATAATGTCCTCAGATTTTGATAAACCCTGTAGCTCTTGTAGTTTCCTGGAAAGTAGATTTTTTTTTTGTTCCATGGATTGTTAATAAGTCTTCGTATGAGACAAAGAATCTTTTTCTCACGCAACAATTCCAGTTCAGGCAATCGTTGCGATATTTATCTGCGAGAGCTTGCAATAATGTACTATCTCAATCATATTAGCGATTATTCTGAAGCGAAACACTTAATGAACAATTCAGCGCGTACGACACGTGCGAAATCGTGTTTGCCAAATTGGCGAGTTTTCTTGGACGTTGGCATGGTTGCGATAAAACCTAAATCTTTTTTTTTTCTTTCTTTTTTTTTTTTTTTTTTTGGTGTGTATTTTTATGTCGAACAACTTTTTAGTGCTTATTTAAAAAAAGATTCTGATAATTTTTTTCATAAATATGTAGCAAGTAACACTTTTAGATTTTTT
>BMAV01006727.1:273541-287927 GCA_019973955.1 Trichonephila inaurata madagascariensis
TTAATTAAAAATATATTTATATAATTTTAATTAATACTTTTAAGTAGCTTTAATTAATAATTAATTTTAATTAATAATAATTTTTATAATTTTAAGTAATAATTAATTTTAAATAATTTTAAATAATAATAAATTTTAAATAATTTTCATAAATTAATTTTATTTAATAATGATTTTAAATAATTTTAATAAATTAATTTTATTTAATAATAATTTTAAATAATTTTATTTAATAATAATTTTATTTAAAGATTAATTATTAATAATTTTAAATAATAAATTTATTTATTTAATTTTTTACTTTATAAAATATAAAATAATTATATAAATATCATTTAATATTTAATAAACCTATCATATATAAATTTATTTAATTTAAAAAAATAACTAAAGGAATAGAAAGAAAAAGATTTTTCGCGTGATTCGAACTCGGATCCACCCGCATTGAAGGCCGAGCCACTGGGCCGATGGAGGAAACTGAAACTTAATTGTATAAAAGCTAAGCACGAATTTCGAAGGCCTTTTTCTCGAAATTGACTGGCTATTCAACGCAATTACCTTAAGGATCAAACACTCTATAGGAGTACTACTATTACACCAAGGCTGGACCCGAAATGAATTTCCTTAGTCTTCTTGTTTGTTAAATTATTCACTGGAGTTATGATTTTAATCTTCTTCAATAAAAATAATTATAAAAAAAAGATTGGTGTGACTCCATCACCCCGCGCGACCACTAACGTTAGTTTCGAGTGAGCGACTTCTGCGGGGTTAAATAAGTTATTTTTTTTCATGCGAGTAAAGATTCTCTATAAATCAGTGCTTCTCAAAGTTTCAATATTCACGACTCAATATTCAATCATAATTTTCATCGTGCCCCCCCCCTTATACAATAACAATGTATTGAACAATGTAATAATATACTTCGACGCTAAAACTACAATACGACCTTAACCTCTTAAATTCCACCGACGTATGTAAACGTCTCGCTCAGTCTAAGTGTTAATTTCCCCGGACGTATATATACGTCTTTCCGAAGTACGATCTATTATCTGCACTGCTATCCATATAATTATTCCGAAGGCTTTAAAATGCAATAAAAGGACCTTGAGAATGTTTGCGAAGGATTTACTTATTTCAGATTATTTGCTCTTTTTTATTCTTAACCCTCCCCCCTCCCAATACACCACATACGCTCTCCTATGTGGAAAACGAATCACGTAAATTTTAATCGGCAGTTAAGAGATTAATTATAAGCCGTTCCGATTATAAAGATAAGTGTTAACTCTTGTACATAATTCATATATGACAATCCCATGGCGGGAGGGGGTCATTGGAAATTATTAAACTTGTTCTTAACTTAGTATAGTTAAACTAATTATAAAATACATTATGTAGCACTGATCCATTTACTAGTGTAACATATCAATGTAAATGTGTATTTTATTTTTTATTATGTCAGAATATATTTTGTTTGTTTACTTGGAGTAAATTAATAATTTTTTAAATAGCCTTTTGTTTTCGACTTTTCAATATGCTCGCGGCCCCCTCGTAGAGTTGTCACGCCAACTCCCCCAAGAGAGGCGCGCCCCACAGTTTCAGAAACACTGCTTTAAATACTTTATTCTTCAATGCCGATTCCAATGATATTTCTTTCTAAGGCATCTTTCTTGATATCCCTAGAAAGTAATATAGACCTCCTCTAGTTACAAAAAGAAATGACTTTCACTTAAACGTCTTCTTTCATTTGTAAAGGCTTCCCGAGATTTCGCCTTGACCAGCACCTGCAAAAATCGATCCGAATCTGAGATCGACTCTTCTACTGTGGTTCTGGCTCCAACTGGCACATAAAGCTCACTGATTACCTTATAAAGTATAATGAGGCTTATCGCAAGATTATTGTACAAGGTTTCTTTCATAAAATGAAATTAGAAATACATCCTTCTGTTATTAAATAGATATGGAAGATTTTTTTATGCAAATTTATTTGTATTACACTTATTAGAAGTCATTCAAAAAGTTTACAACATACATGTAGATAATATTCTTGTTTTGAAAAAGTAGAAGGAAATATTGAATGGATGTAATTGAAATGCATAGATAATTTAAATATTAAAAAATTTTTAACACATATTTTAAAAAAACACACACACTTTTTATATTGTACGTGAAGTTTAACAAAACTGCAAATGAATATTGATTAAAAAACTACATTTTTGAAAAAAAAATCCAATGCGGAATTTTTTATAAAAATTGATAAATTAATTTGTAAAATTAGACTTTTAAATTTAAATTAAATTCATCCAATGGATCTCTTCCAGGAGAAAAAGTGATTATTCTAATTAAATAGTAAAAAACAAAAGGTGATAAATATAATAACGTACATATAAAAGAGAAAGAGAGAAAATACATTTGAATTAAAAGATAAATTTAAAAATAAAACAAAATAATAGTTTTTTTTTTATTTTAAACATACAAGAAAAGTATACTTTTTCTTTTTAATGGTGTTGCGGATTGGTAATTATTACTGTAGATCTAATACATCCTCAAAAGCTGGTATCACTTTTTTAGTGTGGCACCATATAGGTAGATATCACTGGTCTCAACGTAATTTTGATGCCCAGTTTCCTCCCCAGAGGGAGACATCTAAGCTCTGGCTATGTGAAAGTGTATTAGGAATTTAATTTTGCCGAAAGCACTGAAGTCAAACAAGCATCCTAGGGTCTTTAAAATGCCGCATAATTGTACAACATGTAGGATGTCGATTTTTTGCATCATGAAAATCCGCATACTTGGGCGGAGAAGGCCAGCGCCAAACCAAATACGCCCCCTAGCCGGTAGAAAAAAATTTATAATTTACAAAAAAAAAAATACCTTAGAAAAAAAAGCGATAAATGTAATAAAATTCAAAATAAAATATACTATTAAAATACAAAGAAAACAAATTCAGAGAGATAAAAAAAAAACCTACAGCCACGAAAGTGGCTGTACGTTTTGTAATTTTTATGTGAAACTCTAAAGGAAAATTCATTTCTCAAAGATGTCTTAATTAAATGCTTCTTAAAGTTTCAATATTTGCAACCCAATATTCAATTATAATTTTCATCGCCCCCTTCTGTAGAATAACCATGTATTTAATTCAATAATACGAAACTTTAACGCTAAGGTTACCATACGACTGTAACCTCTTAAGTGTCACCGTCGCATATAAACATATCTCACTCAGCCAAACGATCAATTACCCCGGACGCGTATATATACATCTTTCCGAAGTACATCTTTACTTTGCACTATTGTCCATGAAATCATTCCGAAGACTTTGGAATGCAATAAAAGGACCTTGACAGTGTTTGCGAAGAATTTTCTTATTTCACAGGAATTTTTGCTCGTATTTATTCCTTTTCTCCTCGCCTTCCCCCGAATACATCACATACACGCATTTTCCGGGAAAACGGTGGCATCGGGGAGCGAATTGCGTAACTTTTAATCGGCAGTTAAGGGAGTTATAAGCCGTACAAATCATCAAGATAAGTGTTAATTTTTGTATATAATTTTATACATGTAAACTTATGAGATCATTGGCAAATTAATTATAAAATACATTGTGTAGTATTGATACATTTTATAAGTATTATATCAGTATAAATGTGTATTTTATTTTTATTACGTCAAAATGTATTTTGTTTGCTTACGTAAATTAATAATTTTTTAAAATAAACTTTTTTTTACGATATTTCAATATGCTGCTGCCCCCGCCCCTTCGTAGAATTATCACGTCCCCTAGGGTGACACGCCCCAAGTTTGAGAAACGCTACTCTAATTGCAAAACATTACTTTATACCAATTTTAATGCTTTTAATAGCTAAAGGGCAACCACTTTTATTGTTGCGTCATAAAACGCAACTTTCACTCACCCGAGGACAATTTTTGAAACATATTTTCCCATGACTTAGATAAAAAGCATCTTCTTCACAGTTAATATGCTTCGGCACACTACAGACGATAAATTTCAGCATAGTGTTTCTAAACTCGTGAATTATAAATCATATTCTTTTAACTTTCTTGTACTACGCATCTTTAAACGGAATTCCGTTGAGTTGAAGTAATCGCATCACAGAAGAGTATTTACTCAACTTTTACAGCTTAGAAAGAAATAGTTTATTCTAACCTTAAGGCTACTTAAAATGCTAATGGATTCGCGACGCTTTTGATGATGCATCTACTTAAACCAAAATTTCGGTTGCAGAGAATTTCGAAAAAGTTTACGTGGAATATCATTTAAAATAGAATGCATTTAACAGAATGTTGTATCGGGATAAAGGACGCGTATTTGTGAACTTTCTCATATAAAAACCATGTTCCATTTAAATAATTCGAACTAAAAATGGATTTGATGCTGTAAGGTCTGTAAAAATATAAAATATATTTCAAGTTTCAAGGAAAAATAACATAATGTATATTTGGCGTTCTTTTTCCTTTCTGTAAATTCCTTTGTGTTTAGTAAAGTTCAACAAAATATTGAAATTTGTTTTTATAAGAGATAATTTTCATAAAAATCTTTATTCGAATAGCATAATTTCGAATCGCGAATCCCGTAATTTAAGAGCAAATTTTTTAAAACATGCGTTTTCTGCTCGCATTGGATTATTAAATCATAAAAAGGTAAATATTTGATGATTATATTTTTTGAAATTTACACTAATACAGAAATATCACACCAAGCGAGCTATTTATTCTATTTGAAAATTCGTGTGTTTTCAGAGTATATGACAAGTTTAAATGCCTTTTTCAATTAATAGAAAGGTAGAGCAGTTTTTTTTTTTTTCTTTTTGTAAAAGAAAAGTATTGAATACAAATATTTAGCATTTCTTACCTAGTGAACAAAAATTTTATTTCGTATTGTTACGAATTTTGTGTAAATAGTGTAAATAATTTGTATTTGAGTGTTTAATGCATTTATATTGCTCCATGTTATATTTATTTCATGTTAGAATTGCGCTACTCACAAGCAATGCCACCCCTTACGTTATAATGGCGATTTAATGAGAATTTGGTGAAATCCTGGCGGTAGAACCAAGTTGGCATCATTTTTGGTGACCAATTTGGCGACTTTGGCGACCATTTCGGCGTCATTGGTGACCATGTTGGCGAGTTCAGAGCCCTCTAGAATCTTCTAGAAAGTAATAGATCTCTCCACTTGTGTCACGTTTAATGACACGAGCGGTAATATTTCTTTAAGTTTCCATCGCGCCTATAAATAGGATGCTTGCCGGTACGGTGAGGAGTCTGGATTAAACCACGAGGAGTGAGGATTGTTTTGACTAGTGATTAGCTCGGCTATGCTTGTGAATAATCTTTACTTACGTGTATTTTTAAACACTGGTTATATTGTGTTTGATTGCTGCTTAAGGTGTGAAGACCTTCGGGTATTTACTCTGTGAATATTGCTGCTGAATCCTGTATTTAAAGGATTGGATTTTTCATAATAAATTTGCAACGCTCTTAAAGAACTGTTTATTTTCTTTGTGATTATTTTGCATAAAATCCCCGAACCCTCGGATCTATGTAACAGTATTTATGAATCTGTTGGATCTAGTCTGGCTAACATTTAATCTTGTTCATAAAAATATTTTTAAATTCTTCATTTTATCCATTTTTATGCTTATTAATTAGAGGTAATAAATCTTATATAGCTCCTCTTTTATAATTTCTCCATCTTTTTTTATTCTTTTTCTAATACTATCATTCGCATAATCTCTTGTATACATATAAGCAGTGTTAAGGATTCAAAAACTTGTGATGTAATAAATTTTTTTTAAAAAAAAAATTCTATATCTTCTTTTATTTCTTTTTGGTGCTTGGAGGTTTCCCCTCTGAGTACGATAAGGACAAAACGGTTGAATGAAAAAAAGATGATAGATGATGGTTACAAACTGGACAATCAATTAAAATGTAACAAACAATGTACAAGAGCTTCTATTTAGTGGCATCCTTTTTATTATGAATGTTTGAATTAATTTTAATAGATGAAAAAGTTAACTAAATATTAATCTCAAAATATTAATAAACTATTAATTACGAATGAGGTCTCAGGGGTGTTAGCTTCGTTTCGGGGTCTAAAAGTATAAACAGTTTTCAAATATATACAATTCTTTGAAATTATAATTAAATAATCCGAATCTTTTACACATATATATGATGTGTAAAAAATTAGGATTATTTAATTCTAAAATATAAAAATGTATAAAATATAATCATAATTTAAAAAAATTATAAGCATATGAAAATAGAAAGCATTTCCGTCAGAAATATTAATTAAGTTTTACGTTGCGCATCATATTTTCTAAAATAATAGCTCTAATTACTAGCAAAAAGTTGATTTATAAAGTTAAATGCATCCTTATTACATTGTAACTAATTCTATATAAATAGAATAATAAATTATATTTTTTCAAAAATAAAAAATTGAATTTTAATGTGTTTCAAATATTTTGAAAACAAAAGATATATCATACTAAATTGGGCAGAGTTTAAAGAGTATAGTACATTTTATAATTTTATAAAATTTTGCACATCAAAGGCTACTATTTTAGAAAATAGCAAACAAAACGTAATATTTATTACAGAAATGTATTTTTTGTTTTCATATGCTTATAATTTATAAAATTATGATTATAGTTTAAACATTTTGCCCTTTTTTAAAATGTTGTTCCTTTATAAATGTGTAAAATATTCAAATTATTTAATTTGAATTGTAAAGAATTATATCTATTTGAAAATTGTTTGTATTTTCAGCCTTCGAGACGAAGTTAACACCGCTGACACCCCTTTTAATTGAGTATAAATTTAGTATTTCTGGTTCCAAAATGGAGAGTGCAATTTTTAATATGCTTTTATAAGTTTCACTTGTATGTAATGGAATCTTTGAACTCGATTTTTACCCACTTTAGAAGGTCAGATTAATTCAAAATTTTTCACACCTGTCAAGGACCGATGACAATACAATAATTTCATAATTTTGTTTCATTGCCCTGATCAGGATCCTTATAAAAAAGGATTTCGAGATTTGGCGGTTAATTAATTATATCATTTCCAGATTTGGCGACTAATTCCATATGACATTTCCAGATTTGGCAACTAAAAGATTAAACAGCAACCCTATTTTTTTATGTGAAAAAGGGTTGGGTAGGTGCGTAGTTTTTCTGAAAAGGCAAATAAAAAAAAGACACTTGCACGTAAATAGCAATAACTTATGATCTTACTGCTAAATATTTTTTTTTGTTTTTGCTTTTATAAAGCAATACGTTTAGAAGTGATGATACGAATTAATATTATTGCATTACATTTAAAAAATCATAAATTTATGTTCTTATTTTGATAAAGTAATATGTTTAAAAGTGATGATACAAATTAAATATAGCAATATGTTTAAAATGTGATACATTTATGTTCTTATTTTGATAAAGCAATATATTTAAAAATGATGATACGAATTCACATTATAGCATTACATTTATAAGATGATAAAACAATTGACATTTAATATTTCTTCTTAACACACTTTTGTTAGTTAGACCTGTATCTATAGAGACGGAATCTTTGAAATATAACGATATGAGACTCATCCGAGGCCCCGTAAACGGAGAGATTAAATACCCTTCAGACCCATTAATTAATATCCATTGAAGAACAAGACGAATTCCAGCAGCCATATAATTCCGGCTCCAAATATCAAACTCAAGGATAAATTCAACAAAGAACAAATGATAGTTTTAAAAACTAAAAAAAACAGGCTTTTACTGTAGATCGAACTAAAAAATGAAAAATAAACTATAGTTTTAAAAAAAACTAAAAAAAACGCGCTTTTATAGTGTGAATTGAAATAAAAAGTAAATAAATAAGTCTTAATTTAAGAATAAATTGATTAACAAGAAAATTAAAGTCATTGTGGTAAAGGCGTGGGGTGCTTTGTATTACATTTTTACACTAACTCAGTATTTCGGAGTAGAATTAGTAAGAATTATAACAATTAATATAGAGCACCCCACGCTTTTACCACAAAGACATTAATTTTCTCGTTAATCAATTTATTCTTATATTAAGAATTATTTATTTACTTTTTAGTTCGATTCACTATAAAAGAGTGTCTTTTAGTTTTTTTTAAACTATAATTTATTTACTTACATCTAAAATATGTGTTTATTTAAGGAACATTACTACAAGCTTACTGTTGCTTATATCGATAACCAGTTCTACGACCCATGTGTAAATTTGAAATATCCGGATCGAATGCTTATTGGTTTTTGAAGAGAGTCCGCCAAATAATTTATACTACGAATAACAATGTTACGTGCTGAAGATTTAATTCAGAATCATGCAGTTGATGTACTCCACAGAAGGATATCATGAAACCAATAAAACAATTCACATTTAACGTTAATATGCAGAAATCATTCATATTATTCAAAATCAAGAATTTTGAATATACAAAATAATTATCTAATTAGAAATTAGTTGTACCTTTATAAAGCTTTATATTTTATGCAATTTTCAGGTATTTTGTACAAACACTCATTAGTGAACAAAATATATTTGTTTGTTTTTTTAATAAGATACTTCTGATTCTGTTTTATGAAAGCCTTGCTTCCATACGAATACTCTATGATCATGCAAAACAGAAATATCTAATTCGCCCCGTCTTGCTGAACAAAAAGATTCAGGCAGTTTAAACTTTTCTGAAAAAATTATTGAATTGATAAGTAATTTCGGAAATTTTTAATTTTATGAATTTTTCTGATAAAAAAGATTAACTTTAATCTGTCAAAAAAACTCCCATTATTTTTAATTACATGTTGCCGTTTTTTCTATTAACTTCAAGAATACGCTCTCATTGTGTTTTTGGACATTATCAGCAAAAAACTCGATCAAGTATGGTTTGAGGTGATCTTTATTATTAAAATTTTTACCATTTAAAAAGTTTTGTTAATTTAGTTTAATGGGTTTGTTAATTTAGTTTAAAATTTTCGTTAATTTAGTTTAAAAGTTTTGTTAATTTAGTTTAATGGGTTTGTTAATTTAGTTTAAAATTTTCGTTAATTTAATTTAAAAGTTTTGTTAATTTAGTTTAAAAGTTTTGTTAATATAACTTATAATTATTTGGAGCAAGATCGGTGCTACACGGAGGGTGCGAAATCACTTCCCAACAAAGTTCCAATAATTTCACACACCTTGCTAAAGATTAAATTAAAGATGCATCAAAAAAAAGTTCTGACCATGAACTTTTCGTTTAATGTTGAAAGGGTTTTATTCAAGCTTTCTACTCATCCACTTGGGTAAAATACTCTTTTTAACTGTGATTTTAGTAGAAAGCTGCTTTCCGTTGAAATGACTTGGTTTTATGTAAATGCGAGCTTCTATTTAAGTGCTAGTCGTGTAGTAAGCGGGATGATGGTTGAAAATTGAGGATAAGAAGAAAGCATAGCGTTAACAAACGGTGGTCGTATTTAGTATTGTTAATTTAAAAAGGAAAAACTAAGAAAGTGTTGAAGCAAGAGCGCTCAGGAGATTAGATAAGTGCTCTTATTTCTATTATAATTAGATTAACAAGTTCGAATGCTCCTCGGGTTTAGTTACTGAAAGGCATTCTCAGTTAAGTTTATAAAGTTTAATAAATGAAAAAGGCAATAAAATTGTTTAAATTGAGAAATGGCTGATCTTTACTTGAACGCTCTCACACCTGCAGTCGAAGGATCGAGGCAATGTTTTTGCAGACAAACCATTTTTCATTCCCGACCTTGTTACATTGGGTTATCAATTATATCAAAGTTTACGAAGATTTTAAAAATAGTAATAATTTCAGTAATAATGGTGACCTCAAATCGAACTTGATAGAACTTATTCTTGATAAGGACCAGAAAATCTATGAACTCGGAATCATAAATTTTCCAGAAAAATGGCAACAGGTAATCAAACAGAATGGAAGATATTTGACTGTTTAAAGCTTATTTTTATAATAAAAGAATGTGTCGTATAAAAACCGAAATTAGTTTCTTCCCAAATCAAAACATCCTAACATAATAGCATAGTAAATGACATCTAAAAATGGACAATACCCCTCTTTCTTTCTTATACACCTACAACAAGCCCCCCCCCACATATATATATGACTCATAAACCAAACGAAAACCATCCATCTACAGAAATACCATTATTTTGTTTTTCTAGGAAGAATACTTTGTACAAAATGCTGAAGAAGAAAAAGAAATCGTAGAAAATTTTGTCCCCAGGCTCTTCTCGACCTAGTCACTAGGAAATAGTTGAGCTGTCACGTTGAGTAATAAAACGATCGCCTTGCCTTTGAACTAATGGCATTGTCCTTAATAAATGTCTTATTTTTTCCGAAATATCTCCTATTTGGAACAAGTAAATTATATAGGTAACCAAGCAGGAGTCCCCTTTCATTCCTTTCAAAGATCGATAAATCGAGGAATAATGGAACAAAAAAAAGCATTTTTGTTTAAATTTCTCTATCTCTTCTTTCTCATCGAAGAAAAAAAAAGACAAATGTGATAACAGAAAAGAGATATAAAACTGTTTTAAATAAAAGTATCTCTGAATGTGAGTAATATTCATTTTAACAGAAGGATTGCTCCGTTTCATGTGTGACATTTTTACGACAAATCTTTAACAAATAAAGAGAAAATTAACACATAAGGTTCAGCAATTTCAGCAATAATAGTAAAAAGGGGTGGAAGAGGTACTGTTATGGTCTCGAACTCGTGACCAGCGTTTCACAAGTTCGAGTTCTGGTGCCACTGGAAATCCACCGTGTAGAGGTGTTCGATACACGTTAAATACGTCAAGGCTCAGCCCCATCATCCCCGTTGTCGTGGTTTGCAGTGTAGAGAGTGTGGTGCCAACTCAAATGCCATCCTTGTCATTTTTGCAGGTTCAGAACTACGAGGTTCGTCGCCAACAACCCCAGTGTGAGTATTCATGTGAAGTTAGTTTCTTGTTTTAAATAAGCAAAAGATATGCGCAATAAAATTCAACAATTTTTTTTTTCTGCTGCTTTCTATCTTTGTGTTTAAAAAAAAAGGAGTCTAAAATGAATCATCTTCCTTCCGATGCTGATTCATTTTTTTTAAAAACTGAAGGACAAGTTAAAAGGAAAAAGTATCAACAGGTAATGGTGGCACCAACCGAACAAGTAATATAAAAAAAAATTTAAGTTAATTCCTACTTAGATCAACAAAGAAAAAATTTATTTTAACTACTTTTTCTTAAATAGTTACAATTAATATATAAATATGTTTATACATATATTAGAATCACAACAGTAACTGGTAATTAACTTTTATTAATTATCATTAAAGTATCGTATTGTCGTCAAAAATAATCTTGCATATAAAATTTCAGTTCAACTGAATGCTTCAAAACGTGAAAAATAAAAACCTTTTCAAGTTTTGACACAAGTCGAAAAAAGGGTCGCTAAGTCGCCAAAAATGATGCCAACGTGGGGGTATTTGTAATTCTTTAAATAATTATTTTAAATCAATTAATTTTTATTAATTATAATTAAATTATTGTATTGTCATCCAAAATAATCTTGTATATAAAATTTCAGCTCAATTGAGCGCTTTAAAGTGTATTTTATAAACGATTGAAAATTCCACCAAGATAAAAATAAATAAATAAATATGTAGAGAGTGAGAGCTAATAGTAGGAATTGAAAAAATGAATTGAAAAAAAACATGATTTATTTTGTTTCTTAACTTTTTGTTTGTCTTTGAGTATTTATTTTGCATTTGTGTTGGATATTATAATTTTTTGAGGCATTGCAAGAATGCTCGAATGATGTATGTATTTTTTTCTTCTCTAACGTCTTATGCTTTTTTTTATTAATATTTTTAGTTTTGTAAAATTGTATTATGTGATTTAATATGTATATCGTGCACATTTACCCTCAATATGTATTATTTAAATTCTTTGTGTAGTCCTGTAAAAATTTAAACTAAGATTTTGATCAATAAAAACTCAACACTGGGGAGGTTGTTTCCTCGGGGACACACAGTCCCCGAGGAAACAACCTCAGCTCTAAACCTATTTCGGGTGTGATTAGGGTCCCTTAGGAATTCTTCCAATAGCCGTCGTGTTAATTTAAAAGGCGATGGTAATATATCACTCACTAGAAAAAATTTTTCTGGGTTTTTTTTTTCTTTTGAAGTTATGCTTCTTTTGGGGCGTTAGAGAAATAGGAGGAGGGTAAATTTTTACAATGCGCGCGCACACCGTAACGGATGTGACGCAAAACCGTCACGGATGCGAAAATTCTTTGTCTAGAAATATGCAGAATGAAACAAATCATTCCCGCCTTCGAAATTCTCAGAAAAATATTTCTCTTCACTTCCCTGAAGAAGGCGGCACCCGGTTTAGAACCGGAGACCTCTCGATCTGCAGCCGAATGCTCTACCACTGAGCTATACAACCCGTGTCAGATAGTCTTTGCTTTGCGTTCCTTAGGAACGGATACGAAAATGCTTTGTCTAGAAATATGCAGAACGGAACAGATCATTCCCGCCTTCGACCTCCTCCGCATCCTATTGTCCCTGTGCGGGGGGTGTTTAAATTTATTTAAATCGTGATTATCTCAGGTTTGGCTGGTCCGATTGACTGAAGGTTAGTATCGTTCAAATCTGCTCGTGACCGCCTTTCACCCTTGACCCATCTTGCCCTGCTAAAGATTTTTAGAAAGATTTTAATCTTGTTACGCCAAAGAAGTATAACTTCTTACGTGCGTACATAAGTACATACACACTTTTTTTTTTTGCTTTTTTTTTTCTCTTTAATTTTCTTCTTTTTCTTTTTTAAATATAAAACATGATTTGAGTGAGTGAATGAGTGTTGGGGTTAGTGGGGTGTGGCGGTATCTAAATAAGCCAGTAACAGCCTCCGGATAGGAGTGATCACTTCTGTCTAGTGGTATGTTACGTGCTTACGAATCCGTAGGTCGTGGGTTCTAATCTCCAACAAAGGTCACCAAATGAAGTGGCGCTTAACCAGAAGACAGAACCCACGACCTATGGATCCGAAGCCAAATATCGAGACCACTAGACAAAAGTGTAAACACTTCTGTCTGGAGGCTGTTACTGGCTTATGTAGATGATACCGCTATAAAGGGAATATTAAATCCACAAATTTGCTCTTTTACATATTTCAACTGAAATCCTTACCAGTTTTTAGTTCCCATTCATAGAAATCTTGTATACAAACTGACAAAATTGGTTTAGAGATATTAAATATGATTAAATGAAAAAAGAAATCTATTTGTTTCTCATTTTTAAGGTACTGAGCTTTAAGAACACCCAATGTGTCTGATGGAATTATTTTAAGTTTTTTTGTTTTTTTTTTGACTGATTTATTAGTTATTATTCTTATATATTTCTGATTTATTTATTGAATTTAGTTCAACCAATTCACTTTAATGCATTAGATTTTGGTATTTATTCTTTATTAGAGAACATAATTATATTACATTTTCGATTAACATAAAATTTTTTCTTAGTTTTGATATAAAAATATTTTCTATGACAAGACTCAAACCACAAAATAGATTATCCAGTAGTTTACTATAGCGAGAAAATAATTCCCCGAGAGAGCATTCTTGTCTTTTGGATGGAAAAACATTTTCGTTTGTGTTGAGGTTTTGTTTCCTTTCGTACCTCTTTTCGCCAACATTTAACTCGTTTTCTGTACTTCATATATTTATCAAATTTTCCCTTTTTACTGCTACATGTGAAATTTTGAAAAAAAAAAATCATTGTAGTTCTGGAAAGTTTAGGAAACATGAAATTTTCCTAACAAGTGAAAATTTTCTTTACTATCAGGTGATCCAGAAAGTAAGTTCCACTTAGCAACAAAAAAAAACTGAGAGGTGTTGGGTTTTAAAGGGCAAGAGTCCGGTTTCGGCTAAATTGCGCCAAACATTTGTTAAACATTAAAAAACCTGATAAAGTAGCTAAAAGGGTTGATGAAAATACAACTTCAGTAGTAAAAGGTAAAATCTCAAATTAAAAAGATAAATTTCAATTTTAAAAATAAAAGCGAACAAATTTTGGTGGAATTTTTACTTAATTAACTAAAATTTATTTTGTTTTGCAAAATTTAGCAAACGGATTTCTGTTATATAGTATTTCAAAGAAATTTTTATTGTTATTGATAGGTTGACTGTAAAAACCATTTCACATGCTTTAAAATAATATATTAGTTTATTTTTCATTAAATATATTGGTACTTACGTATTATCACAACAATCACCAACTCTTTTAATAACTTGCCAAGTTGGCAACCTCAATTTCCTATGTGTCGTATGCACTGAATTGGCAACCAG
>BMAV01006727.1:292927-348587 GCA_019973955.1 Trichonephila inaurata madagascariensis
AATAACTAGGTAAATTAGGAAATTATTCATCTATTATATACTTTAACTAACTTATCTAGTAATTTCATGATATATACCTAGTTATTCTATAAAATAACTGAATTATACACTTTAACGATAACATATATATAAAGTGAATGAATGAATGAGTGAGTAAAAAATATTGTAGATATTAGCCAAAACTGGCTCTTGTGCCACTAAACTTTGCCAAACTTTCAAAATATTAAAAGAATAATATATATATATATGTGTGGGAATATACCATATTTACTCGAATCTAAGCTGCACCTATTTTCAATGTTAATACTATTGAAAATCGGGTGTGGCTTAGAATCGAAGTGAAAACAATTGTTGTGTGAGGTATTTAGAGCAATTACAGGTTCATGTATGTATTTAAAAGTTTAGAAAACCGATAAAATACTTAATTATTCTCGTCTTATTAGTTCTAGCTTAAAATTATTTTAATTTCATAAAATTACATGTCGATAAACCATTTTGCACAGTTTTTATTTTTTTGCAAAATCTTGTGAATTCGGTGTGCAGCTTAGGATCGATGGCTATATATATATATATATATATATATTCTATTGCTATTATATTCACCCACGTGGGTTTGGGCCTTTGCCTTGGATTATCTCATGTGCTATTATGTCGAAAATTTCCGCTGTAGGGAAAGATTGAGATCTCACAAAACACTGTTTAACCCTGTCTCACTGTCCTAAGCCAGTGACAGCTCGGGAAATCATAATAGTTTTTTCCACTCTAGCTAAATTTCTCTTTTTTGACTTATAATTGTTCCATGTTCATGTTTTCTTTTTTTTTTTTGGTTTGATCTAAAGATGTTTTAGGATTTATTAGTCTTCTTTTTAATTTATTTATTACTATATATATATATATATATATATATATACATTTATATATAATTAGTTTAAAAATAAAATAAATCATTAATGAATGAGGGAGTAGCTTTATGGCTCAAGAGCCAAATTTGGCAAAAATGGGCCAAATATTCAAGGTATTAACAGGTAATAAAATACAGCTAAAAGGACGCAGTATTAGGAGTATAAGTATAAAACTAATAAATATTAATAGTCATAGCTTTAAAAAACCAACATAAAATAGTCTCAACTTTTAAGAAGAATGTTTCAACTGAATATATTAGTACTGTAATTTAAAAAAATATAAGGTGAATATTCATTTTTCGGTTATATTTGGTATGAATTTTGTGAATACTTCAAAAACTGTTTAGTCTGTTTCCGAGAATATTTTAATAACACATCTATAGATATAATTATGGAAATTCCTTTGATTCAATGTTTTTAATTGTAATTCATATGATAAAATCCTGATATCGTATTCTACGAAAGGTAAAAGTGACAAATTCGAGCTCTAAAGAATAAAACGACGTTTTCTGACTTACGCGAATGTGTATTAAATCCTGTTCACGACTTCTAATCTAAAATAATCTCGAGTTATAGAACCATATCCTAGGGATTGTAAGAAATGCTGTGAAGAGTCTAAACTTCTATTAAACTTTTCTGGTAGAACGACGAGCAAACACGGATCAAATTCATTTTTTCCCTCTATTCTTTGATCAAGCTGAGTAAAATGTTTAGACAGATTTACGACATAAGCCGTCAACCTGTCAAGAAAAAGTTACAAATTTAAGCAACTTTGTTTTATGTTTTTGACACGTCTTATAACCTCATTTGAATTTTCATTATGGAAGAAAGCTTCCGATAAACCTAGTTAAGAAATATTTTTGCCTCTTTTATTGTTCTTGACATTTATAAATATGTGGGCTGAAGGACGATTTTGTATTTCAGTCTGTCAGTTGTTTATATTAAAAGAATTTAAAATTTTTAGACAGGCGGGAAAAAGAAGTTGTTTAAGGTGACTTGGTACCCTTTGTGAACTACTTTCTTTCTTTATGTATTTAAAAATTATATTTTAACATTTTATATAATGTTTCTATTCAAGAAAATGATACGAGATGAAATTTTTCACATATTATTCACACAATTTTAAAAAATTAAATTTTTTGAAGAAAATTTGCAAAATTTTAAAAATCCTACTCCTTCTGTAAATATTAATTTTTTGACTTGAAATTTTATGTAATATTTTTATGGATGTTATAAACAACTTAAGGGATCGAATTTACATTAACTTAATTCGTTTTTAAGGGGAAAAAATAATAAAATGTTGATATGCATGCTAAAAATCAACGAAAAAGCCAATATCTCTTACATTTTAATTTTTTTTTTATAAAAAGTATTCAGTTTACAGCAAAACGGATCCCTAATTTTATTACATGTTTTGTATATAACACGCAGGGAAAATATGGAAGTGATTGGTATATAATTGTGGAAGGAGTAGCATTTTGAATGCACTAATGTTTCAAAAAACACAAACTGAGAAAAACCACTTTAGAGTTTATAATTCTGAAAAAATAATTATAATAAGCTTAAATGAATTAAAAATACATCTTAAATATATTAGTTATATATTTTTCTTTAAAATAATTGCATTTTCGTATTTTTTCAAACCATACATTTTTATAAATGATCAATTTTAAGAAGGTATTAACTGCGCAAGAAAAATGTTAAAAAATTTTTTTTCTTTCTCGACAAAAAGTTTATTTTTTTTTTTCACATAATATTGAAGGTTTACATTTGTATGAAAAACATATCAGGAAAAAGAACTGAAATTATGAAATTATTGATATAAAATGTCTTAATTCAAAAATTTTACATGCACACATTTCACGAAGAAGAAAAATTACATTATTGTATTGCCAAAGGAAATATTTTGCTTTATATATTACACACTAATTTTTTATAGTTATTAATTCTCTTTATAAAATAGATTTTTTTTATCATAACACTTTTTTTGGCTTTTTTTTTCTAAAAAGGGGGCGTGGCCGAATTGCCTAATTTGTTTTCAAATGAAGTTTTATTCAATTATTAACTTTCTGACTTGCACAAATGATATATCAATCGAAAGATAATAATGCAAAGTATAAGATTAAATAAAATAAAAAATAAATGATAGGTCGGTCATTTTTGGAGTGACAAGTCCTCTTAAACTAAAATAAAATTTAACAAAAAAAAATATGAACAAATTTGATTTTATTCATTTATTTCTTTATTTTAGTTTAATTCATTGCAAAATAAACCTTCAGAAGATGTTTAATTTTGAGAAGAAACTGCTCTTAGAACATGTCTTTCAGTTATACGGCATCCCCTTATTTAAGGTATCCAACAACGTTCAGTATCTTGATTTTGCAGAAGCCTTCAAGCGAATTTTTTTTTAAACATTTAGTGTCACTTAGATTATAACACATGTATAACATTGTTTTAAGAATAATACTACAATAAAAATTTTTTAAATGCAATAACTTGTCATGCGAGTGAGTGAGTGAGTGTCGGGTTTTTATGGCGCAAGAGCCAATTTTGGCTAAGATGCGCGAAACAACTTTTTAAATATTCAAAGTATAAAATTTATCATGAGTTTTATAAAAACATTTAATGATTAAAACAATAAAATCTCACAGTATAAAAAGTTTTAAAAGTAAAAGTTAATACATTTGGTGGGTATTTCTCCACCAAGTCACACACACACAGAGATAAGTATCTAGTACATAACCAAGCTTTTTAAATGTCAACGTTTGTAAAATTGCTCACGTTTCCCTATCATCATTTCACCAATATTCTTCCGATAATCTTCGAATAATAGACTTTTAGTTGATTCTATTTCTTCTTCTATATCGTAAACGATCATATCTTCTTCATGCGTTGTGTTTTCTACCGGTGTTGATTTCCTAGGTTTCGGAGGAGCCATCTTAATTTCTATTTTAGGTTTTATTGTGTTACATGTGTTTTTAGGAGGACGTTTTTTCTTACGGGGTTTTGAAGTTAGTTTTGCATCCTGGGATGTAGAAGGTATGGTATTGGATGTAATGGTGGTAGTTTGAAGAACTGAACATGCTTTTAAGGGTGTAAACATGGATACTCTGAATGAGGAAGATGTGGCAGAGGTAGATGAGGAAGTAGTAGGAGTAATAACTAAAGGAACAGGTGGCGTAGATTCTGATAATGATGCAACTGTAACAGAAGATGCGGATGGTAAGAGTTGTGCATGAGTTGATGCAGATGATTTGGTAACTGTAGGAATTTTAGAAGGCATTGTTGTTTTCGGAATGGATGTTAAGGGTTGCAGTAGTTAATAACTTGTCAAAAAAGGAACTTATAATCACCTACTTTCCAAGCATTCTCTTTTTTTATTAAAAATGCTCCCATAATAATAATATTTTGCTTATGCATAACTAAGACTTCTCCAGAGAGCCTGAACTAGGATTTTTGAAAAATTCACAATGACTTCAGAGTTCATTAATACCAATTAAAATAATCATCAGTTTTTCTTTCTTTCTTTTTTTCCTTGTTAATTTTTTTTATTCTGATGTATTAAAACATGGATAAGTCCACTTCTAAGTTATATATTTCAAAAATCCTAATTCAGACTCTGCACAAAGATCTGAGCTATATATATGGCAGTGCTTCTTAAACTTTCAATATGCGCGACCCACCAATCATCATTTTCATAGCGCCCCCCTCCGTACAATAACAATGTATTGAATTCAATAGTACTATACTTTGACACTATACAATACGATTTTTACCTCTCATGTGCCACCGACATATATAAACGTCTCTCTCAGCCAAAGCATTAATTTTATGGACGTATATATACGTCTTTCGAAAGTACGATCTTTTCTGTGCAGTGATATCCATAAAATTATCCCGAAGGCTTTAGAATGCAACAAAAGAACCTTGACGGTGTTTGCGAAGGATTCACTTATTTCAGAGGATTTGCTTATTTATTTCTTTTCTTCTCTCCCTCAAAATAAAAACCTATCAAAATACGTCTACGTGGTAAACGTTGACATTGCGAAGCGAATCGCGTAACTTTTAATCGTCAGTTAAGGATTTAATTATAAACAGTACAAATTAATCAAGATAAGTGTTAATACAAGCCCATGAGATCACTGATAATTATCAAACTTGTTCCTGACTTAGTATTGTTAAATTAATAATAAAATATACATTGTACAGTATTGATACATTTATAAGTGTATTATATCAGTGTAAATGTGTATTCAACATTTTATTATATCAGAAAGTATTTGTTTGTTTACTTTCAGTAAATTAATAATTTTTTAAATAATCTTTTGTTTTTGACTTTTCAATAGGCTTCCGCCCCCCTCGTAGAGTTATCACGCCCCCCCCCAAGTGGGGTGCACCCCACAATTTGAGAAACGCTGATATATAGGGAAAATATTATTATAGAAGCATTTTCCATAAAAGGAGAATGTTTTGAAAATAGGTTATTACATGTTCATTTTTTGCCAAAATATATTATTTAAATAATTTTTATTGCAATAATATTCTTAAAACATTTTTTTATATGTGTTCTAACTAAACATTAAAAAAATATTCGCTTGTACGCTTTTGCAATATCCCGGTTCTGAATGTTGTTGGATAGCCTAAAGAACGATTTGCACGGACTGGTTTCCTCAGGTAATGACACTAATAAAGAATTGAGAACAAGTTGTGATCCTGAATATCTTGAAAGGATAGCATTTTTAAATAATTGTAGAAGTTACTCTACTCACCCTGTTAGAAATATCTCTCTTTTCGCGAATTTAAATATTTTAAAATGTGA
This sequence comes from Trichonephila inaurata madagascariensis, assembly GCA_019973955.1. Lineage (NCBI taxonomy): Eukaryota > Metazoa > Arthropoda > Arachnida > Araneae > Nephilidae > Trichonephila > Trichonephila inaurata. Next base: position 298,649 of record BMAV01006727.1, read on the forward strand.
TTTCATGAAAAAACTAAACCTTATTTCAATCTTACTAAAATTCTATTTTGACTATATACTTTTTTGAAATTTGAAAACAAATACTGTTGTGGTATTTCGATTTCCTAGTCTTGCACCGAGTTGTAATTCTTTGTAAGAGGGGTAAAATTAATGGTATATATATATAAAATCTAAGGTGATAAGCAATTCAACGCATTTTTGATATTTTCTTCCTATGATTTAACTAATTTTTTTTTTGTTAAGGTATCCAACTACGTTCGGAACCATGATTTTGGAAAAGCGTATAAATGGATAATATTTATGATATTTAGTGTCACTTAGATTAGAAAATGTATAGAAAATTGTTTTAAGAATAGTATTAAAATAAAAAATTATTTACGTACAATATTTTGGCAAAAAAAGAATATAGATTGACCCATTTTCAAAATATTCTTCTTTTGAGAAAAATGCTTCTATTATAATCATATTTTTCCTGAATATAGCTCAGACCTCTCTACAGAGGCTCAACTAGAATTTTTGAAATATATAACTTAGAAGTGGGTTTATCCATATTTTACTACAACAAAGGGGAGCAATTTTAAGAAAAAAACGCAGATTATTATTTCAATGGGTTGTAACTCTGAAAATAATGTGAATTTTTCAAAAATCATAGTTGAGCCTCTGTAAAAAAGTTTGAGCTATATACAGGCAGAATATTATTACAATAGAAACTTTTTTTACAAAAGGAGAACATTTTGAAAAAAGGTTATTCTAAGTTAATTTTTTGCCAAAATATTGTATTTAAATAATTTTTTTTGTCAAAATGTCCTTATAAAACAATTGTATACATGTATTCTAATCTAAGTGACACTAAATATCACAAAAAATATCCATTTATATGCTTTTTTAAAATCATGGTTCCGAACGTAGTCGGATACCTTAAGATACCCTTTTTCAAAGTAGTTCTTGGACCCAGTAATAGTAAAAGTAACTTGTGTTTTATATTCATTTTATACTACTAAACTGATGCTGAAAATAGAAAATCAGTTTGAAAAGTCAATGTTTCACAATTTTTAAATAATTAAATATTTTTGAAGTTTTTTTTTTAAATTTTATAAAATGTTAAAATTTTAAAACATTTTAATTATTTTAAGTGATTAATGTTTCTTAGATTATTGGGAACAAAAGAACTTAAAACCTGTTTCCTTGTTGAATTTTAATACTTATTTGTATAACTAAATCTTGAAAAACACAACTTTCTTTTAAATATTATTTTTAACTTTTTTTTTTTTAAAAACATCTAAAGCTCTCATATCTAACTCCATACTAACCTTTATGGAACATATACTTAGGAGTATCCACAAAACATTTCAGGACTCTATCTTTCACAGAAAAAAAGCCTTACGGATTAGAAAACACTCATATCTTAAAAATTAAAAGTCTGAGAAAAATACATTTAAAGTTTGTAAAGGAACAAAACACAAGCTAATTATGTCTGTAAAGCTCTAATTTTTAATTTGATATTTTCCAGCTTATGTGTGTGTTCTGCATGAAAACACATTTTTAATTAATTATGACTGAAAATATTTTTTTTAAATTCAAAATATGCTTTTGCATATTGTTGATGGCATTTGTTACGAGGACAGATTATTCCGCTTTATTTTAACGTAATATTTTCACAAAAGTTTTAAGCACAAAACATTTATACACAAAATAATAATGATACAAACTTATGCAAGGAATCATCAAATTTGTAATCTCAGTTTTAAATCGGGGAAGTTTAGCAAGTTTCAGATTTTGCTGCGTGACTTTAAAATACTGTAAAGTAGTACTATAATATATTTACTACAATGTAGTGTGGTAATGAAGGAAATATTCAGTTTTATCTGCAATACTTGTATTCGGAAGTCTCACTGTAGTATCAACTAAAGTCTAGATTTTAGATAAATCCTTTTCAGTTGTATTCCATCTTTTCCAAATATTATTTTTCATAACAATCTGTGTACGTTTTGGTCGTGGCAATTTCTCAACAGTAGATTTAATGAAAACGCAGTAAAAAGCTTCTAGGTAATATAAACTATATATAAAAACAAATATTGGTCTTAAAATCAATCGTAGTTAAGTAACTATGAGAGGACTAAAAAAACTCAAAACATAAGAAAACAAAAATGATTTTTGTAATGAAAACTGCAGTTATAATAGCCATTTTACACAGAAAAAAAATGGATTGTGTTTAGAAATATTTCTAATTAATTCAATTTAGAAAATCAAAAATGATTTGAAATAAATTCTAAACTAAAGTGTAGACTCAGGAAACTTCAAATATCTTAAAAACTAATTGGTTTTCAGATTTAAAATTTTGGGCCCCGCTTTCCAAATATATGAATCATAGGAAAATTCAAGAAATATTTTTGTTATTTATAGGGTACTATAATGCCTTTATAGTCATTCATAAGTCGAGAAAAAAGCATGCGAGATAAGAGATCCCTAAATATTTACTTAAAAATTCCCAAACGATGACCGTTATTTTAATCATTTCAACTTTGTATAGTTTATCTTAGAACCTTCTTTTTGTTTCAATTATTAAGAGCATCATAGTTTTCATCTTATAATTCCATGTATTATAAATTCAGAAATAAAACTTTCATTCTGGAGCAATGTACTGAATATTTCAATTTAGTACTATAATATTATATTTTTTTTAATTCCCTGGAGTATTTTGGACTTTTTTTTAAGTTAATATGTTAATTTGCTCGAGTTATACGAAATAAACCTACCTTAAAATTCAGTTATAATAATACAATTCTGTGGCATACCTTCTATAACACTTATTCCTAATTATAATGCAAAAAAATTCCGAAATCTTGTAATATAAAAAGAAATGCTGTGTGTATTTTATTCTTTATTTCAAAGACAAAATTTATTTGATAAAATTATTTTTCAGCTCTTTTAAAGCAAGGGTACTCAACCTTTTTTTCTGCTGGGCCGCATACATATGTCAGCCATTTCCCGCGGGCCGCATACATATGTTAGCTATTTCAGACGGGCCGCAACATGAGATTAAATGGGGGGAGGGAGAAATGCTTTAAGACCAAAATAACATTGCAAATTTAAAATATGAAAAATTGATTAAAATATTATAGCTCTTGTTTTGCTTTTTTTTTAATTATTATTATTTTTATATTTTTGTCACTAAAAAAAACACGAAATTAGAAGTATTTAAGAAACACTCCTTCACAATTTCTGAATAAGTAAACGGTTTTATATGATAGCCAATAATGTAAGAAACTTCTTAGGATGTCTTTGTTACTAGTGTGACATTACAAATGACAAAACATTTTGTTGCTATTGCAAAGAATATTCTATAAAGCCTATTTATCACCTCTCGTTGAATAATTTCTATTCATTTTTTATTTTTTAAATACAGTACTTTCGAAACAAATCAAAAAAGTACTGATCGAAGTTTGTTTTCAACTACAAAACAGTCAACCTCCAAATCGTTCTAATATTTTTCGCTTGCAAGGTATGAAAGATTGTTCAAAGTTAGTTACATCCATAAAAAATTGTCGCTACTCCACTGTTGTCTTTCATCACTAACCTTAACCGTTAAAAATAGAAAAAGAATATCAATTCGCAGCCGTACGACATCGACAGGAAAAAAGCAAAATTGATAAATTTGATTTCTTGCCAAAGAATTCCCCCCAAAATTTTTGATACAATTTCTCAGAGCAATGGGTGATGACCGGGCTACTTAAAAAGGCTTGGTGGGCCGCAGGTTGAGTATCGCTGTTTTAAGGGATTATTATTGAAAATAATATCAGCTCTTTTAAAGTTATTGAGCTCCATTTATTTAAAAATTATTCATCAATTAAAATTTAAATTATGTTGACAAAATGAAATGATTTCCTTGTTAATAATCAAGATAGAAATGAATTTAACAAGTCCTAAGAGATAATATAGCGGCATTGACGTTTCTATTAGTCCGTTAAGAGGAGCCATCTTTCACTCACAGGCACTCGCGCCACCTGGCGCCTTTCTGCATGCATATAAGCCAATAAAGCATTCTCTTTCCCTTGTCTCGTTTCAATTAAATTCAATGAGAAGCACTCAAAGATGTCAGATTTTCCCTTTAAAATCTAAGGGACTTAACGGATCACATATAATACCTTAAACTGCAATTTAATTTCGTGGAAATCTCTAACTGGTTTATTTCAGTTATGTCTTTCTCGCTGAAGGGTCTCTACAGTTTTCAACCAACTACAACAAAGTTTATTTCAAGGGAAACACTTTAAAAACGCATTTACTTTTGAGCATTACTCTCGAATTCTGGATTTAATTAAGATTCTTAAATCACGTCGAATGTATATATTACTAGGGTTGAAACGTTTTGTGTTGAAATTTCTGTGCTTATAAAGATATTGATCTTTATTTAAATTATTAGAATTTGAAGTTAATTCACGTTCATTGAAATAAAGTATTTTCAGACAGTGGGAATTTTATTTTTGTTTCTCCTGTCCACCAGTCCATGTGCTTTTCATTTGTTTTCTTAGGATAATATTCGATAAAATTTTAGGAAATATATTAAATAATATCTGTCACATTTTATTAAAATATGCGCATACATCCATCTCATTTTTACACCGTTTTTTTTTTTTTTTTTGACACTTTTCTGAAATAAAATGGTTTACGAATTTAACGGTTTTTTTTACACGAAGTTTTTGTTCTAGCATAAAAAAGATTCATGCTAGAACAAAAACTTCGTGTAAGAAACCCCACTATAAATTCGATCAAATCGTCCTCATGCAAAGGGCCTGCCACCTCAAATTTCTTAGAGGTTGCAGGCCCTTTATAATTTATTTAATCAGGAGAGCTATGTTTTCGAGATTAATAATAAAGAAGTCGATAATGATGAAGTCGAAGGTGAATCTCAGCAATTAACAACTGATTTAATTCGAGAGAGCTTAAAATTTGCTACAAGTATGAAACAACGATTTCTTTCTCATAATATTGACATAGAGTGTGCATTAAAATTTCATGTTATCTTAATTTTGTGTGGAGGAACATCAAGAATTATAAGAGCAACTTGAGAAATTAAACAAATCTGCCGCTAATAACAGATTACATAAAAATAACAGAACGACAAAAAAAACTCAACTAAACTGAGGCTTTTGATAATGAACAAAATTCTTCATTTGAATCAAAGTCGACAGTTGTGCTTGACATATCTGACAAATATCTATTGATGATAGCATTTTTGATCCAGTTCGTAATAAACGTGCACGTTTATTATCAAGTATCAATGATTAGCGGGTACTTAGTAGTTTTATTCCAAATTTTAATTTTTAATTTTATATTTTGTATATAGGGATTACAATACTGGTATACCGTGATACCGAATAACGGTATTTTAGCTATTTGTACAATTTTGTAAAACCGGTTGTGACGGGCTCATTGCGCTTTCTGTTATCCTCTTGGGTTCTTTGGGTTCTTGGGTTTTATTGATGCAAGAGCCCCAACCCCCGTGTGTAATTTAACCAAAAGTAATATAAATAGATGTTGTACTCACAAGAACACTGACGTAGCTAGTTCTGAGTGGGCCTGTATCAAAATTCATTTGGGGCCCCTTTTCAGATATGGAAGCCATGTTAGTGAGACTGTCAGGATGTTGGTGACCCTGTAGCTTGGGGGCCCCGTTTCATTGTGTTAAAGCTGATATGGCGGTAGGGTCTTCATTGGAGCCAATCCTGAGTGGGTGAGTGAATGTGTAGTTTTATGGCGCAAAAGCCAGTTTTGGTTATACTGCGCCAAACAATTGTTAAAATGTTAAAAATACATAGAAATATAAAGTACATTTACACATATACATTTTATATATATGCACATAAAAACTTTGATTAAAACACGGTTTAAAAATTATAACCCAAATTAAATATAAAAATTCAATTTTACACATAAAAGCAAATAGGTTTTGGTGGAAGTATTTCCCCCACTATGTCAAATAAGGTTAAATAGATGAATGAAAAAAGATGATGCGATGATGAAAAATCCACTAAAATATGACCAACAGGTGTGACGGGGCTTTATCGCTCCTTCTACTAAAACCCTCTTGGGAAATCCTTGGGGCCAGAATGGCATTTTTTTCCAACTAACTGAAGAGGAGAATGCGATTATGCAGATTAGGAATGTGTATATATTGGAGCTTTAGTATTCATGTGAAGTTCTAAGTGGATGCCTTAGAAAGCGGGAGCTCTATGAGTGCTAAGTGGGTTCTAATGAGAGGCTAGAATAGCCTTAGAAAGTCTTAGGAAGTATTATAAGAATCATACAGAAGTGGGTTCGAAGCCAAAAGATTGCCCATTTGTCGGATCAAGTGGAATTACGGTATTATATTGACGGTATAAAGACTGGTAGCTGTTCGCAGTGGAATAGCGGTAAGATATATAATATTAAACTTTGATACTAGAGCGGATTCTGGTAAGTTAAGGAATCGTCTATAAATATAGATTCGATGGTTAAATTATCATAAAGGTAGTGAGTAAGGTTTAATGCGCTATTTGTTAAGAATTGTAGTTTATATCATATCACTCCTGATCATTAGCCTCCTAGACTTGTGTTGCATTGCTTAATATTACATAATATTATTTACTAATATAACTAGTTTTATTATGGAAGCTTTGAGTGGTCAATCTTTTGTCCCCACAAATTCAGGTTGCGTGGATAAAGAGATGATACCCACAGCCCGTGGGCTATCACACAATGTACGAGATCTTGCATGAAAGACATTCAGTAGCATCTTTCCCCAACAGCAAATGCCTGTGCATAAAACGAGTATGACCAATGAGAAGGTGAGTCAGTTTGACATTGGTCCTTCACATTGGAATCTCAGGCCATGCTCCTATGACAGGTTTCACATAGCTCAGTTTGTTATTCAGCTGAAGACTTCATGATTCTCGCTAATCCAATCCCGAATCTACTATATGGAGTACAATCTTTGAAGTCCGAAACTTTACAACTTAATATCATAATTCGAACTTCTTTAGTTATTAGCAGTATCATGAAATTCAAACATTGCGTTTATAATGATACTGTGGACTAGTATATGCTGAAAGAAATATGTATAGTCACGATACATCTTGAATGAAATCTGTATAGAGTTACGATATATCCTGAATGAAATCTATATATTTATAGTCAACCTAATATATATACTTCAATAGATATATTAAGGTATCCGACTACGTTCGGAACCGTGATTTTAAAATGGCGCATAAATGGATACTTTTCATGATATTTAGTGTCACTTAGATTAAAATACATATATAAAATTGTTTTAAGGACATTTTGATAAAAAAAAGTTATTTAAATGCAATATTTCGGCTAAAATTTACGTAGAATAACCTTTTTCAAAATGTTCTCCTTTCGCGAAAAATGCTTCTATTATAATAATATTTTGCCTGTCTATAGCTCAGACCTTTGTACAGAGGCTCAACAACGAGTTTTGAAAAATTCATATTATTTTCAGAGTTACAATCATTTAAAATAATTATCGGCGTTTTTTTCTTAAAATTTCTCCCTTTTATTGTCGTAAAACACGGATAAACCAACTTCTAAGATATATATTTCAAAAATTCTAGTTGAGCCTCTGTACAAAGATCTGAGATATAATCAGGCAAAATATTATTATAATAGAAGCATTTTTCACAAAAGGAGAACATTTTGATAAAAGTTTATAAAATAATTTTTTATTGTAATACTATTCTTAAAACAGTTTTATATACATTTTCTAATCTAAGTGACAGTAAATATCATAAATATTATCCATTTATGCCTTTACAAATCACGGTTCCGAGCGCTCAGTGAAGATTATAAATATATCTAATGTTCAAGTGGAAAACTAAATAAGATTATGTGTTTTACAAGTTTTCTATTAGTAAGAAATGTTTGTTAAACTAAAATTTTAAAATTTCAACAAAATCTTTAAATTTTAAGATTTTTTTTCTGTAATTTAATAGTATAAATTTATTTAATAAAATCAATCACTATATTTTTATTTCGCGTTTTAAGGAAATCTAAATAAGTTTTCAAAATTCTTCATTTATTTCATAGAATGTCTAAGAATTTCAACACAATAGGAAAAACAATCACGACTCGGGAATTCGATACTTGACTTTTCTGGAGAGCACTAAATTTCCTTCCAAGAGCCCTCTTTTGTAATATTTACTCTTCATGAAATATACTACGAGAAATATAAATGCAATATAAAACTTCACTTGTTCAAGTCATACGGTGACCCTTATTTGTTGTTTTCAGAATTCGAAATAAACGTATTTCTTTTGGACAATAACTCTTCTTTTTTCCACGAAAAAAAGTCAACAAGTTTCGAGAACACCTTTATGCTTGAAAGGGAAAAATCGATTTATTTCCCTCTTTTGGTTCTTTCTCTCAACAATAATATATCTTTTACCCTCAGTGAGGGAGTGAGTGAGTGATAGTGTAGTTTTATGGCGCAAGAGCCAATTCTGGAAATACTCTTTTACCCTAAGAGCAGTTTCTTTTTAGTAAGTAAAATAAATTTTTCTCACTCCTTTTTATTTACCATTACCTGTTGGCTAATAAATTAAAAGTCCTTCGAAAGGACTAACATCTTTAGTACTTTGATGGGATTTGAATAGAGAACACGACCTTGCCGAAATTTTCTGATTATTTTACGTTTACTAGCTAGTATACCCGTTCTTCACACGGGTGAATCGAAAAATAAAACAATAAAGATTGAAATATATATAAAGAAGTTTTTAATGAGTTAATCTCTTGAGAGTGTGAATTGCAAACTAAGCAAAAAAAAAGCTTTTACTAAATTGCTGCTCGATAAAATATCATAAGTGCCAAATTTTAAGTACGTAGATTTAATAGCGGAAAAACAGGATTATTTTTACTTATAAAGCCTCCGTAACTCCTTTGTGGATTGACTTTTGAAACCCTCCTTCTGAGCTGATCTTTGCTCAGCAAAAGTAGCATGTCTTCCAAACTTCAAAGTTGTAGGCCAGCGTTACTCAAACTGGAGGACGCGCCCTCTCTCTTAGGGAGGGTGTAATCAGTGTGTGGAGGGGCGCGAGCATATAAAAAATAAAAGATTATTTAAAATCAATTATTAATTTATTCAAAGGAAGCAAACAAAAATAGTCTCTGACATAATAAAAAATAAAATACACATTTACAATGGTATAATATACTTATAAATGTATCAGTTATGCACAATGTATTTGATAATTAATTAATCAATGTTAAGTTAAGAACAAGTTTAATAAGTACTATTGACTCCCATGGGCTTGTCATATACAAAATTTAATACTTATCTTGATAATTTGTATGGTTTATAATTAAAATCATAATTGAATTCAATGCATTGTTATTGTATGCAGGGGGGAGCGAGAAAAATTATGATTGCAAACTGGGTCGCAAATAATGGAAGTTTGAGAGGCACTGTTGTAGGCTTAGTAGTTCATGAAAGGGAATTTTTTTACACATAATACACCCTCGTAAAACCCCTCGGGGTTTGATTTTTGCAAAGTGCTGACTTAGAAGATATCTATTCTATGAAAGGAATATGCCTGCTAAATTTCAAGTCTGTAACTTTAATAGTTCGGAAACGAGAGTAATTGTCTGTAACACACACACACCACTTTAAACTCTTCTTACCCCTTGTGGTTCAATTTAAAAAAAAACCTCCATTGTAGTAGTTTTCTACTCCACAAAAGAAACACACACATATCTGCCGAATTTCAAATCTATAGTTCAAATAATTCAAAACCTGAATATTTATCCCTTAACAGCAATCCCCCTTTCGGGTACGATTTTCACAAAACCCTTTCTTAACGGATCTCTACTCTGAAAGGAACACGCCTACCACAAATTTCAAGTCTGTAGGTATAAAATAGTTCCTATGATATCGTGATGGGAGTTGTTGTTGTCATGTGTTTTATTATCCTGGGTACATATAAAATACTAGTGAAGAAGATTGATTGATTGATTGACTGAGTATTAACGTCGCACTCTTGCTCCCGGGGTTTTTTGGCGACGGACCACGAAATTTGAACCATGGTCAAGTATGGACGACACTGTGACTCTCTCGCGCCCTTTCTGAAAACATGACTCCTATGTTCTTTGACGGCCACGAAATGGCAAAAACCCAATACCAAGAAGAGAAACGGATCGAATATGAAAAATGAGATATACTATAAAAGGAGGGGGAATAGCATAGATAGCATAAAAAAGGGCGTAGCAGGCTCAGGGTTCAGTTTTAATCATTTTTGACCCAATAGCGTGACAAAGCTTAGTGTGAAATCTTGCGGCCCAAAATAAGCAGTCAAGAATTAGCTGCATTGCAGATAAAGAATCTTCATAGATAAAGTTATAGATTATATTCTCTGGGTCAAGGGACCAGAACAGGAAAAGGTAATATTAGATATAAGTAATTGGGAAAACCCAGGATTTTTTTTGGGAAAAATTGAGATAGGGATCTAATTGGGTGATCTGACTTAAATACGGGATTTAATTTGGGCTCGACTCTCAATTTTTGTCAAATTAGAACTTAAAAATAAGTTAATCTTAATAAAAGTTGTATTAAAAATTATGTCTCATCTTTTTTGATAATCCCACACCTCTAGCTTCCCGGGAACCGGAAAAGACATGGTCACCCAAAAAAGGGCCTTGTCTCAATGGCGCCCGAAATTCTGGGTTAGGTAAGGGGGAAATCCCCTTCCTGAAATGAAATTTTTCAGGGTCGGAGAATGTTGCTGAGTTTATGGGAATGCATCGATAACAATATTCAGTTACTTGAAATCCCAAGTAATCTGTCTTGCACTTAAAAGTCATCTCGGGGAAGGGCTCAAGATTGGTATTCGATATTTGGTTCGTTGTTGGTAAAAATACAGCCACGGTTTTTTGCGCAACTCAAAGCTAAAAAAAAGGAAGGCTTTTCCGCGATCAAAAAAAAAAAGAACTACAGTCGGAGTTTTTTTTGATCACAACGGGAAGAAATCAGGGGCGACTGATTTCGTTTATAGTTTATTTTAAAAATAGAAAGTTTAAAATTTAAAGGAATGCCCCCAACGACTTAGTGGACCCTTTTTTTAGTTCGACTCGAACCACGGGTTTACGGGACTACGGGGAAGCCCGGAAATCCAAAAAATACGATAAAATTTTGGGAAGCCCTGGCTAAATTCGAAGAAAATATTTTTGCAAATAAAAAGGGTTATCAGAACCATAATATAAAAAAGACGGGGGTAAAATGCGCATAGGATCCCCAATTTTGAACCCAATGGGTAGAAACTGGGAAAATTTCCCCGGGAAAAAAAGGGGTAGACCAAAAAGAAATGAGTTTTACGAGAATACCCGCCCAAATTAGAGGGTTCAAAAATTTTAATAATAATGATCAAAGATTCAGAAAAGGGGGTTACCATTTCGAAATGAGCGAAATAAATTTTTAAAGAGGGGACCGTAGAAATAAGGGTTCGGTGATAATTTCAATCAGGATAGGACGAAAAGGGGAAATTAAATATTGAAAAGGTTAATGATCAACCTCAAGAGGTGTCGACAAGAGACAATTAGATTTCCAAATATTATAGCACCTGTAGAACCCCACACGTACCTATATTATTAAATAACACTTTTTTGAAAGTTGGGACCCCGGGAGCAGAAAATTTTTTTATATGGGAAGAAGTAAAAAGAAAATTTTTTTTCTAAAAAACAAATAAAAAATTGAGCCCAGGTAATAACGCTTAAAAGCCAAAACAGGGGGTAGAATTGAAAAAAAGACCCAAGAAAAATTGAAAGAAATTGGTCATTTCATGTGTTAAAAGATTTAGAATCCCCTGTATTCTGGGAAATGTTTTCAAAAGCGTAAAAAATCGTATTAGATTTTGATCGAAATCTTAAAAAATTCAAAATCACGGGTTGAAGCTAATAAAAGGTAAAAAAAGGGGAAATTTCCCCTAATGGGTCAGAAATAAGTTAAACATGGTGGCTACACTTTTACCAAAAAACCAGGGGAATAATAAAATTGGTGAAAAAATTAATTGTGCCAAAATAAAAAGATTTGGTACTTATTTGCGGAAAAATTTAAAAGAGGAACAAAAAAATGACCCAAATTAGGTCATATATAAAAGATTTTTAAAAAACCCGGGAAGATAACTCGGTTAATGCAACGATATGCGAAAATTTGGGCCCCAAGATTTCCGTTTAATTGAAGGATTGTTTTTTTATGCGGAAAACGCAAACGTCATTGGGTGAAATGCGTGTATACATTCCAAAATTTTTAAGGAATAAAATAATGAAAATTTCATGAAAAGGGCCAATAAGGGGAACACGTCGGCAGATTTAAAACGTATCTTTAAATTCGGGACTTTTTGTTTTTCCCCCGACATGAAAAATTTATTGATCAATATGTTCTACATGCCATATTTGCCAAGTTAATAACTATAAAACGCGTTACCAGCTGGTCGGTTAAACCCAATTATATGAATTATCCGGAAATGAGATAGTGACGTTAGTTTTAAGGCCCGTACCCTATATCAAAGAAAAAGGGAACTTAACCGCTATATTTTAGTAATAACCGATCATTTCGCAAATGGGCTGAAATTATACCCTTAAAAGGCCTCATCTCGTATAATAGCGGATATTTTTTGATAACTTTATATCGCGTTATGGAGCCCCAAAAAAAATTAATGGATAATGGTTTAAATATCCGAGATTTTTTTGCACTTAAGTGAAAGATTAGGCATAAAAGGGATTTAAGACTTTTTTGCATATCGACCACAAGCAAATCGGACTGAAAGAGTTAATCGAGATATAGTGCAAAAAGATTTTCAAATTACGTTAATGATCAACATGATACTTGGGGACTTCGTGAGTTTGCTTACGCCATTCTAAGGCGGTGAATGAAACAACGGAAAAAAACCGGTTTAGTTATTTTTAGGTCGAAAATTGATTCCCCCATTTTAAAAAATAGTTATGATATTTTGGAAAAACTCAAACCCAAAAATTTAAGAAATGGAAAACTTTAAAAAAGCTTTGGGGCTAAAACAAAAAATTTAAAAAGGAAAAGGGGGGAAAAAAATTTTAATAGACGGGAAAAAGGGCTTAAAAAAAAAAAGGTAAATGATTGGGTTTTTTAAAAAACACCCCCGTAAGTTCAGCTGCTAAAAAGTAAGGGAAAATTTTAAAAAAAAAATTTGAGGGGCCTTATAGAGTCCTAGAAGTTAGGAACTTTAACAAATTGTAATATGGAAATCGGGAAAAAAATTTAAATTAACGGGGAGATCAAATAAGAATATATCGTCATAGGAAATGTGACGAGGTCGAATTAGGGAAAAGGTATCCCAAATAGTATAAGATCAAGTCAAAGGGAAAATAGTACTTCGGAAAAAATACACCAAAGGGAAAAGAGTCACAATATGGGAAAAAAAATTGCGGTGAAAAAAGTAAAGGGTTGGGAAAAAAGGGTTGGTAACCCAAACAAATCAATACAAAAAAAAACAGAGGGCCCATAAAAACAAATCACTGGTCAATCACCCCCAGTTCAGTGGGAATGAAAATAAAAAAAAAGGGGTTTTTTAAAAAACCAAGGTATTAAAAAAATCAGGGATATTTGGGGGCAAGTGGACCCAAGGAAGTGGCAAAAAAAGGGTAGTAATAATTGTAATTTAAAAAAAGACAAATGTCATCTAGTACTATTTCCAGAGATAAAAAAAAAAGCAGGGAGAGAATCAACTGAAGTTCCATATGAAAAAAAAGTATAATTTAAAAACGGAGAACAGAAGAACCACAACCCCCAAGAACAATTGGGAAAAACAAGGGAAAGGAAGACAAGGAGATTTCAAGCCTTACAACAAAAATTCCCGTACAAACAAGGAATGAAAAGGGGATGACACCTCATCGTTGAACGTGAACGTGGGGGACCGAATATAAAAAAACAGGTTGATTTTTTTCATTTTTTTTGATCTTCCCAAGTGGTCGGAAAAATTATTGCAAAAAAAGGGAAATCTCGGGGGGTGCTTAAAAATTATAAACCAAATCCCAAAAACTACAATGAGTGTTCATTTTTAATTTTTTGGGAAATTTTGACTTGTTAAAAAATTTTTTTTTGAAGAAAAAAATTTTGTATTCACACATTTGTTTTCTTCGTGTATGACTTCGTGAGATGCGAAAAATTTCCCTTTTGGGTTTTTTGTTATAATGGTTTATTTAAAAATTTTTTAAAATTTTATAAATGTGTTTTTATATATATGTTGTTGTATTTTTACGTATTATGGGCATCTGGTTCAGGGAAACCGGCGTAGTCAAGGCACTAACAAAAAAAAACGGCGCGCGGCCCTTGGGAGTTTTTTTGTTTAAACCGGGTTGGAGGGATGGAGATAAAAATTTTTGTGATATATAAAAAAAAAAAATGTAAAAAAATTTATTAATATTATGGAAATAGACACCAAATAGTTTCATTTCAGGGGGACTGACCCCCGAAAATCTTGAAAAGTAAAGCTTCAACGTGTTTCCAGGCTGTTAAGGAAAACAGAAAGGAAAAACTCCATATGGGGGTGTTAGGTTGGGGGCTGCGCACCCAGAATGGTAGTTTTAAGTGTATAAATATTTTAAGTAACGAAAATGTAAAGTGAGGGAGGCACAAATTAAACAGTAATTTTTAATGTTGGCCTAGTTATTGGGGTAAAATTTTATTGTCACGAGTTTAAAAAATTTAAAATTTAATATTAAAAAATTTTAAGATGAGTAATGAAAATTAAAAATCAAAATAAATTTTTAAAAATTTTAAAAAAAAAATTTGGGGTTAAAAAATTTCAATGAAAATTAAAAATCAAGATAGATATTGGGAAAATTTTAAAAAAATTTAAAAAGAAGATTTAAGATTAAAAATTTAAATAAAACTCAGAAAACGAAGAAAATTTTGGAAAAAGAGATTTAGGGCACGTAATTTATTAAGGGCATTTAAAATTAAGTTTTTTCTTCTTGGGGGGTTTGGGCGTCTCTCCCTTTTTTTGATTAACATGACTCCCATGTTCTTTTACGGCCCGGGGAAAACTTTCCAACCCCAAAACCAAGAAAGAAACGGATCGAATATGTAAATAGATATACTATAAAAGGAGAGGATAGCATAGATAGCATAATAAAGCGTAGCAGGCTCAGGGTTCGGGGTGTAATCATTCTGATCAATAGGGGACAAAGCTTTTGTGTGAAATTTCGGACCAAGAATAAGCAGTCAAAAATTGGGTGTTTCGGACAAGAAATTTTTTGGGGGAAAATTTAAAATTATATTCTCTAGGGCAAGGGGCCAGAACAGGAAAAAAGGGAATATTAGATATAAAATAATTAGATAACAGGATTATTTAGGATAATTGGGAAAAGGATCTAATTGCGGGTCGGCTTAAATACGTGATTTAATTTGGGCTGACTCTCACTCTAATTAATAATTTCAAATTAGGGAAATTAAGTATTATAAGTTAATCTTAATAAAAAATTGTATTAAGGAATTTTGTATCATCATTTTTTATAATCCCCACACCTCTAGCTTACGCGGGGAAACCCGGTTAAAAACATGGTCATCATGGGGTGGTATGTCACAACACCTAAGCTGGGACCCCCCTCCTAACTACCACACCCCCCACCAAAAAGGGGGGACGTTTCAGCTCTCGACAGATTTGGGGGTGCATCGCTGCCCCACACGGTGGGTTTTTTGGTACTGGGCTCGAACTCGTGACAAGGCAAGCCACAATCCTATACCTATACCACTCGGCTACCGCGGCCACACTAGTGAAGAAGAAAAGAAAGCATGCAATACAAATAGAAGAATATACACATTTATTACAGATGATGATCCCAGCATATAACAAGGGGTGCGCTGCTCTTCCTTTCGAGATGGGAATCCATTACAGGCCAAAGACGGACTTCTTTCCCGAAGAAGATACAACCATGTCTCATCGATGGATTCGAACCCGAACCCACTCGGTTACAAGCCGAGGGTCGTAGCCACTAGGCTGAGTGAGTGTAAGAGTGAGTGAATTAATGAGTACTTGAGTGGTTTTTCTTCGTTATATATATATATATATGTGTGTTTGTGTGTGTGTGTGTTATAAAATGGTTTGGATCTTACAATGTTCCCTAACAATAAAGTATTGCCCATTTTGCAAAAGCGTATAAATGGATAATATTTATGATATTTAGTGTCACTTAGATTAGAAAATGTACAGAAAATTGTTTTAAGAATAGTATTGTAATAAAAATTTATTTAAGTACAATATTTTGACAAAAAATGAACATAGAATGACCCATTTTCAAAATATTCTCCTTTTGTAAAAAATGCTTCTATTGTATTAATATTGTGCCTGTATATAGCTCAGACTTCTGTACAGAGGCTCAACTAGAATTTTTGAAATGCATAACTCGGAAGTCGGTTTATCCATGTTTTACGAAAACAGAAGGGAGAAATTTTAAGACAATACGCCGATAATTATTTCAAATGGTTGTAACTCTGAAAATAATTTGAATTTTTCAAAAATTCTAGTTGAGCCTCTGTACAGAGATCTGAGCTGTATACAGGCAAAATATTAATACATTAGAAGTATTTTTTACAAAAGGAGAAAATTTGGGAAAAAAGTTATTCTAAGTTAATTTTTTGACAAAATATTGTATTTAAATAATTGTTTTTGTCATAATGTCCTTAAAACAATTTTATACATGTATTATAATCAAAGTGACACTAAATATCATGAAAATTATACATTTATGCGCTTTTGTAAAATCATGGTTCCGAACGTAGTCGGATACCTTAAACATGTGAAGGGGAGCTCATTTATAGCATTACGGTATAGAAAAAAAAATGCAAAAAACATTTTATAAAAGAAAAAATTTTTCAACTTGGATAAAAACGAATAGTATGATAAAATAAGTAATTCTCTACAAGATAGTGTAGCCAGAATATAATATTAATGTTTGAGTACTTTTATATTTGAAAAAATATTCCGAATGAATTTGGCTCCTATTCTTTAACATTAGCCAAAGATAGCTTTAAGGCTGTTTTCGGTTAATGTTAAAGAATAGGACCCTAATTCGGAACATTTTTCAGATATAAAAGAAATGAAAAATTAATATGATATTCTGGCTTCATTATTCTTTAAAGAGAAGTATTGTTTATCATACTTCCCATTTTTAATCGAGTCGATTCATTTTTTCTGGTATAAAATGTGTTTCATGTTTTTTCTCCTATATCGTAATGTTAAATGGGCTACGCCTTCACGTATTAAAACAAAAAAGAAAATATTCACGGAATATTTTGAAATTTTTAAAAGCACTATATTGTTAACAGAGGTATGAGCTAAGATATTGCAAATTTCCATGGAAATTGAGGCATTTTTCTGTATGAAAATGTGCTTCGCGTTTAGTTCAAGCTCTCGTATTTTTACCAAAGACTGCCTTAAAGGGACTCACAAATTGACGAAATTATAAAATTGGACGTTATTCTTTAAGAACAGTAAATATGAAACTTGAACACACACTGGTGCGTTCTTGAAATAATTTAAGAGATACTCTCGACCTTACACATGTAGCTTACTCCCAAGATTACCTTCCATTTCTGTCGAGATTAACTTCTGAGAAATGAAAGCGTAAAATGCTCATGACTTTCGCATAATCTTTTTAATCTCCCTGCAGAGATTGAGAGGGATTTCAGCTTTAAGTATGTCGCGAAGTAGTTACGTTTTTACTTCTTACTCCAAATGAATATTTGATCCGAAATGAATATTTATATCTACGTACTAGGATATTTTAAGTATTATTCCAATGTAAATTTGAATCTCTCCTCTTCTCTCTCTCGAGAAGAAACACATTTGTCCTACTTTCCAACCAATTTAAAACTCTCTTGGAAAGTTAAAATCCAATATATATGATTTACTAGATAGTTTTAATTATTTGGGATTTTTCAGTAATTACTTTTTTCTTTAAAAAGAAATTGAGATTCTATCACCAATAAAAGTTAATATTCTTATCGATTTGATTATTTAAGTCCGTAAATAAATTCTGATTTGAAATCTCCAAGTCTTCTAAACTCCAAATACGGAAAAAGTGTTTAAAATAACACGTGTGTGGCATGTGCTTTTAAGGTATCCGAACATGTTGAAAATGACCAAATTCGGTCAAGACACATGTTTTTTGTTTTTTATTTTGCTGAATAGAGCTATCTTTTGGCTTTACAAAACATACTTTTTTTGTTTCTACACTACCTAGAGGCCAAGTTACAATCAATTTCATAAAATTAGAAAAACTGAAAGTGGATCATTGATCAACCAGAAGTAAACATTTAAATTGCTCAAAATCTATCATGGCGAGTCTTATAACTAAAAATATTACAAATGTATTTCTATAAAACTCTTTGACCCTGATATTTATGTTATTTTCTAGAGAATGTACTAAATTATTTCTTTTTGTATGAATACTTTTTGAGTTATGGCTTGTTATTTAAATAATGGACTCATACAGAATGTAACTTTTCTTATAATATTTACTCAATAAGCTCTAAAATTTTCAAAGTTTAATAAAATATTAAAATTTTTGTCCAATTTCTAGACAAATGCATCTAATTTGCTTTAGTAATACTTTTAATAATATAAGTTTATTACTTTTTTCTCCAATTTGTATGAAGTCTCACAAAAGAATTGCTAAAATTTTACTTATAATTGTGATTTTTCTGGAATTTAGGCAATTTATTTTAAATATTGTTAGTTAAATATTAGTATTTATTGGTATTGAGTCCTAAAAAAGCATGTGTATAATGTTTAAATATGCTATTTTGTCAAAAAGTACCCCGAATGTGTTCGGATACCTTAAGGTATCCGACTACGTTCGAAACCGTTATTTTGCAAAAGCATATAACTCGATAATATTCATGATATTTAGTGTCACTTAGATTAAAAAATGTATATAAAATTGTTTTAAGAACAGAATTACTATAAAAAATTATGTAAGTACAATATTTTGACAAAAAAGGAACATAGAATGACCCATTTTCAAAATATTCTCCTATTGTGAAAAATGCTTCTATGATAATAATATTTTGCCTGTATATAGCTCAGACCTCTATACAGAGGCTCGACTAGAATTTTTGAAATTTATATCTAAGAAGTGGGTTTATCCCTGTTTTACGATAACAGAGGGGAGAAATTTTAAGAAAAAAACCCCGATAATTATTTCAATGGTTGTAACTCTGAAAATAATGTGAATTTTAAAAAATTATAGTTGAGCTCTTAAGAGGTCTGATCTTATACAGGAAATATATTATTATAATAGAAGCATTTTCACAAAAGGAGAACAGTTTGAAAAATGTTATTCAAAATTTAAATTTTTTAGCCGAAATATTGTACTTAAATACTTTTTGTAAAAAGTCAAAAATTTTTATACATGTATTCTAATCTAAGTGACACTAAATATCATGAAAATTATCCATTTAAGTGCATTTTTAAAATCACGGTTCCGAACGTAGTCGTATACCTTAAATCAAATGTCACACTGATTGGAGTTTCAGCACAGTTAAGGTTAAAAGGATTTATAAATTTATTACCTGATGCAATTCCCTGTTTCAATTCTATCGTATACTACCATCTGGAAAATCTTTTAAAATCGAAGAACAGTTTCGTCTAGTTATTTTGCTTTCACTGATACCGCGATAGCCTAGTGGTCAACAAAACAAACTCAAGACTCGCGTGTCAAGAGTTCGAACCAAAAACCGCTGAAAAACCACCTTGCAGAGATGATTGATGCATGTTATTTATGTCGAAGCTCAAACGTCGTACCGTTTGTGTGGTGAAGTTAGGAGAGGGGCTGCCAGTTTAGGTGTCGTCATCGTCACTTGACCATGGTTCAAAATTACAAAGCCCGACTCCAAAAGCCCTCAAGTAGCTGAACAATGCGACGTTAATATTCACTGACTTTCTCTGTCAGTATAGATGCAGAATTTATGATGTTTGTTGGAGTCAGTTATAATTGAAATGCACGGCAAACATTAAAAAAGAAAGAAAGAAACAATGTTGAAGTGCAATTTGTAGACAAGAGCTTACAAGGGAATTCAATTTTTTAGCAACAAAAACATTTTTAGTTAAATTGAACTAAATATCACCGGTAGATGTTGGTGACATCAGCTAGATTCAGCAGAATTATGCAAATTAATTTTTCCATAAAAGACCGAGATTCACAAGGATTTCTCATTCGCGCTTAGATTAATTTACCCACTAATTAACCGGAATTCTGATATGAGAGAGACTCTCAACAACAAGGTACTTCTCTACACTGCTGTTTTGCGTCCCATTTTAAGTTATGCTTGCCCTGTGTGGGGTTACGCAGCAAATACTAATATTAAAATTCTTGAAGTCTCGCAAAATTCATTTTTTAGAAATATAACTACAGCTGGTAGATACACCAGAAACTCCTACATCTATAAAGCCATTGATATTAAACCTTTTAAAAACTTTATTCAAACTCATGCAATTAAATTTTTTAATAATCTCCTCAATACCAATAATCTAAATTTTAAATGACTTTCCCAAAATTATCACTTAAATGACAAAACTAAGAGACCCAGGAGAATACTCCTGGATTCTTATAATCCCCTTAATAGTAGCTTCACAATCACCGGTATTGAAAATGCAAACTATTCATTCTAAATTTTTTACTCCATATTTTTATCTCTAATTTTTGTAATTCTTGACTTTTAAAATTTTTTTTTTATCGCTGCACCCACCAGATGAGCAATTTCTTATTTCGATTTACCCAACTTCAGGGCAGCCATTAGAGAGCTTTCTCACTTATTGCTATCAACTAATAACAGTGTTTACGCTACAGCTCCCAGTTGACTGTCAAAATTCTCGGGACTTTTTTCCCACCTAAATCAGAAGTCTACTACTCCCCAGACTGTGACGTCATTCGCCTGCATTACCCTACCAAACTCAGTGAACTTTGTTTTTCCCACTCAGGTTTTCCACTTGTCAGCGCCGAAATACTTATCAGATAGGGGATGGAGGATCTATTGCAGATCCATATCCCTGTGACGTGAAGGATTTCTCATTCGCTTTCAGAATGTGATCTTTACACGATCAACCGTTATTAGCATTGTTGTTCTATTTAAACTGAGAGTCTGTAAATACTACGTACCGGAAACATCGTACGGTGAAAATAATAAAGCCAAAGATAGGTCTCTAATGGGGTAAACTGGAATAGTTGAACTTGTGGAAACGGTTCGAAAAACTGACTTTTTGGAGGATTGAAAATTGGAGGAAGACTATTGTAAAAGGAAGGTTTAAACAAAAAACTTTGGCGCACCCTTTATACAAACGTATCATTCTTTTGCAAGTTTATAAATTCTATAATATCGGTTCTGTGATAATTTCGGATATCGATTGCAGGCGTGGATTTTCGAGAACACCGTGCCTGTGAAAGATAACTATAAATCCTTTCGAATGTTAGAGGAAGTAATTTTCGATGGGAAATGTTTGAAAAAACGCTGCGATGCCGACGAGCTACTGCTATTAATCACTCGAGGAGATAAGAATACTATTAGAAATAAATTAGAAAAAAATTTTAAAAAAAGCTTTTTTTTAAAATGTCAAAAAAAATAAATTTTTTTTCTTTTATCAACTTGTCGTTGACAATTTATGATATGTTTGCGAGATTTAAGTACTCGTATTTACTTAGTTTGAAAATTTTTTAAAATTAAAATCAATTATGGTTTTTTGTTTTTGTTTTTTTACACAGGTAAATCTCGCAAAACTTTTATATCATAAATTTGTAACTACTTTTGTTTATAGCAAAAAAGTTTTAAAAGAAAAGTTTATTTTTTTTTTTTTTAGAGCTTTTAAAAATTGTTTTAAAAAAATTTTTTTTTTCTTTTAATTTATTTTTACTTTTTATTTTTTCGCTTGACAGAAGTTTTTCAGTCTGTTAATCCATTCAAGCATTATTGTTGCAAAAGGGCGTTTTCCGTTAATTTTGAACACCCGCTAAGGGTACTCAAACCCTTTTTTTAGGCCAAAAATATGACAGATATTTCTCTCGGGCCGCAACAAGAGGATAATGGAAAGGGGGGGGAGGATAAACACCGAAAGACCAAAACAACATCAGACAAAGCAAACTTAATTAAAATATTAAAACTCATTTTATTTTTGCTTTTACTATAATACTATATTAAAACGAAAAACACAATTTTTTTTTTTTTAAATCCGTTATTTTAAACCAAATTTTTTCAATTTTTGTGCAGAATTTGGATAATACTATTCTACAAACGAAAAAATAATTTCGAGAAATTATATTTAAAAGTGACGCAGTTTTTAAATGTTTTATTAAAAACTCAAGTATTTTTTGAAAACTCGTAAAAAAAAGTTTTAGGCATTTTATTTTTTAAATGACTGGTTCTAAAAGAGAAAAGCCTGAACTTTCTTAGTGCAGAATGTCGATTCAATAACACTTGGGAAAAAATCATACCGAACGATTTAGCAAAAATTCCTTTTCATGAAAACGCATCAATTTTGACTCATTTTAGAAAAAATTGTAAAAAGCAGAAAATATAATTATTTTTAAGAAAGAATTATACCGTTTGCAAGATTCCACCCGAAAAAATTGCTTTAATTAATATCTACACTATTAAAATTCGAAAGTAAACAAACGTATGCGATTATAAGACTAGGTGTATCTTCTCGCCGAAGGTACCAAAAGCTTTGTGAATGATCCAAGGAATCTGTTTTGACCATTTATATTCCAAAAGTGCAATTAGTTGAAGAGATATTAATTAAAAACATTAAAACGCATAATTATTGCCATTTTCTCACGCCAGACGGCGAAGTTCCAATTTTCCAACCTTTTTTTTTATCCCAGACGTTTTTAAAACACGATCTAATTTTTTTTAGGAGACAAAAAATAATCATAGAATCGGAAAGATCATTTACCTCGCCACGATACGAAATAAATTATTTTACAAAATAATGATTTTTTCTAAAATCAATCAAAATCGATACGTTTTTATGAAAATGATTTCTAAATCGTTCCGATTGCATTTTCTTTTACGTTAATGAAATATTATTCTACACTAATAAAATGCATGCTTTTCTCTTTTAGAATCAGTCATTTAAAAAATCAAATGTCAAAAACCTTTTTTTTCTTACGATTTTTCAAAAAATACTCAAAATTTTATTTAAATACTTAATAATTTCTTTTTTATAAAAATAATCTCATGAAAATTTTTTCCGTGTGTAGAACAATATTATATGTAATCTGTAACAAAGATTGAAAAATTCTTAAAATTAAGGTATAAAAAATTTTTTCGTTTTTTCCCTTTTTGAGAGAAATATTTAAGCATTATTTTTGTTACAGTTTTGTTTAAAAATTACCGTTACTTGTTGCCGATATATGAAATTTGAAGGCATTAACTTAAAAATGAAGCCCGAAAAAAAATTTCAACTTTAACAAATAACGCAATGCGAAATTGAATATCTCTTCCTTTTATTTCAACGATTTTTTTTTACCTTTCGTGGATTGGTTGCTTAGAACGCTGGATTAGTAACTTTTGTATCCTGGTTCGAAACAACATCATCGCTTAGTTTTTATGATATTTTTTTAAAAATACTCAAAATTTTATTCATGTATTTAATAACTTCGCCAGCAATTTTGTAATTAGAAAGATAATTTATTTCATCACGATACAGTATATATTTTTTTTATTTTACAAAACAACGATACTTTACATATTTTGGTTTTTTTTTCTAACATGAATCAATATCGATTCGTTTATATGAAAATGAATTTTAAAAAACTCATACTTTGATCTTTTATAGTTAGTGATTTAAAAAATAAAATGTCGAAAACCTTTTTTATGAATTTCATTTGCGCAATAATCCATTACTTTTTGTGCCACAATATGGTTGCACCTGTCAAGCTGCTTAAGAATCGGTGAATTGTCACTTAATCGAGAGCTCTAATAGTGAGAGAGGAAGAAGAATTTACATGACAATAGGTTACGCATTTAAAAATGTTCGTTCAACGCCGCAGGGGGGCGGATATAAACCTGTCTGACAAAGAAAAGAAGCGAAAAAATTTCGAAACAGGGAATTTTAAGCTTTACACTCGGTAAAAGCCCGAGCAATGCAGGGCTAAGCGGAGGAGGGGGAGGGGGTGGAAGTCATTTTGAAAAAGAGTATTAGAAGTACTGATTTTGTGAAGAAAAGGGAAAATTTATAAAAGTAGAGAATGTGCAACGCCGGGCCATGCAGCTAGTCTTTTTAACTAATTGCGATATTGGAATATAAACACAAAACATGCATTGTCATCCAAACTAAACGTATACAAATTTCAGCTCACCGGTTGAAGACATCATTTCAAAATTGAGATGCAAGATTCCACCCGAACATTTTACATTGCAAGTTAAATAAAAGCTTTCAAAAATATAGCATAATTTGTACATATGCTGAGTGGAAGCATTGTAAAATATCTCGTTGCACAAGTCAAACAAATTTCAAAAATATTTTACACAAAACAATAATAATTGGAAGCGCGGGGTATGAATCCCCCTACCTCTCGCATGCTAAGCGAGCGCTCAACCATCTGAGCTATGCTCCCGGTCGACGCCCGTGTATTGTAAATTTGCTCGCCTTAACACCTGAACAAGATCGTTATAGTAACCAGGTCAATTAAAAATGTTACGGGAGAAACTAGAATTGAGTAAATAGATATCATAGAATGATTCAAAGTAAATAGAAATAGCTTGATAGATCTGCCTTCTTAGTGTTCCCTCTAGAACAGTAAAAATATAACATACTTTGTACGTATGCTGAGTGGAAGTATTGTAAAATATCCCGTTGTACACACAAATCAAAACAAATCAAAAATATTTTACACGAAAAATAATAATTGGGAGGCGCGGGCACGTCCCCGTACCTCTCGTATTACTACAAACGACCGCCCCAATATCTGATCTACGCCCCCGGTCTTCGTTGTTATTTTAAACATGCTCGCCTTAACATCTGAATAAGATCTTTACAGTAATTAGGTCGATATCGGAATATAAATCGTCAAAACAGGCATTGTCATTGAAACTAAACGTGTATACAAAATTTCAGCTCAATCGGCTGAAGTCATCAGCTTCAAAATTGAGTTGCAAGATTCCACTCGAACAAATTACTTTAGTAAATATCTTTTTAACTAATCGTGATATCGGAATATAAATGATCGAAAATGCATTGTCATTCAAACTAAACATCGATACAAAATTTCAGCTTAATTGGTTCATGACAACAACTTCAAAATTGAGTTGCCAAATTCCACCCGAACATTTTACATTGCAAGTTAAATAAAAGCTTGTAATAAGGCTACTGCGGTACACACAAAATCCGAGTGTTTAGTTTAATCTAAAATAAATATTCAGTATATATCGTACTAGTTTGCCTGAGAACTGACCTTACGTACAAGAAGTGATTAGTACAAATCACTTGAATCGTTCTAGCACACAATCCTCATTTTAAAAAGTGGCTGCCTTTAACCTCGATACAAAGACAACCAGATGTACGATTTTTCAGCAGTCGAGCGGGAAAATTTCAAAGGAACATTTAGAAAATCGGTGGCGGTGTCGTACCAACACGGCTCTTGAAGCAGTATTTCGTTAGTCAATGGTAGAAAGTCGACACTAAAGATAAACTGAGGTCGAAATAATCGTTGGCGTACTTACTTTGGGATTTTTTTCTATATGAATGGCTGTGTTATATCGGTTTTGCGAGTTTTTCTTGGAACTGATCATGCAAAAGATGGTTTTAAATCCCTAGTCACACTGGGTTATTTTAAATTGAGTGACGTACGAGTTTAAAGATACTCTAAACTCTGCTGTAGTATCGAGCTCGCACAGCTTTGGGGAAAAAATGGCAGTCTTGTCAGAGCAGCAAAAAATCGAAAAAAAAAAACTGAAGGAGAAAGAGAAAGGTAAGTATTGTTGTCGTGTGGGGATCTTCTTCAGCGTGGAAAAATTTGTTATTTCTGTGGTTTTCTGCACTGTGACCATACTTAAATGATAACCCATCTCGCTATTCAAAGAAATGGATTTTTTTAAGGGAGACGGGCCTCTTGGGGAACCTGCCATGCAATTACTTGTAAAAAAGGTAATTTCCATTTTACTTGTAAAAAATAATTTCCATACCACACTTACGGGAGGACGTTTAGCCTCTACATAACTAACGTGCATCCACTCACCCTCTTCACGGTGGGTCTTCAGGTGGTATTAGGCTCGAATTCATGACGGAAAGTAGAACGAGTTCGTTATCTTGAACACTAGGCTACCGCAGCCCCCATGTTGCTTTGAAAGGAGAAGCTTAAACAATGAAACAATTAGATTTTAAAGCAACGTTAATAATCAACTAAACGGAGTAGTATACGGGCCATGGTTGTGAACTCATAATCAAGTTACAATTTCAAAACGATGGTATCGTTACAGAAAACCCTTGCAGATATTTAGCATAAATTCAAGTTTTGAACAGTTGATCCTGAAGAAAGATGAAAATTTTCAATGCAAGTTGATGGAGGATACTCTGCTGGCTGATTTTTAGAGATCATAGATCATATCATGTGATTCTTCAAATTGAAATCGACAGAAAAATGTTTTCTCAAAAAAAAAAAAAAAGATGATTCTAAATTAACAGGAGTATTTTTCATCAAACTCAAAAAAAAGTTAAATATATCGCTTACCATTGGTGACGGTAATTTATGGTACTAACGTCTTAATTTACTATATTCATAAAAATACACATATTCACTCTCGTGTATTGTTTTACTTAGTAAAATTCTTATTTTAGACATGATTTTTTATTTATTATCAAAAATTTACTCAGAGAGGGATGCCTTTTTTCGGCTTGTTATTGGCTGAAAGAGGTTTGCGGTATTAGATTTCAGCTGCGTATCTGTGAATCTACAGGCAGTTTTTTTTCTTGACGTAACCAGTTTTGATTTGAGAAAAGAAGGAAGCTGTGTAGTCTTGAATAAAAAATTCTCCTCTTTTGTTCCTTAGAATTATATTCCATATTTTCATGATTCTTCGGTTATCTTCTAACTGGAAGACGCCACGTGTGCTGTTTTCTCTGCAGCAATACTCTCCTTGTTCGAAAATTGACTTTTACAGGCAAAGTTCGCTTCCCTAAGTGAATTTAAAAATATAAGATTTTTGCAACCATAGAAGATGTGACCAAGGTTATAATATTGGTGACTTTTTCACTCTTGATAACAAATTTGGAGAAAAATGCGATATCACCAAGGAATCATCTAACAGACTCCAGAATTGATTCTAAAAATTCCCATGAGGTTAAATAAAGGACCTTTGAAACCAAGTACAGTTCAGCTCAAAAGTGAGCTAAGCTGAGATCCAGGGGCATAACTACCATCGTATCAATGTTAAGGGGTGCCAAAGCTACAGATGCCCGAACCTGTGTAACATTTTGATACTTTCAATTAAGTTTTATTAGTTATCATTTTTATTTGTTTTTTAAGAAAAGGACCCCCAAGGAACTTTGATACAGGCCTTCTCACAAATAGCTACGTCAGTATCGAAATCAGAATCTGTTCATGCATTGACATTGTTTACAAGGAACTAAACTACCAAGCTGTTTTAGGAACGTTGTAAAGCTTGTTTATAATGACCTGTCATGATATATCTTTCTGAATATACGTCGATATGTCTTCGTGTAATTGTCTGCTTGTCTTTGTCCGATAATAATTAATTTGAGGCGTCATTTTTTTATTTTCCCCATGCAAAATTGCAACACTATAGAAGTGTATTCCAATTATGAAGCATTTTCTTCTACTCTCTTTTCAAATAGCATTATTTTCCATTTATCCAAGACTTTTCTATTCTCTTCATAAACTTAACTTAACTCAGTGGCACGACACCCCGTGAGGGACAAGGCCTACTGTGCCCAACTCAGTATTCGTAACCTTGGGCCCTGAGGTGCATGAGCAGATGTTCCGGTCAGGTAGTCAGTCTGACGTGAAACCCCCAGTGAAAATTTCTCAAGCAAGCTTGGTACTCATTTTATCGACCCAATGAAGGGATGAAAGGCTGAGTCAACCTTGCCCAGCCCGGGGTTTGTACCTCGGACCTGTGGTGTGGAAGCGCGATGCGATAACCGCGCAGACGCTGGACTTCTCGATTCTCTTCATATACAGAGAGTTTTTTTCTATTTATTAAATTCTATTCACAAAGTACAAGACGTTCTGTTCGTACAGAGCCCTTTTTAGTCATATTCGATTCCTTTCTGGTTCGTTCTTATAATGGGTTTGTTTATTGAATTACAAGTAACAAAATCTACTAGACATACGTCCTGAAGCTAAGAACCGCTTTGAAAACTACTTACATGAAATTTTTTTTTTCCGAAACAAAATTTATTTTTAAGTGAAAGAGCATGTTGGAAACTATTTTTCTTCATAGTTGCCATCATTGAGCAGTTTTTTATCATATCGGGAAACCAATTAGTCTCTATTCTCTTCAAAGAAAGATGCAGCCAGAGAAGAAAGCCACTGCTGAACGGCGGATTGTGGAAACTTTCACAAAACAATCTTATTATGAATCGTGCGTTTTCACGAAGTTTCTCATTTACTTTATTAACCAAACCATCACTGACAATAGAAGTCCCCTCCCCCCTCCTTGCTTTTTCATGAACATTGGTGCGCCCCCATCATTGACTGGTCCAACCTCCTTTCTGACCATTTCATCACTCTTTCCTTTTCACCATAAACCTCTACAAGTTAACAATGAATTTCAAGTGGCTTACCATTATTTGCATTCAAAAAACGGATTCCACAAAATGCACTTCACAGTCAGAGTGGAATCAGCAATCGCTTACAAAAATTTGAAGGCTCAATAAACGTGTAAAAACAACACAGTCTTGTTGTAATGGAATCATTTGAATGATTATCAACCAGAGTCACATGTGTGCAAGCATGGAACAAAACAATACTTAGTTACACGCCATGTAATAACATTGTAGCACAATGCGATAATAATTGTTTTATTAGTTCGCAGGAATAAATAGTTATTAACAAGATGGCTTCATCTTTTATGGAAATAAAAATAAAACAAACATCACTTTTTACTACTTTTTGTGTGTTGTGAGACCAATAAAAAAATTTTTTTTGTTGTATTTTTTTAGATCGATTAGAAATAATTTCTGGAGTCTTGAGCAATTTTTATACTACAATAACACACACATAGTATCGGAATACAAAATAAATAAATAAATACAAAAATAATACAAATAAATACAAATAATAAGCGAGATTATTGATCAGAGAAAAGCGCATTTTCATTGAAGTACAGTAAAACTTGTTTTTGTACTGTAGATAGAGACCGCACAAAAAATATTTGAAAATATATATTTCATACATTCTTACATATAACAAACATATTCGTTGAAAAGCTACAAATTTTTTTTTCATGCGGTGGAGAAAGACTGTATACAAAAAGTCACACTTAGAAAATAAGTCATTAATTTACGAAATTTATGTGTGAGAAAGTATTTCCATGACAAAACAAATAATTAAAATACACATGGAAACATTTTAAAAACATTTAGTTTTGCATTGCACACACACACACAAAATGCACATACATATAATTCATTCCTACTGATTATAATTCCAAGCACTCATCTTATTGTGATAAATTACGTTTTCGTAAATTGATTTTTTTTTTTTTTTGCAATAAAAAATAAGAGATGAGTTTTTGTAACCAAGGGCAGCTCGTCAGTTGCTTGTAAATGTCACGATAACCAGATATGCGTAATCGAAGCTCTTTTTGAAATTTCATACTCCTTTCGGAATATGTATCTATTTTAAGAAAATGCCTTCCCAATTTGTTGGAAAGCTGGATCCCTGCATATATTTTATCAGCTCTCAAAGAATCCGGTTCTTCTTGTCCGTCTACATAATCTATCAAATTATTGATAATGCCACGGTCACTTCAAGTTTCGTCTTCAATCAAGCGCGGGCTGTTGGCGCGTTGAGAGAAAGCAACTGGATGTGCATTGTCGGGAGACTGTTTATAACAAAGCAAGAGAGCGTTTTGAAGGGTATATATGTTCATTGCAATAGCGTAACGTACCCCCACAATCCCTGGATTCTATGGGAACAGAAGGCATGACTGACATTCTGTATGCATTTACCTAATTTATAAAATATTAAAGACAAAACCTAGCTTTGCAGGTGGGGGGGGGGCTAACATTCTTTATTGCGCCACTGGTACTCTGTACATTCATAGAAAGCATTACAGTGGCTCCAAAGCCGTTGAATTCATATACCGCATAAAAAAAAAAGATCGCACAGAAAAAATCACATAAAACAAATCACACAAAAATAAAATCATTTAAAAAAAGGATCGCACAAAACAAGGTTCTACTGTATTGTTTTCGGAAACATTGTTTCTTATAGGCTGCACAGTTAAGAGTAAAATATAAATTCGAATGTAATTTTTTATAGGAAATAGATTTCAAGATTGCAAAACATCATATTGGTATAGCATTTTAAAATTTATGATATTTTACCATTATACCTCAATATTTTGAAACATCGTTCGAATATTTAAATAGTCAAAAGAAATATTTTAATGTTTTAAAACGACAAATTATTACATAGTATATATATACCTTCGCGTTTTCAGAGTTGGTACCCTTTATTTTTTAAAAATATTTGCCCATAAATATAATTTTATTTATATAATTTTCTTTTTAGTTATTTTATGTTGATAACTTAAATTTTGATTGTTTGGGATTACTTTTATGCATATTATGTATATATAATACAGTATATATACATAAACATTATTTCTATATATAAACATATCTAATTTAAAAGAAAACTTTTTTATTATTGTTATATGACATTAGCAAATCCAATTTACAGCATATTACTTGAAAATAAAACTATGTACGCTCAATTTTTTTTAAAAAAGTTCTGGAATGTTCCGAATAATGAAATTTTTACCGATCCTAAGATAATGAATAGTTAATTTAAGTAAGCTGAATAATTCATAGCTGAGAAGTTTCGGGCATCTTATTAAAAACCTTATTTTTATTTACGTATACAAAACTTCTGAGAAATTATTTTCTTATCTTAAGATAAGCTTTTAACTTATGTCAGTTACAATCATTTGAAGATTTATCTTCTTTTCAATGCTATTGCGTCTTTTGGATTAATTTCGTTAATTGAGATTAATATACCATCTGCTGGATGTGCGTTTAAAGATAAAATATATTTTATCACTTATCGTAGTGAATAATGCTGAATTGCAAAATTTTTATCTTAGTTTGTACTGGTTTCTTTTTCAAACATTCAAAGAACCTTCAAGACATTGGATCGTAGAGGAATAGTTGTAAAAAAAGAGCTTTGAATATTTAGTATATATGTGTAGGTTTGAATAAAACATTAATATAAAATAATGCAGATTGTAGGGAAGGAAAGGATATTTTTCCTTGCTGTCACTATTGTATTTGTCATCAGTGCTGTTGCTCCAGACAATCATGTTGAACAGCTTGCAAGTATGTTGGATGATTTTTTTTTTACTGTACATTTAGTTAATTACTTAAAATTGATGTAAAAATATCCCATAAAAGTGTTTCATATTTCAAGTCAGTAGAATTTATGTGCATTTTACTTAATGTATAATTTAGTGTGTTAATATGTAATTTAGTATATGATAATGTCTCTCAAAGATAGGTGAAATCATATAATTGTAAAACTA
This sequence comes from Trichonephila inaurata madagascariensis, assembly GCA_019973955.1. Taxonomy (NCBI): domain Eukaryota; kingdom Metazoa; phylum Arthropoda; class Arachnida; order Araneae; family Nephilidae; genus Trichonephila; species Trichonephila inaurata. Next base: position 330,432 of record BMAV01006727.1, read on the forward strand.
TGTAAGGTGTCCCAAAACTAGTACACAAACTCTGCACAGCCAAATTCCTCGCTGTGAGTACACAATGAAGGCCCAAAGGAACTGCACCTGTGTGATCCACAATTTACAAGAAAAATACGAACATCAAAGTATGACGTCACAGCCGCATTAGGCACACCAGCAGCATTATTTTCAAATATTTACAAAGGCCGATTCACAAAGTGTCTACCGTGAATATTGAGGAAGGCCTGAGCACGTGATGGAATGGATAAGTGCATACGTCGCAGCAGCGAGGTGTCCACCCGAGTACAAACAGCTTGCAGACGAGCAACTAAGTTCCTTTGTGCAAACACTTTGTTTATCGGCACCAGTTCCTTGAGATGCAACAAAATCCAATGGTGTGAGATGTGGTGATTGTGATGGCCATAGAACTGGACGTCCCCCTCGACGTTCAATCCAGTGACTGGGGTGTGTCATATCCAGCCACTCACGCACAGGAGCACAAAAATACGTCTGATCTCGATCACGATTCATCATGCATCATCATTCATTCATTATCATTTACCATATTTTTCTCGTAAGCTATGGATCGTACACGTACAGTTCTTTGGACATTTTTTATGCACTAGTAACGAAAGATTTGGCTGTACAAAATTTGGGCACTAGTTTTGAGATACCATGTATAATATTTTACATTCAATGTGTCACATAAAACAAGGAATTGTATTCATGTTTTAGAAATAGCACTATATTTTGTTTTTAAAACGAATTACTCTGTAAAAGTGATTCATTAACAAAAGCAATTTTCCATTAAACGAATCTGCTTTTTATAAAAGATATAAAAAAGTTTTAAAAGAAATATTTATGAAAATAGTTTTTCATAAATACGTTACTTTATTGTTTAAGTATTTGAAATAGTAATTTGTAGGTTTTATTTTAAAAAAATATTAACATATAAAAACATTATTGATCAGTTACAATAACTCCACAAAAATATTTTTATGTAGTTATTTATCTGACTTTCTCGTGATAGTACTTCCCCATTCATATAAGCATACGCGATGTCACTTGCACGGGGCTCAACTGCGGCTAACATAACATAGACATAAACCAGAGATTCTCAAACTGTAGGGCGCGACCCCTAAGGGGTTGTTAACTCTACGAGGGGGGCGCCAGCATATTGAAAAGTCGAAAACAAATGATTATTTTAAAAAATATATTAATTTACTGAAATTAAACAAACAAAATACATTCTGTCAAAAATAAATAACTAACGGATATTATTCAAGTATAAATGTATCAGCACTGCACAGTGTATTTCATAATTAATTCAGCAATGCTAAGTTAAGAACAAGTTTAATAATTACAAGGGATCCCATGGACTTGTCATATATAAAATTATATACAAAAAATAACAATTACGATAATTTTTGTACGGCTTATAAATAATCCCTTTACTACTGATTAAAAGTTGAGCGATTCGGTCCCCAATGCCTCCGTTTTTCACGTAGGCGAGTGTATGTGACGTATTGTTAGGGTGGGGGAAAGGAATAAAAACAGAGGGAAATCTGATATATTTTTTACTGCATTCTAAAGCCTTCGTAATAACTTTATGAATCTCAGTGCGCAGAAAAGATAGTACTTCGAAATGACTCACATATACGTCTGGGGCATTTAACGCACCGGTTGAGCGAGACGTGTGTATACGCCGGTGGCACTTAAGAGACTAAAATCATATTGTGGCTTTGGCGTCGAAGTATAGTATTATTGAATTCAATGCATTCTTATTTGCATGGAGGGGGATGTGATGAAAATTATGATTGAATAGTGGGTCGCAAATACTGAAAGTTTGAGAAGTACTGGCATGAACTATTTCCTTGCCACGATGAACTTCGTGGGCCTCAATCTGACGCAGTCTATCGAGGTTCATTAGGAGCAGCAACAAACATAATATACGTACTGGGTGTTTCAAAAGTCACGCACATCAACTTTTGTGATTGAGTTTTAAAGACAGATGAATTATGTTAACAAACAGAATAAAGAACAAACAAAGGTTAAAGGATTAACTTTATTGTCAGGTGTCAGATATGGTAAAATAACAGTAATTGTTTAAAATGATGTTCGTTTTCCTGGACACACAATCAAACTCTTTTTAACAGATTAAGGGACACTACGAAGAGTATGAAAATTAATGTCCGATATTGCATGAAGGATGTTACTTTTAACTTTATCAAGCGTATGGGGATTACTTCTGAAGGTGACCTTTTTCAGATATCCCCAAAGAAAAAACTCCAGAATTCACAAGTCGGGTAAACGAGGTGGCCAAATCCTTTGGAAATGACACGATCATCGAAAAATTCATTTAAAACTTCCCTACTGTACCATGATGTATGAAACGTTGCGCCGTCTTGCTGCAACCAAGCGTATCTTTCATAATTTTCAGCAAGAATATGAATTCCGTAATGATGTTTATGTAGACGGTCGGTCTTCTCAATGGACTTCTTTGTAAAACGGTGTCCTCATTTGCCTTTTTCGTTTTCACTATAGACGCTCTACACGACTGCTTCCTGTCTGCAACCAATATCCTGTGTGACGGAACCGTTGCACTAAAATTGTTATCGTTGATGCATTTGGTTCTGTTTCACCTAGATATTTCTGCTGAAATACATTTATCACTCGACAATGAGATTTTATTAAAATTCCACGATGGCTATGCTTTGCTCTTGGGAAAGCATCATTCACCTTTTATTGTGCTCAACTGACTAAAACTGATAAGTATTTTGAAACTGATGCCTGATACTGATGCCTGTTCAAAAAATCTTCTGGTGGGGCCCCTGAGGCCATCTAGTGACAGAAATCTCAACCAACCCTTTTGCTTTTTAAGCAACAAGAAGTACCATGTGGATGTGCGTGACTTTTGAAACACCCGGTGTATATAAAGTTGGATCCCATAAATCAAGATTCACCCTACCAAGTTGGTAACAGCTCTAGAAAACCTAATAGTTTTCCATTTTTGACATTTTACCTTATATGTATACATATATATATATATATACAGTCGGGCCTCGATGTAATGAATTCCTCGGTACCGAACAAATTATTCATCCAATTGGGGTTATTCGTAATATTGGAGTCCAAAAAAAAAATACAAATTTTTTGCACTTACCTTTTGTAAAATCCATAAGCACGTGCACATAATATATCATTAGTTAGAAATTACACACTTCTTATTCAACAGCTAAAAATATTATTAGCGAATTATTACGGATCATTTAATTGGATTTTTAAAGCATTGACTAATAGATGTTTGAAAACTTTTAAATTCTTGACACAAAATAATTCTTTTTCGAATGCAGAAAAGAAAATACTACGTCGCTTACAACCTGCTGCATGAGGTATGTTTTCACGGTTTCCAAACAATGTAAAGAATTAGAAATTGTAACAGTTTTAATAGGAATTTCCTGCATAAAAATCGGTACAGAAAACAAATTTTCTGTTAAGGAGACATGGACGATTCACGCAAATATTTTTAATTTAAGGAGTTTCAAAAATTTTTTGGTTGCCCCCTATGTGTGTATAATATGTAAGACAGATTTTGTGCACAAAATTTCATAAAAAGTTAGACATTTAATTTTTTTTTTTGAAAAAAACTTAAAATTTGTTAAGTGATTTTAAAATGCTACTTCTATAAAAAATTACGTACACGCATGAAATTTGATTTACAAGAACGAAAACTATGTATAACAAAAGTTGGTATGGGTTTTGCGATAACGTGATTGTTATTCGTATAATACTTCTTTTTATGAATGCTTATTGAAAATTCCATAAAAAAAATGTGTTAATTCTAACTTCAATTACTTTTTAAAAAAATAAGTATTGCTTTGATTCAAAAATGCATAGCAACTTTTGTTACATGTAGTATTAGTAATAGGTAAAAAAAATTCAAAGCATTAGGACCAATAGAAAAAAAAGCCTTGGAATTTTAAATGAAGACAAACTAGTTATTTTACCTTTCTGAGATAAGTAAGTTTAAAGTTTTGATTTGCTTAAGGGATGTGAATAAAAACAAATTTAAAATCTATCATAATTCTGTGATTTTTAAGATTAGAGCTTTTACATTTTGTGAGGTTATAGAAAAATATATAAAAAATAATTTAGGCTAGAAAAATTACATTTGATTTTTTGACCGATTTTGTCAATTGAATCGTACTGTGTCCCCTTAAGCAAATGCTAAATGCTATAACAAATATTCTACAGAAGGGTACATATAATAAATCTCACTTCTCTCCGGAATAAGAGCAAATGATAAAATCTCTAAAAATATCCCCTGCATTGTGTAGCAAGATAATACAAAGGAATTCCCTGTCCTATTCAAAATTTACTCAGTAAGTTACACTCATGACTCATCTACACCTGTAAAGTCTAATAATGATTGTTAAAATTTGCTACTTAGAAGAGAACTTTTTCTCTTAGGGGCAAAAAGCATGTCATTTGAAAAGTACTATTATTTCTAATCCAAACTAATAAAAAAAAATTTGGTTGTTGAAATAAATTGTTAATTCGTGGTTTCTTATTCGTTAAATAGAAGTTTTTGCCTCCATTTTATTCGGTGGAAAGAGAAAATTCGTTAAATCTTGTCCGACTCTCTCCCTCTCTCTCTCTATATATATATATGTATATCGATATATCGATTTTTCCTTTATAAGTTTTGTAGAATAATATTTCTTCAGTTTTCATTTATTTTAATATGTATCTATATCTATCTTTCTCTATATATATGTCGCAGGGAAACCTTAGAGATTTTATGAAATCCCTAATTTAATCAATTAGGGATTTCATAAAATCCCTTAGGTGGTATTCACGGAAGATGTTAAAATTAGAACTATGTAATGTAATTTCCCTAAGAAACGTAAATGATTTGATCAAATCCCTAACCTGTTTCAGTGAAATGATGAAATAATATTGTCAAGATTTTATTTAAAAAATCTGGTGTATTATATATTAAAAGTATAGAGAAATTAATACAATAATAATCATTAAATTATGAATTATTTATTCGAATTTAATCAACAAAATAATTATATAATAAAGCTGGTATTTTTTTAAAAAAAAAGGATATTTGTAGCAGAATTTCAAACATTTGTTTACAAAACTTATACATTAATGTAGTATTTCGGAAATATTCTGTTTTATTTGTAACATCTTTTTTTAGTTATTAATTTCCTTTTTAAAATAGTTTTTTTTTATTATCAAAAAGCCTTTTTTTATCTATAAAGGGGGCGTGGTCGAATTCCCTAATTTGTTTGCTTTCATTTTTTAATTGAAGTTTCATCCATTTTCTAATTGTCAGGCATACAAAAGTGATAGATCAATCTAAAGATAATGATGCAAAGAATATTACTAAATAAAACTAAAAAATGATATTTAGGTCATTTTGTTTTGGTGCGTCACGTCAGGTGTGACGAGGAGAGAAGTGAGGTAAAAGGGAGTGGTAACAAGCGAAAACAGAGTTCTACAAATACTGACTTGTTCATTTCATCATTTCACTAAAACAGTTCGGTGATTTGATCAAATCACTTACGTCAGGGAAATTACCTGAAAGAGACATTATTTTAACACATTTTCCGTGAATTGATCATCTCATTAAGAATTTGATGAAATCCCTAATTTTCTCCCTTTCCTGTGACATATATACATTCTCTCAGAGAGCTAATTTTATTTACATTACCTCGAAAAAGTTTTTTTCTACACATAGATCTAGACAGATGCAGACCTAATCCGTGTTTCAATGGAGGCGTTTGCAGAACAGAAGAAGATTCTTTTGTGTGTAGATGCCCAAGTCAATTCTCAGGACGTCGATGTGAAATAGGTAAAATGACTTTAATTGTCTTTTCAGGCGTTTTTATTACAAACCACTTTAAAAAAGTTGGGAAATATGGTGCAATCGGGTTTTTCTCTTTCTTTCTTTTTATCTCAATTGAAATCATTTCTGGAATCATTCAATCGCCTAATGGAAAAAGGATTTCTTAAGATAAAAAAATTTCGAAGAAAAAAATTCGTGTTTAAACTACAATTAAATTGCCCCATTTTTTAAATTCAGAAATATTTGGTCTTAAAATACACTTAAAATGATTGTTATGACAAAAGAAATAAATAAAAAAATTTCGAGTGTTAATGCAGCAAGAAAAGACATAAAGAAATCCAATCGCTTTTTGAATAAGAAAAATCCAAACGCTTACATCCAACGATTTTCATTTCATTTCAACGATTCATCAACTATCCACTCATTTCAAGGTAGAAAGTGGCGCCATCTATTACTGGAATATTAAAACATGTATACAGTAGAGTCCCGAAAACTCGGTCTAATGAGGATAGAACGGCGACTGAGTTTGTAAAAACAGCGAGTTATCGAGAGTGCGATTAAAAAAGATTAAAAACGGATCTCCTCAGAAAATATTGGACTGTTCTTGCATGTATTGTTTGTTTGAGAATACAACAGAAAATAAACTGCACAAATAACCTTAAACCAAGGAAAAGTAGGTACTTAATGAAGGTATAGAGCAGGGATGGTGAACCCCCATTGGCACACGTGCCATTCATGGCACCCGACACAATATTTTGGGCACTCCAGTGATCAAAATGGTTTGCATTTTATTTCATAATTGTCAATTTCACTATGAAGTATTACGAACAAACACGAATGATCGGTTGAGAGGGCGGCGTGCGTACGCGGGGGAGAACTAAATTTTTACACTAACTCAGCATTTCGGAATAGAACTAGTAAGAAATTATAACAATTAATATAGAACACCCCAAGCTTTACCCCAATGACATTAATTTTCTCGTAAATAATTTTATTCTTATATTAAGAGATATTTTTTTTACTTTTTAGTTCGAGGCGTTATAAAAGAGTGTTCTCTAGTTTTTTTTAATATAATTTATTTACCAGCAAGGATGTGGTCTAGTTATCCGGAATGCTGGGTTATCCGGATCCCTGCTGTTTTATACTGATTTATCTTCGGTATTATTGGGGAAGTTATGAGGTCTCTGAAGTTCTTTAAAAAGATAAATTTTCGTACTCTAAATTTTCGAGAAAAAAAATTGATTATTTTTAAAATTAATGTCAGAGTTTTTCCGTCATTTTGTCGTAAGTTTTTCAGTCTGTATTATCTTATAATATCCTAAGTAGAGATATTGTATCAAATGATTTGTCAAAAGCTTGGGAAATTTTTAAGTGAAACAATTAGTTCAGCAAGTGTTTGGAGACAATGCTATGTAGGTCAAACAAAAAAGACGGGTTTAACCGATTCAAAAGTGGCTAAAAGTCGGTTAGAATTACTAGCGTTCTGGGAGGCCACAAACCGCTCGAAATGCAACTGTTGTCGAAAACGTGTTCAAATTGAATACGACGACGCTGGATATCATTGGGAAACGGAACGCAGAGCGTTCCTCCATCCCATACTGTCGTATAGTGGCTCTGACGTTGATGGGCCTTTATAGAATATGCCTTCCCTGATTGGTGGACGTGGAAGGAGGCAGTGGGAGGAGCTATGCAGGAGGGTTTCAGCGGTTATCAAAGTGAGTTCACACTCTATCGGCTCTCCTGGTGTCATTCAGAGAATTTAAGTTTAAAAAATAAGAATGCCTGTGTGGGTAGCGAGAAATTAATTTAAAATTAAATTTAAAGATAAAATAAAATAAAAAATACAATAAAAGATAAAAATTTTAGCAATTAGAAGGGGTCATTCTCCACCGGAGAATGACAGACTTTAGAGTTATGGGGGGTTGTAAGAGTCCAAAATTGAATACGAAAGACCGTCGCTTGATCCTAAGAAAACCTGCTGATCAAGTTGAGATCAGTACATGTTTTCCACGTGCAATTTTGTGTGATCATGTGTAGAGCGGCTGCGAAATTAGTTCCCAATCTTTTGTCGATGAAACACAGGAAGAACTACTTCTTGCAGTTCGCAGGATCTTCTGGACACTATCAACGCTGAAAATGGCTTCTTGAGACTTCTGACTTTCCCGAAAAGGAAAAAGCCATTGAAAGAATCCTGTTTTCAGAGCAGTGATAAGATAAGGCAAAGCGCGATTGTTGATATCACGAGCCAAGGCGCCAACCGCTGCTGCGATAAAGGAATCACTCAAAGCACCTCTTGTTGTCGCTGGAATAGAATCCAAGATGGCGGCCTAGCGGTTTCAAATCGTCAGGAAGTTATTTTTAAAGAATTGCTTTGAAAAAAAATTGAAATATATTTCAACTGTAGAATATAGGAAAATATTGAGAATAACCAAAATTAATCAATAAATAATGAATATCAATATAATATAATAAAAATGTACATGTACAAATAATAATATTACGCGGTATATAATAATAATCTTATAATATAATTTAATAGTAATTATATATAATGCTCATATAGTATGATTTAATAATAATTGTTATGTATTATAATAACCATGTATTATAATTTAATAGTAATTATAAAAAAAGAATTATCAGCGTATTATAGTATAATAAAAATTATACATAAGAATTCTCATATAACATAATAATTCTAAATAAATAACATAATATGTAATAACATTTATAAATATAAATATAATAAAAAGCAATTATTATAAATTATGAATATAAACAAATATGATAATAATTGGTTTTTATATCATTTTGTTCCCAAAATAACTCAAATGCAATGAAAATGGTTAAATTTTCAAAGAAACCGAATTAAAATTGTCTGAATTTAATAAGGTTACCGTGAAAAAACCAATAAAAATTAATTCTAATAAACTTCATCCCCATGGCAACCACATCAAAAGACGATAAAAATATGAAGGTAACCATATTGTAATGTTATCGCCCTCTTGATGAACATAAACAACAACTTGGCGCGTGCCCCGTGATTTCAAACTAGCACCCACTATTCCAAAAGAAGCCTTCCAGAAACGGTTTCGGAAGTGGTAGGAATGTTGGGCTAAATGTGTGAAGGCGCTAGGGGTCTGCTTTGTATTTGATTAGAATGCAAATCCCAAAAAGCAACAAAGATATTTTTCCTGAAAAAAGTCGGATAAGTTTTGAACAGACCTTGTATTCTTGTACAGCGCGAATTATCAAACAAATTTTAAAAAAATAAAAAAATCAGGAACATTTTTAAAGTTAAATGAATTATTTGATTTAACTGCACTGTAAATTACTATAAAACCATTAAAATATTTTCTAATGTACTATTTGCTGTTAAGTTTTGCATTCATTGTTTTGATTTTTTCCCTACAAATATTCCTTTTTCTTCAGATAAATGCATGAATATCCTTTGCAAAAATGGCGGAAGGTGCTCATTTGATGAGACTTCATACAAATGCGTCTGCCGTAATGGATACGTTGGGGAAAGGTGTGACATAAAAGGTAACAGCAATAGTACAACAAGAATCTAACACGGGCGGGGAGTGTCTGTTAGACACTTTACCCGAAATATGTCATTTCCGAACTCTTTTTAAACTTTAAAATTTATCTCCAAATCATCTTTTTATTGAAAGTAAAACAAATTAACAAAATTTCTGAAAACAAAATTATCTGTACGCTGTTGGGAAGTATGCTTACCACAAAATTTTAGAAATAGTTGCATCATTCGTCTAATACTCTTTAAGGGGGTCCGGCACATCTACAGGAGCCCATGTTAAATTTCGTAAGCTTATGTACCTTTTTCTCAGAAACTACACACTTCTCACAGATAAAATTTTTTCATTAGGTTATGTGTCTAAACTCTTTAATAGAAGCTTTCTGTAGTGAGTCGTAAGAATCATGCAAAAACGAACTGCTGCTTTGTTAATAAATATACACTGGTGTGCAAAACTTAAACAACTTTTCAGATTGGATCGTAATTAAAATAAACACTCTTGCGACGTAAGAACCACATCATAGAGCACAAAGTCTCATTTAAAGATGAATGATAGCGAAAGGAATTAGTTGTACACCTTGATTACGGAACAAAACAGAATAAAACTTTATTAGTAGAATAGGGTTTGCAAAACCAAGGAAGGACCACAACCCAAATTCCTTTTGTAAGGAATTTTACCTCCCGTAATTGCAATGGTTGCCTGGCAGTATCTGTTACCGGTTCAGTCCTAGGAGAGCCCACACCCTTGGCGTGAATTATTTGGGGTTAGCGATAATTGTGACATCTTGGTAACCATACTTTGATACACTAGATATGGTAAACCTAACTATTTCTGGAAATTTCGTATTTTGTCGGCGGGCATTTCGAATTTCATTTTGTTTTGGGGAACCGGGCTGGAATGGTTGCGTGTGTGAAGGAATATATCTTAGGATTTTTTACTTTGTTGAATGCGAAAGGTTAGAAAGAATTGATTTAATTTTGTATGAAGGAAGAAATGATTGCTTAGAGTTATGAATGTCCTAAATGTAACGATCGGCATGATGTAACATGGTCGACAGTGAAACGCTTTCTTCGAAATTGTACCAGCCTCACCGAAGGTATGTTCGATCATTACCTCGCAAAATAAAAATGGCGGCGCTCACAAGATCATTCACTTAGCGATGAGACCTTCAAGACTTTTTTAAAATCTATTGTTATGCTGTACACTCCACTCGGAAAAGATAAGCAGTAAGAAAGTAAGTGCTGTTTTTATATATTTTTTTTATCTTAAATGTTTAATTTCTGTATTGTTTACATATATTTTCATTACGCATCCACCCCGCTATATTCATTTGCCGCCATTGTCGGTTTCGCTTGGCGCCATCGCGCTCTGGCTTGGCGCTTTTTTTGTATTGTCGCCAAGGGTGTGGGCTCTCCTAGGATTTTACCTCTGTTACCAAATTACACCAAATCATCCAGCAGTTATTAAGGTAAGATTTGTCTCTGGTAAAGGAGCATCGCCTCCAGCTCTCTGGTGTTTTCCGGAGAATTATGTGTTGGTGCCAGGCGTCTCCTCAAAGCATCCTCCAATATTTGATGGAATTTGAATAAGGGAGCACGTTGGTGTGAATTGAATCCTCACTTTCTAGAAACTCCTGTACAGCAGAACTTCTGTAAGGAAGTACATTGTCATCCACAAAAGTCAAATCTGGACACATGGCATCTCAGAACATACGAGCCATGTTACAGGATAATGTCATCACAGTAATGATTTCCAATAAATGAGCCACTGTCACAAATATGGAACTTCGTTCATCCATTCGAAATAATATAAACCCATGCAAGAACTCCCATAACAATCCCAATGTTTAATTCTTTGATGTTAATGGGAGGACACCGTGTCCCTACTTCATTGATATCAACTAGAGCTGAGAATCACTTCTCAGACCGACTCCGTTGATTAAATGTTCAGACCACTATAAACGATGCTACCAATTGGCTGATGTTGATGGCATACAGTAGGAGTAGGCAACCTTTTAGCTGTGGCATGCTAAACCAATCTACAAATAGAATTCAGCATGCCATACAGTAGGACATTTATAATAATTCAATTCCTCGACAATGTATGCAGAGTTAGAGAATAGAAATTCATAAAATAGAGAGATATACTCTTTTATAATATGTTAATTTTCCATCATTTAAAAAAATTTCTTAACTTAAAAATAAACATAAAAAAATCTAACTAGTTCTTAAACAAAACTAAAGAAAATTAAAACTATGCACATGCATTGTATATATTTAAACATATTTATTGGAATAAGAAATAGGCAACATAAAATAGAAGTATTTCCCTTTATTATGGTTAAGGAATCCGACTATACGTTGGGAACGGTGATTTTGCAAAAGCTTATAAATGGATAATATTTATGGTATTTAGTATTACTTAGATTAGAATAAATGTATAAAATTGTTTTAAGGACATTTTGACAAAAAAAAATTATTAAAAAAAAATATTTCGGCAAAAAATTAACTTAGAATAACCTTTTTTCAAAATACTTTTCACCTTTTGTGAAAAATGCTTTTATTGTAAAAATATTTTGTCTGTATTTAGCTCAGACCTCTGTACAGAGGCTCAACTAGAATTTGTGAAATATATAACTTAGAAGTGGGTTTATCCATGTTTTACGGCAACAGAGGGGAGAAATTTTAAGATGAAACGCCGATAATTATATTTCAATTGGTTGTAATTCTGAAAATAACGTGAATTTTTCAAAACTCGTAGTTGAGCCTCTGTGCAGAGGTCTGAGCTATAGACAGGCAAAATATTATTATAATAGAAGCATTTTTAACAAAAGGAGAACAATTTAAAAAAGGTTATTCTAAGTTAATTTTTTGCCAAAATGTTGTATTTAAATAATTTTTTTTGTCAAAATGTGTCCTTAAAACAATTTTATACATGTATTCTAAACATAGGAGACCCTAAATATCATGAAAAGTATCTATTTATGTGTTTTTTTAAAATCACGGTTCCGAACGTAGTCGGATACCTTAAATAATAAGATAAGTAAATAATTTATTGCAAACCTAGTGCCTGCACTGCTCTACATTCATATTGCAAAATCAGGGATATAATGTGTGACTTTCAATTCAAAACGACTTTGAGTATTCAGTTGTTAAATAATTTATTTGCAACTCGAAATAGTTTTCATATGAGGAAAAAGATTTTCCTTTGTTATATTGAACCAAAACGAGAAAGCAGAGTTCATGCAATTTTCTCTCTTCAAATCATTTATTCTCTGCAGCAAAGACATTCAATAATTTACAAAATAGCTGTAACTTTACATTTATAGTTATTTTTCAGATTTTTTCGTAATTCCGTAAATGTCCATAATTTTGGAAGATGTTCGTTAGATACGATACATTGCAAATATATCTACTTCCATCCACTCAAATATTGACAAATTTGTAGAGTGGTGTAGAGTATCACTGAGAATTGTATCATGTGCCACATGCGGCCACAAACCCTGGTATACAAAATTAAGTATGATGAGTCAATAGATCACGTGATACATATCGTCCAATTGCCGTATGCAACTGTTGAGCAATGCAGTCCAACGTCTGGCATGGAATATCCCTCACTTGAAGGAAATCTGGGGTTCCATTTGTAAATGAATATGTATTATAACATTAATTGGTTACCACTGAAAATTAACTTCATAACTATAAAAATTCTTCAAAGAATTTTGTTTGAATATAAACTTGAACTTTTCACAGCACATGCGTATAACCTTTTTGATTATTATGGCCGAGCAAGAAAAATATCACTAAAAGATGAAAATCATTTAAATTCGTATTTAGATAAATTTTTGCGGCGTCTTTTTCATTGAGTAGATTACTTATTAATTGATATCATGAACAAAATCAGGAAGTTTTATCTGTCAAAATGATTGGTCGTGGAAGGAATGCACTCTCAGCAACCCATGATTCCATATTCGCATGAAAATGGTAGGATTTAGACCTGCGCAATGGACAATATCCCGAAATGATAATCCACACTCTTGATGAGCAATGATCCTACCTCTATCGAATTTCATTACTTGCAGCTAATCAATTCTTTTTTAAGGCATAACGCAATATTCTTAGCAAACCTTACTTCTTGCCAATGAAAAGTCTACATCACAACTTTTTTTATGCGTTGCTTTAGATGTCGTTTCTTCCTTTTCTTGTTTCTTTTTTTATAAATGCACTTAAATACTAATCATTTGCTATTCCAAACTTTTTTTCCTTTCACATGATTTTGATCTTCGTCAGATAATTCCTACCTATACTGAAAAGATATTCTTCCGTATAAAAAGGAAGGAAAAATAAAAAATCTTCGCTTTTATTTTCATGAGTCGCTTTTCATCTTTTTGAAGTCCTCTTCAATGCAATATTGGATCACCTTTTGCCCTTAATACTTCATAGTTTATTTGCATAGACTCTATGAGACGTTGGTAGATGGTATGACGAATCTGAGACCAAATCCGATGATCAATGACATTATATTGGATATTACTGAATCCAGCTACCTAATGCCTAGTTCAATCTTATCCAACAATTTCACTAGGAAAGAAGTAAGTAATTTGTGTTTAGCAAAGGTAGTAAACCTGTGACGGGGCTTTACCACTTTTTTCCTATTAATCATCTTGGGAAATCTTTGGGGCCAGCATTGAATTAATTCACAGCCAATCCTCTCAAGAAGAAACCGCGGTATGCAGATTAATTAGTAGATATATATTGGAGCTTTAGTATTCGCGTGGGAGAGTAGAAGGAAGCTGAGATGCTGAGCGCCATGAGCTGATGGTAAGACATTAATCTTAGAAGATTAATTATAGAACAGGCTTTAGCGAGTTAAAGAATTTAAGAAATATAAAGATTCATAGGATAACTTTGCTTAAAGATAAGTGGTTAGGATTACGGGCGCTATTTACTTAGAATTTAGGAATACGTTAAATCACTCCTGATTGTATCCCTATAGTAAGACTTGGGTTGATGAATATATTTTAATAATAATAAATTAGATTCATTATGGCTAACAAGAGTGATCAATCATTTCCTTCCACAAATCTAGGTCAAGTAGATGAAGAGATGGTACCCCCAGGCAGGGGGATATCACAAACCTTATGGGAACAAAAAACTGTGAATCTCGGATTTATGACATCCCATTGTATCCATAGCAGGCAAACTCGTGCAGGGTATATTAAAGAGCCAATTATATAAATCTCAGTTAATTCTCATTATGCTATTGCTTAATTAAAGCAGCAGGTTAAAGAAATATAGATCAAACATACCTTTCCGATAAATGTAATGTTTTTTCAAAAAAATATCCGACTTTGAATTTTAGAGTGCACAGTAGAGATTCTAAAGCAGTGTACAGTGAGAATTGACAGCTCAATGCAAATACTTCAATTTTTTCTTTCGCTTCCTACAGGCAGTCGAGTAAACGGCTATTATTTCTTTTAGCCGGATTTTTATTTCTCTAAATATGACTGAGTGACTTGAGTAGTACTGCATTCTGTAAGTGAGATAATTTGTAAGATTCAGCAAGTGTTTCGAGACGATGCTATGGTGGTCACACAAATTAAGGAGGGGTTCAAAAGAAGAAAAGCACTTCGAAGAGAGTGACAAGTGCTCTGGGAGGCCACAAACCACTCAAAATGTTATTATTGTTGAAAGAATGTACAATCTGATAAAGAAAAGTCATTGTTTGACCGTACAATGGACTTTTGAAAAAATTGAGATCAGTACAGGTTCTCCACATGTAATTTTCTGTGGTCATGTGCACAGAGGATGTAAAATTTGCTACGAAGTTCATGTCGGCAGAACAAAAAGAACTACGTCTTGCAGTTTCACGGAACCTATTAGACACTATCAATATTGAAAATGGCTTCTTGCGATATCTCACTGCCCCCGACAGGGAAAATGCTATTGAAAGGATAACGTTTTCACACGCAGATATAGATGAGATAATACAGAACGCAATGGGGGAGTTGAACAATGTTTCAAAATAAGCCTTCAAGAAGAGTCTTTCCGGGTGTGAAAAGAATGAAGGTGCAAGGAGCCTATTTGAATTTGTTTGGTTCCTAATCCCTCAAAACAACTCAGATGTTTTTCTCAAAAAAGGTCGGATACTATTTGAAGAGACCTTGTATTCCTGTACAGCACGATTTATCAAAAAAATCTTTAAAAAATCAGCAAAAATTTTAAAAGTTCAACAATTCATTTGATTTAACTACACTATTAAGTACGATAAACCCATTAAAATATTTTCTGATGTACCATTTGCTTTGTAAAAATTACGTTTGTATTAAGTGTAGCATGAATTGTTTGAATTTTTTCCTACAAATATTTCCTTTCCTTCAGATCCATGCATGGAGAACCCTTGCAAAAATGGCGGAAAGTGTGTATTTAATATGACTTCATACAACTGCGTGTGTCGTAGTGGCTTTGTTGGGAAAACGTGTGAAACAAAAGGCCAATAATACAACTAGAAACTAATACATGCGTAATGTGTCTGTTAGACACTTTACTCAAAATATGTCATTTCCGATCTCTTAAAACTTTAAATTTATCCTGAAATCATCTTTTTATTGAAAGTAAAACAAATTAATATAATTTTTGGAACAAAATTATCTGCATGCTGTTGGGAAGTATGCTTACCAAGTAATTTTAGAAATAGTTGCATCATTCGTCTAATACTCTTTAAGAATAGCTTGATGTAGAGTAAGTCTTAAAAATCATGTAAATCTATAAAAAAGATATATAAAGATATTATTAGCGAAAATATCTATTATAATTATATATATATTATTTAATTCTATATAAAGATATTATTAGCGAATTATTACGGATCACACACAGTTATTTGGATTTTCAAAGCATTGACTAATAGATGTTTGAAAACTTTTAAATTCTTGACACAAAAGAATCCTTTTTCGAATGCAGAAAAGAAAATACTACGTCGTTTACAATCTGCTGCGTGAGGTATGTAAACATGTTTCCAATCAATGTAAAGAATTAGAAATTGTAACAGTTTTGAAAGGAATTTCCTTTATAAAAATCGGTACAGTAAACAAATTTTCTGTTAAGGCGACATGGTACAATTTACGCAAAAATTTTCAATTTAAGGAGTTTAAAAATTTTTTGGTTGCCTCCTATGTGGTATACTATGTAAACCAGATTTTGTGCTCAAAAATTCATAAAAAGTTAGAAATTTAATTTTTTAAGGAAAAAACTTAAAATTTGTTAAGTGATTTTAAAATGCTATTTCTATAAAAATTAACGTACACGCATGAAATTTGATTTACAAGAACGAAAACTATGCATAACAAAAGTTGGTATGGGTTTTGAGATAACATGATTAAAATTTGAATAATATTTCTTTTTATGAATGCTTATTGAAAATTCCATAAAAAATGTGTAAATTCTAACTTAAAATATTTTTTAAAGAAATAAGTATTGCTTTGATTCAAAAATGCATACCAATTTTTGTTACATGTAGTATTAGTAATAGGTAAAAAAAATTCAAAGCATTAGGATCATAAGAAAAAAAAGTCTTGGAATTTTAAATGAAGACAAACTAGTTATTTTACCTTTCTGAGATAAGTCAGTTTAAAAGGTGTTGGTTTGCTATAGGGATGTGAATAAAAAAAAATTTTAAAAATATCATAATTCTGTGAGAGGTTTTTAAGTTAAGAGCTTTCAAATTTTGTAAGGTTATAGAAAAGTATATAAAGAATAATTTAGGCTAGAACAATTACATTTGATTTTTATTGTGTATGCTGTGGAATACATTTGTTACGTTATAGGTGAATGTTATTTGAGTAGTTTGCCTGTAAATAGATGCCTCTTACTCAAGGATTGTACTGCCCGGGACGTGCAGTCTTTGAGGAGTGGGCAGCGTTGCGAATTTTGTGTAATTAGTGTAATTAATTTGTATTTGAGTGTTTAATGCATTTATATTGCTCTATGTTATATTTATTTCATGTTAGAATTGTGCTACTCACAAGCAATGCTGCCCCTTTCGTTATAATGGCGGATTCAATGAGAACTTGGTGAAATCTTGGTGGTAGAGCCAAGTTGGCATAATTTTTGGCGACGAAGTTGACGGCCAATTTGGTGACTTGGGAGACCTTTTGGCGTCATTGCCGACCATGTTAGCGAGCTCGGAAGCCTCTGGAATCTTCTAGAAAGTAGTGGATCTCTTCACTAATGTCATATTCAATGACACGAGCGGTTATATTTCTGAAAGTTTCAGTCATGCTTATAAATAAAGATGCTCGCCGGTAATGCGATCTGTCTGATTTTAACCAGCGAAGAATGAAGATTGTTTCGACTAGCGATTAGCTCGGCTCTGCTTGTGAATATACTTTTACTTACCTGTATTTTTTACCCACTAATTATTCTGTTTGATTGCTGCTAAAGGTGTGAAGACCTTCGGATATTTACTCTGTGAATATTGCCGCTAAATCCTGTATTTAAAGGATTGGATTTTTGATAATAAATTCTCATCGCTCTTAAAGAACTGTTTATTTTCTTTAATTTTTTTGCATAAAATTCTAGAATCCCGGATCTAAGTAACAATATTTATTTAATTAAGAAAACATAAAATGTAAATATTTTCCTTCATTATAATTAAATAATAAGAAAAATAAAAAAAAAAATATTGCGAACCTAGTTCTTGCATCGCTCTACTTTCATATCGGTAACCTCCACTATAATGTGTGCCTTTCAATTTAACACAATTTTGAGTTTTCAGTTG